>CM053509.1:111833437-111844455 GCA_028627145.1 Eidolon dupreanum
TAAATATCCTTTACATATTCATAATGGTAATCACACACCAAAGATTCAGAACTGAATTACATAACATAAAACAAGAAGGGCAAGAGGGAAAACTCACAAAAGCTAAGCAAATTAAGGAAAACAAAAACACAAGGACCAAGGACAAAGAAGCAATGGAAACAGCTATCAGAAAGCAAATGATAAAATGACTATAATAAGACCTCATATTTCAATAATCACCCTAAATATAAATAGACTGAACTCACCAATAAAAATGCATAGATTTGCAGAGTAGAACAAAAACAAAACCCAGCCATATGTTGGCTCCAGGAGACACATCTCAGTTCCAAAGACAAATATAGACTCAAAATGAAAGAGTGGAAAATATTTCAAGGAAATGGCATTCAGAGAAAAGCAGGAGTAGCGGTACTAATATTGGATAAAATAGACTTCAAAATAAAAAGGTAAAGAAAGATACTGAGAGACACTTCTTAATGATAAAGGGAATCATGCACCAAGAAGACATAACACTTATTAACAACTATGCTCCCAATCAGGGAGCCCCCGAAATATGTAAAGCAATTACTAACAAAAGTAAAAGGAGAAACAGACCAAAACACTATCGTAGTAGGGGACCTAAACACTCCACTGTCGGACATGGACAGATTATCCAAACAGAAAATAAGGAAATAACATCCTTAAATGGCTTAATTAGACCAACAGGACATAATTGACATTTACAGAGCCTTTCATCCCAAAACAGCTGCTTATACATTCTTCTCTAGTGCACATGGAACATTCTCAAGGATCGACCACATACTGGGACTCAGAGATAGCCTCAAAAAATATGAGAGTCGAAATCATACCAACCTTATTCTCTGATCATAATACTTTGAAACTAGAAGTCAACTGCAAAAAGAAAGAAGGAAAAACTACAAATTAAACAACATGCTACCGAAGAATAACTGGGTCAGAGAAGAAATAGAGATCCAGAGATGCATAGAAATGAATGATAATGATAGTACAACATATCAAAATTTGGAGGACATGGCAAAAGTCATAAGAGAAAAGTTCATATCATTACAGGCCTATCTCCAAAAACAAAAATTAGCCCAAATAAGCAACCTAATGCTTAATCTTAAAAAAAGTAAAAAAGGAAGAACAAATGAAGCCTAAAGTCAGCAGAAGGAAAGAAATCATTAAAATTAGAGTGGAAATAAATGACATTGAAAACAAACAAAAAATAATAGAAAAAACAAATGTAAAAATGAACTAGTTCTTTGTGAAGGTTAATAAAATTGATAAATCCCTGGCTAGACTCACTAAAGAAAAAGAGCAAGGACACACACAAACAAAATCCAGGATGAAAGGGGATATTATGACAGATGCCACAGAAATACAAAGAATCATACAAAAATTCCATGAAAAAAGTATATAACACAAAATTTAATAACCTAGAAGAAATGGACCAGTACTTAGAAAAATACAACCTTCCTAGAATGAATCAAGAACTGGAAAATCTAAATAGACCAGTCACCTATGGAAACCGAAACAATTATCAGAAACCTACCAAACAGTAAATTCCAGGACCAGATGGCTTCACCAGTGAATTCTACCAAACATTCATAGAAGATTTAATACCTATTCTCCTTATACTCTTAAAAAATCAAAGAGGAAGTGATACTTCCCAACTCATTTTATGAGGCTAATATTATCTGATACTAAAACCTGGTAAAGATAACACACAAAAAGAATACTACAGACCAATATCTCTCATGAACACACATGCAAAAATCCTAAATAAATACTAGCGAACTGAATACAGCAACACATTAAAAAGATTATATACCATGATCAAGTGGGCTTCATCCCAGAGGCACAGGTTCAACATATACAAATCAATTAATGTGATACACCACATACACAAATTAAAACATAAGAATCATATGATCATATCAATAGATGCAGAAAAAGCCTTCGACAAGATACAGCATGCATTTATGATCAAAACACTTCACAAAATCAGTATAGAAGGAAAGTACCTTAATATAATAAAGGCCATATATGACAAGCCCTCAGCTGTCATTATACTTAATAGTGAAAAACTAAAAATATTCCCTCTAAGATTAGGAACAAGGCAAAGCTGTCCACTATTGCCACTGTTATTTAATATCACATTGGAGGTTCTAGCGAGTGAAATCAGAGAAGAGAAAAATATAAAAGGCGTCCAAATAGGAAATGAGGAAATCAAAATGTCACTATTTGCAGATGATATGATTCTCTATATAAAAAACCCTAAAGACTCCATAAGAACACTACTAGAAACAATAAGTAAATACAGTAAAGTTTCTGGATAGAAAATCGATGTTCAAAAATCCATAGCATTCCTATACTCTAATACTGAGGTGTCAGAAAAAGAGGTGTAAAAAGTAATTCCTTTTGCAATTACACCAAAAAGAATAAGATACCTAGGAATAAATCTAACAAAACATGTGAAGGACCTATATAATGAAAACTACAAGACCATATTAAAGGAAATCGAAGAAGATACAAAGAAATGAAAAGATATTCTGTGTTCTTGGAAGAATCAACATAGTTAAAATGACCATGTACCTACAGCATTATACAGATTTAATGTAATCCCCATCAAAATCCCATCGGCATTTTTTAAAGAAATAGAACAAAAAATCATCAGATTTGTATGGAAGCACAAAAGACCCTGAATTGCCAAAATCATCTTGAGTAAAAAAGAGCAAGGCTGCAGGTATCACTCTGCTCGACTTCAAATTATATTACAAAGCAACAATAATCAAAATGGCATGGTATTGGCAGAGAACACATGGACCAGGGGAACAGAATTGAGGGTCCAGAAGTAAACCCCTATTTATATGGGCAAATAATTTTCAGCAAAAAAAGCCAAAAACAGTGGAGAAAGGAAAGCCTCAGCAATAAATGGTGCTGGGAAAACTAGACAGCCACCTACAAAAGAATGAAACTAAAATGTTGTCTATCACCACATGCCAAAATTAACTCAAAATGGATTAAGGACTTGAAGGCCTGAAACAATAAAATGCATAGAAAAAAACATATGAACAAAATTCAAAAACCTTGAACTTAAAAATGATTTTATGAATTTGACCTCAAAGACAAGAGAACTAAAAGCTAAAATAAATAAATGAGACTACATCAAACTAAAAAGCTTCTGCTCAGCAAAAGAAATCGTTAATAAGGTAAAGAGACAAACATCCAAATGGGAAAATATATTTGCAAGCAACACCTCTGATAAGGGCCTAATATCCAAAATATACAAAGAACTCATACAACTCAACAACAGCTTAAAAACAAACGATCCAATCAAAAAATGGGCAGAGGACCTGAACAGACACTTCTCCCTAGAGGACACACAAATGGCCAACAAATATGTTTAAAAGATGCTCAACATCGCTAACTATTATGGAAATGCAAATGAAAGCCATAATGAGATACCATCTTACACCTATTAGAATAGCTATAATCAAGAGGACAAGTAATAAAAAATGTTGGAGAGGACGCAGAGAAAAAGGAATTCTCATATACTGCTGGTGGGACTGCAAATTGGTACGACCACTACGGAAAACAGTATGGGTTTCCTCAAAAAGCTAAGAATTGATCTACCATACGATCCAGCAATCCCACTATTGGGTATTTACCCCAAAGACTTGAAAACCTATATCTGAAATGATATTTGTACACTGATGTTTATAGCATCATTATTCACAGTGGCCAGGACATGGAAGCAACCAAAGTGACTTATGATAGCTGATTGGCTAAAGAAGCTGGTACATATATACAGTGGAATATTACTCAGCCATAAGAAGAGATGAAAAACTTCCATTTGCGACAACATGGATGGATCTCAAGATAATCATGCTAAATGAAATGAACCATACAGAAAAAGTTGAAAATCACATGATGTCACTTACTTGTAGAATATAAACCTAAAAGCAGCAAATGAACAGGACAAACAGAGATTCATGGACATGGAATATAGGCTAGTGGTTACCAGAGGGTAGGGAGTAGGATGGAGTGGGTAGTTAGGGAAATAAAATTAAAATCATTTATTCAATTAAAAACAATAATAAAAATAAAACAAAGTAAATTGAATTTATTTTTGTAGGAATCACATATTACCATCACATTTTGTGGTATTTAAGTGGCGCCCTTCTTTCATATACGACGTTATAATATTTTTTGCTTTATACCTTGGAAACGAAGCTCAATACAGTTTATCTCACTTATTAGTTAACATGAATTCATTATTGACAGTTCTTCTATCCTCTCTGCTATTTATTTTTTTCCGTTGTAACATAATGATGTTGATCTCAAAAATTGGTTTTCAAATTGTGCTCCTGGGAAGTCTTGCTGGAGTTCAACATTATCTTCAGGAACTATCCTCATTGGATGTGGGAAAGATTGAAAGCAGAAAATGATCAGATAGGATCTTGAAGGTTCTCAATCTCCTTTTCTTTCCACTCCCGAGAATCCACCAAACCACTTTTCCAACCAGAATTTTCTTTTGTTTATCTATTATGCTTGCCTATAATGATTTGTTTTATTTTTTTCTACAGAGATAACTTCAGTCCAAAATTTGAAAACACTCAAACTAGCAACATTATTGAGCCTTTATTGTTTATGACCTTACATACCTACAACATCCTTCTTCCTCGTTTAAAGAGTTCGTTTTATGCTGTATTTTGTCTGTACCAAGAAATTAGGTGTAGACTTAGTGCAGAAATATGTATTTTCATCCTTGCATCCCACAAAGTTAGCCAAGTATGAGGTTTCAGTTGATGTTCAATGGGGGTTGCTTATTGAATGCATTGGTAAATGCATAAATATGTTTAAAAATAACTTATCTAAAACTTCCCTCTATATTTCACTGGTGATAATTTAGATTAATCTATATTCTCAGTTTAGAATAGGGGATATTTTCTTAGCCATCAATTTTAAACATGTCTCTTAAAACACACCTACATACTAAAACTGATTATAAAATATTCGTTGATTTTATTAATACAAAGAATGATACAAGATATTAAATACTAAATGTAATTTCTCCAACTATTTTTCTGCTGTATCCATCAATATACTTTGTCATTTTTTCTTGAGAATATAATCAAATAATCCAAGTCTCCTCTCTAATAACTATCAAGATGAGTTTCTGAAGTGAGTTTTGTTGAGGTTTTTGTTATACATCTGCATACTCTCAATACTAATTCAGGAACAAATAATGTTTGCATTAATTCATAGAGAAAAATATATTGGATTAGTTATAGGCCCGAACCTATAGGGAGCCTATTCTACTTGACAGATCTTTATATTTGTACACTTCATGCTTAGTGGAGCAGGTATTATCACTCACTATAGAGATTTCAACTTTCCCAGAGCTGTCACAGCAGAGAGGTTACTAGAGATAAATCACTTAGTTGTCATACTGAAGTGAGTTATATAGATTATCAGAACAGCTTTGTTGGGTTATAACTACATGTAACATTGTGTAACTGTAAGGTGCACAACATGATAGTTTCATACACATATAGTATGAAAAGATTACCATAATAAGTTAACACTTTCATTATCTCACAAAATAATTTTGTGATGACAATATTTAAGATTTACTTTCTTAGCAACTTTTATGTACATATATAATGCACTATTGTTAACTGTAGTCACCATATCATATAGTAGATCCCCATAGCTTATTCATCTTACAACTGGAAGTTTGTGTTCTTTTCTGACAACCTCCCATTTCCTCCACACCACAGTCCTGGCAATCACCATTCTATTCCCTGTTACTATGACTTTAGATGCTAGACAGTGTTTGTCTTTCTCTGTGTGGCTTATTTCACTTAGCATACTGATCTTGAGGTCCATCCATGTTGTCACAAAATGCAGAATTTTCTTCTTTTTATGACTGAACAATATTTCATTGTGTATATGTACTAATTTATTTATTCATCCATTAATGGAATTGAGGGTAATTCCATGCCTTGGCTATTATGAATTGTGTAGCAATAAATATAAGAGTGAAGGTATATCTTCAAGACAGTGATTTTATTTTCTTAGGATATATACTCATAAGTGGGATTGGTGGATCATATGATAGCTCTATTTTAATTTTTTTGAGAAATATTCATATTGTTTTCCATAGTGGTGGTACCAATTTACATTCCTACCAGTAGTGCACAAGGGTTCTCTTTTCTTCACATTTTTGCCAACAGTTGAGTCTACTTTTTGATAATAGTCTTTCTAAGAAATGTGTGATAATATCCCTTTGTGGTTTTGATTTGGTTTTCTTGATGATTAGTGATATTGAAAATTTTTCATGTACCTGTTGACTATCTATATGCCTTCTCTGGAAAAATGTCTATTCAGGTTCTGTGCTTTTATTTGGGCTTTTATTTTTATTTGGGCTTTTATTTTTATTTGGGCTTTTATTTTTTTTTGCTATTTGGGCTTTTATTTGGGCTTTTATTTTTTTTTGCTATTGAGTTTATGAGTTTCTTATATATAGGATATTATCAGGTATGAGATGTGTGGTTTGCAAATATTTTCTCATTTCATATGTTGCCTTTTAGTTAGTAAACTGTATCTTTTGCTGTGCAGAAGGTTTTCAGTTTGATGTAGTTTTGCATGTTGATTTTTGTTTTCGTTACCTTTTAGTGTCCTATCCAAAAAGTCATCAAGAACAATGTCAGGGACGTTTTCTCCTATTTTTGTACTAGGAATTTTATGGTTTCAAGTATTATATTTAACTCTTTAATCCATTTCAAGTTAATTTTTGTGAATGGTATAAGATAGGTGTCCAATTTCTTTCTTTTGTATGTGATAATACAGTTTTAACACCATGTATTGAAGAGATTAACCTTTTCCATTGAATATTCTTGACTTTCTTGTCAAATATTAGTTGACTATATGTATGTTTATTTATGGGCTCTCAATTTTATTTAATAGCCTGAGTGTTCTTATGCTAGTTTACTCCTGTTTTCATTATTATAGATCTGTAATACTTGAAATCAAGAAATGCAGTGCTTCCAGCTTTGTTCTTCTTTCTCAGGATAATTTAGGCTCTCCAGGGTCTTTTAGTGTCCTATATAGATATTAGGATTAATTTTTCTATTTCTGTGAAAAATGCCATAGGAATTTTGATAGAAACTGCATTAAATTCATAGATACCTTTGAGTAATATAGACATTTTAACAATATTAATTTTCCAGTCCATGAACATAGAATATCTTTCAGTTTATTTGTATCTTCGTCAATTTTTTTTCGTCAGAGTCTTATAAATTTCAGTTTACAAAGCTTTTACCTCTTTGGTTAAATTTATTTCTAAGTGTTTTATTCTTTTGGGATAGTTTTTCTCTTTTTTTCAGATTTTTTTTGTTTGTGTATAGAAACACAATTGATTGCTGTATGTTGATTTTGTATTCTGTAGTTTTACTGAACTTGTTTATTTAAATTATTTATTATTATTTATGCCTACAGCACTTGGTCTTCTTAGGTGGTCTCCCATCCAAGTACTCACCAGGCCTGACTCTGCTTAGCTTCCAAGATCAGACATCGGGCTTGTTCAGGGTGGCATGGCCATAAACCATGGACTATGGCTCCACTGGAGAGTGAACCCAGGACCTTCTGCATGTAAAGCAAACATGCTAACCACTACACTATGGAACCAAATTTATTTTTTAATTCTAACAATATTTTGGTAGTGTCTTTAGAACTTTCTATATTCAAGATAATTTATGCAAATGGAAGCAATTTTACTTCTTCTTTCCCAATTTGGATATTTGTTTTTGTTTTTGTTTTTGTTTTTTAATTTTTCCCTTGCCTAATTACTCTAGCTAGAACTTCCAGTACTATGTTAAATAAGAGTGGTGAGAATGACTACTCTGGTTTTGTTCCTGATCTTAGAGAAAAAGTTTTCAACCTTTCACTCTTGAATAGAATATTAGCTGTAGTCTTGCCATATGTAGTTTTTATTGAAGTGTGTTACTTCCATAGCCAGTTTGTTGAAAATTTCGAAATAAAATGATGTTGAATTTTGTCAAATGCCTTTTCTGCATCTATTGAAATGATTATATAATTTTTATTTTGTATTCTATTAATGTGATATATCATATTTACTGATTTGTATATGTTGAATTCTCCTTGTATCACAGGAATAAATCTCACTTGACACGGTCTATGATCCTTTTAATGTTCTTTTGAGTTGGTTTTCTAGAATTTGTTGTGAATTTTGGCATCTATATTTGTCAGAGATATTGACCTGTAGTTTCTTTTCTTTTAATTTCCTTATCTTGTTTTGATATCAGGGTAATTAATGCTGATAAAATGACTTTGAAAATGTTCTCTCCTCTTCAATTTTTTGGAAGAGTATGAGAATGATAGATGTTATTTCTTCTAAATATGTTCAGTAGAATTCAGCAGTTGTTGGGAGGTTTTTGATTATTGATCGAAACCTTTAGTCAATATTGTTCTGTTCAGATTTTCTATTTCTTCATGATTTGTGCATTTTGTTTATCATTTCAGAAAATTAGTTCTTATTTTTTCTAGTCTCCATTTCATTTATTTCTGTTGCAATTTTTGCATTTATTTTCTTCTGCTAACTTTGAGGTTTGTTTTTCTTTACGTAGTTCCTTGAGGTGTAAAGTTAGTTTGTTTATTTGGATCCTTTTTTTTTTTTTCTTAATATAGACATTTATCACTGTAAACTTCCCTCTTAGAACTGCTTTTGCTGCATCCCATAAGTTTTGGTTTGTGGTGTTTCCATTTTGTTTGTCTCAAATTATTTTTTTGATTTTCCTTTTCATTTCTTCTTTAACCCAGTGGTTGTTCAGGAATGTATTCTGTAATTTTCAAAATTTTTCCTGTTGCTGTTTTCTAGCTTAACACCATAATGGGAGAAAAACTCACAAAATAAGACTCTATTCTAATGTTACTGTTATCCTTATAAGAAGAGATTAAGATATACAAAAAAAGACAGTAGGGATGTAGACACCCAGAGAAAAGGCCACATAAGGACATAGTGTGAAAAGAGCCATCTGTAAGTCAAGGATAGAGGCCTCGGGAGAAACCAAACCTGCAAACATGTTGATTTCGGATTTCTAGCCACCAAAACTGCATGAAAAATAGTTTAAGTCATTCAGTCTGTGTTATTTTGTTATGACAACCTTACCATATAGATGCAAATGTAAAACAATTATATTTGAAATCATTTAAAATATTTGTAAGCATAGATTTTGTAAGATCTCGCTCTCCCTCCTTTAACTGACCAGTATCCTGGAGAGCAGCAACTTCAGCTTTGGAGAATGCTGTGCTCTGAAACAAATCTGCATTTTTTTTTATTATTTAAAATACTATCTGTATATATTATTTTCCCATTGAATATCTAAAAAAATTTTATTAATCTTGATTCAACACCTTAACCTTAATGAGTTTATGTTTTTAGAATCAAAACATATTCAATATGAAGATAGTAATGTGCAGTGATTCTTTCCTTTAGTAGTCTTATAAAATCCATTTGAATATATCTTATTCCTGAAGAATTGAATACATGGGTTGTCTATTTGTTCACACTTGTTTGGTTGATACTACTGAGGAAATATTTTCTTGTCAAGAATGCAGAACACACAAATTTTATACAAATCCTACAAAATTTGTAAATTTCCTTGATTTCAATTTGTTTTATAAATTCCTGAATATTCTCTGAACGTTGGATCATTTTTCATGCTATTTGGAATATGTTAATAGAATTCCTTACTTTTATCAGTTTACTCATTCTTAAAAATAATTGATTCTGATTATCCTGTATTGGTTAATAATCCATAAGGAATTATCATCCAAAACTTTCCCACAAGATATATAGATCAATATTCCATAGAGGAAAAAATCTATTAAATGTCCTGTGAGGAGGGCAAGACAACCACTGAAACAGTTAATTTGCTTCTTTCTGACTCTCCATTCTGAATGGAATAGGAGTCCCATTGACTGAAACTTTGAATATTATAGTTTTCAGGGTTTTTTTCCAGTACAATTCTTATACAGATTTTATACACCCATACTTTCAAAAACAAAAGAATTCTAAGTGATGTGTTTTCTAATTAGTTCCTATCTCCCTTTCCTGCATGTATGTGTATGAGGGCATGTACTGAGGCAGGAACATATGCACATTTAAATTATGGCTGGTATTGAAGTTTGTAGAAGGGAGTTAGAGTAGTCTACAGAGTCTCCACACTGTTTATCCTTACACTACCACATTGCTCAACTTTCCATCTACTTTCCCCCTGTCTATGTCTCATGGGGACTGCTTATACAGTATGTGTACAAAAGAGAGAACCAAGAAGTTACAAAAGATGTAAAAATAACCATTGCAATTAGATATAGTAAATAAATTAGAGTCAGGGACAAAGAGTAAATATATCATTTAATTAGAGTAGGTTTATGCAGGGGAGATTACTTGGGAGCATTGTGTAGGTTAGAATTTCTGTAGAGTAGCAAAGAAGAAAAGCCAGATTTAGAGCACATTAAATATCCTAAAAAAACTGGAACGCATTTTTAAAAAATAGTATGTTAGTGAAAGTTATGTAGAATGATGAAATTTTAAATATTTTTGATTCCATAAAAATAATTTTAAAAATAGTTTCATGAACTTTTATATAATAGATATATAGAATTTTAAAATAAGATGATCTTAGACATTGCTAGTTTCATTTTTCATTGTATGTAGGACAATTCTTTTAATTCTAATTTTTTATTTTGTTTGATTTATAAAGACTCCATTATGTTTTAATAATAGCATATTAATTTTATATTTCATTGATAGTTGTTCAAAAACTATCATTCATCGTGTACCTAAGCCATGCATAGGTTATTGAGGAAAGCAATTCGTTGAAAGGCAGTTGCTTTTGATTTAAAGCTCTAAGAATAATAATATAAAATTAGTAGAATCTTCAACTTCAAAGTAACAATGTACAGCCAACTCTCTCCCAAAAGGTTTCGTC
>CM053509.1:111844555-111879023 GCA_028627145.1 Eidolon dupreanum
GATGGAAAAAAGTTAAAAAGTGAGTAGGTTGAAATTTTAAACTTTTACATTTTTTACACACTTTTATATCTAGCAACAGAAAGGAGAAATCAGATTAACTTGTACCATGGTATGATTGTCTTTAAGAAATTCCTAAGAAGGGATAAGTTCATTATAAGAAACTATTTAGACTTCAGACTCTTCCTCTAGCATTCTTTCTTGTCATCTGTCAACCCAGTTTTCTATCAGTATTCTGACCATTGTCCATGGGACTGAATTATTTGGAGGCTATCCCATGATTTGCCATTTCTCACCTATCATCTTTGGAAATTTTTAATTTAGAAAATATATCAGAATTCTGATTAGCTGCAACACTTCTTTCTCATAGGTCTGGTCAAAGTTTGATCAGATTTATGATCTAAGGGGAAAAAAACAAAATCAAAACACTAAAAGCAATAACAATATAAAGTCAAAAGTTAGAGATACAGGAAGGAATAATGAAAATAAAAACAAACCAAGACAGTATTTTTCCATGATCATTGGCTTAGATCCTGGAAAAGTATGAATAAAAAATATTGACAAGTTCGAAGATAGTATCTCAACTATGAAGCAAACATAAAACAATTTAACCCAACTCACACTAACTACTTTCTTGCTATAGTTTTAAAAAATCCTATTAGTGGGAAAATGTTTAATGATAAAAATATCATAAATTAAGGAAAATGTTTTTGATAGAAATAGTATAATACTCAATTTAGACAAACCAGAAAATATAAAATACCAAAAGAAAAAAAGCTGGAACGATAATAAAATAAAATATGACCATAAAGAGAAAAATATTGCTAGTAATTTATTTTATATTCTTTCAATATCTCTAATTCAATTTATATTCTGTTTACTTATTGAGTGTTTAAACATGCCATAAACAATTTTATGTGCTTTACACGTAGAAACTCATTAATTCTGTTAAACTTTTGAAATACATACTGTTTGTGTTCTCATTTTATGAACAAAAAAACTAAGGTAAAATAGAGAATGGTAAAACAAAACCTCATCTAGATTATGCAGCAGCTTGACTTATGCTCTCATTTAATCAAGCATAGTATATAATTCTTATGTTTTAATCCAACCACGCCTTTTGCTATTATACTGCTGCATTCCACTCTTTTTCACCAGCACTATTCTACATGAAATTCCTCAGCACAACAGGTGTGGTGATTTTGCTTGGTATTTGTTATTCAGTTGTCTCTCCTGCCTAGTAGCCCTCTTCATTCATTCCTGTACAATTACTTCACTCACCAAAATATACATACATAAACACACACATGTGCGTGCACACACATATTTATTCCCTCTCACACTCACACCTTATCCTTACTATTCTATATCTTTCTATATCTGAGATCTCTATTCATCATTCTTCACTAACTCTTTCACAAGGAAATGCAGAGAACTCTTCTACGTGTATGTACCACAAATTATATATATCATTTTCTTAGGTATCATAGATATATCTTATATATCATGTTATATATATATATATTTCTTTGTGAATAACTTTCATGTAACTGCTTCCAAATCTATTTTGTGATTTCCTTCTGTACAGAGATAGATAGTTTGGATACACTTGTGACACTCCATTTATGTTTTATAAATGGCCACCATTTTTTATCATTTGATTTTGTTCTCTCAATTGAAGAATATTGATTTATGACTACAAAAAATTCAGGAATTATATCAGTGGTCTTTTAAACAAATGTTAAGTAAGCTACAACAAGTATAATTTTAATTAATTAGTAATTATTAGGAGGCTCAAATATTTTTCTGAAGGTGTGTAAGCCTGGAAAAGTCCTTTTTATCTTTTATATTTTTGCTAATCAAGTCTTATAGTCTTAACCAATTCCCTGTTCTTATTAAAAGATTTATACTGTTATTTAATGGATTCTTAACTACATTACTGTGTGTGTGTGTGGTGTGTGTGCATGCACTCAATATCTCTTTCAATACATTCTATTCAAACTGATTGGAGAAGGATTTCTCTCCTTCTCCCTCTCCCTCTTCCTCTCCCTCTCCCTCTCCCTCTCCCTCTCCCTCTTGCTCAGTTTCCAGCCAATTGTGTAACTAACTAGAAGTTTTTCAAATTTGAAAATTACTCATGTATTTGGATTTATTAATATATTATTGGAATAATCAAGGAATGCCCACCTTAGGGCTATGAATGTGGTGATGTGCAGCCATGAAAATATAGGATAATACAGCAAGTATTTCTTTGTATGTAGCAGGTAAAATGTAGTGGTTTTTAAGAAGACCATCTGGCTTACAGTACTACTAAATTTTGGGTGTGAACCCCAGATAATTCTCTCCTCTTCCTGTGGAAAATACTAAATTTAAATTGACATTATCTTCCTTAATTTTCCTAAATGAATTTGGCTAGTGTAAGAATACATTTGTTTTTATAATGTTGACTTAGATTATGTAAACCTGTATTGTTCTTTAGAAAGTTGTACTGATAATAACGTATTTGGTACTGTGCAAAAATTTTTGAGTTATAGAAGTTAATATATCAGGGCTTTAAGTGCAGAAAAATAATTGTTACTTACATAAAAAGTATAAAAGTCATCTTCTGAGGCAAAGATTTTATAAATCGTTATTGAGAAAGTTTGCTTCCTTCATTTATTAAAAATGAGACCTCACATTATTAATAAAATTTAATATTAAGAAATAAGATTTTGTCATTGTTTTTGCTTAGAATACCTTTAAATTATGTTTTGGAAAATTTCAGTAGAGGAAAGTTAATGAAGAATATGCTATTAGATTTTATTTTGTGTCCAGTTGTAAATCAATAATTGAATGGCATACAAAGTATATTACTTAGTTTTTCAAAGTAAATAAAACATTGCCAGCAAACATCAATAGATTCCACTACATTTTTTATACAAAAAATACATCATTTTAGCAAAAAAATAAATTATGTTAAATAGCCTTCAAATTTTTAAGAAATCGAAGAGACAATTGAATGCAATGTTTAATAAAAGCAGTTCTTAATTCAGCAGTTTTTCTAAAATAGAAAATTACAAATAAACTAAAATTCATGTACTAAACTAGCAATTTACCCAACCTAAAAATCTCAAAACCTCTTGCTAAGGTTTTAAAAAACAACTACAAGGGTGTTCGTTTAACTCTTTCAGCCAGGAAACAATTTAATTATTAATCAGTAATAATACTCAAACAAAATAACATGAGACAAGTATTTAAAAGAATGAAATACAGCTTTATATATCAATGTGGATAGTTCCCCAAAACAGAAGGTCATTGGAGTGAAAGTGCACATTAATTCAGCAATAATAATCCTGTTTATTAAAAACAAAGAATTTTATACATTGCTTAGGAAAATCATATCTGTTAAACAGAAATTGTGGGCTGGAATAGATATGCATGAAAATTTGATAGTACTTTTCTTTTGGAGGGAAGGAGAACTAAGGAGAATGAGTAAAGAGAATTTTAACTAAATGTGTGTGATTTATGTTTCTATTTTCTATTTTCAAAATTTAATAAAATGTTTAAGGTAAACCCCAAATTGGTGGGAACATGTCTGTTATATTGTTCCTTATAGTCTTCCTCAGACCAATAAAAAAAAAGGGAACTATTCATTCTTTGAAGGAAATAAAAGTAAGAAATTGTTATGAGTATTATATAAAAAACATAAATTTTCTTGATAATGGAATCAGAGTCTCAGATTATCAGAAACAACATCAGACACATTGATGATGGTGTGTCAACTTGATTATTTTTTAAATAAGATTAAGACCTAGAGGGTTTAAAATGTTCACAGTTGTCTATAATCCATATTTGTTCAACATTTATACTAAATAAGGAATGGATTTCAGTTTGGATTTAATATCTGTTGCGTAATAAACAACATTTTGTTGAAACTCATATATAAAAATTGAAATAAATAATTCCACGTCATAATGAGTAAATTATTGAAAGGAGACAAAAAATATCAAGGGTAATTCGTCTTTCAGAAAGGATCTGTTGCCAGATTGCTTACCATGAACTGTTTGCTTTTCTCAGGGTTTGGATGCAGTTCATAATATAAAACAAGATGTCACCAGAAATGATGCTGTTTGCCTTGGGCAATATGCTTGAGCAAGAAAATATCTGATCACAATGTCAAACTGGTGAAACACTGGAAAAATAGATCTTTTTTTTTAAACAAATAAACAAGATACACTGTAAAAATACCAATATTTGTGAAAAGGTCCTTCTGGACAGAAGCTCATCTTTTATGTTCCTGGGACAAGAAGCTTGGCTCTCATGAAGCATAGGCAATCTCTGCTTCTCAACCCATGAGAGGATAGAACTTATTTAAGATCCACCAACATATTACTTGGACTATATCACTTCTTGCCCTTCAGGGACAGGTGTTTCAACTCAAAGTAATATTTATTCCACATACCACACTAAATATTTTTGTAGTTTTCAAATTGATTTTGTGAGTAATTTCTGTCTCATAGACCTATCCAAATGGCTTTTAGGTTAAAGGAGCCCTGAGAGTCAAGATAGACCAAGGATCTCAAAGAAACAATGTGACTTCAGAGGAAAACAGTTAAAATAACAAATTGTCTGCAATAAGGACAGTAAAAGAATAGCCTAAGACTCACGGGAGAAAACTGAGCCTGTGGTAATGAAACTACTTTGTCTATTGCTGTAAAACTGTTCAGGGAAATCCTCAGATCTTACTGCCCTTATTGCCTGTAACAGGGTCAAGGAATGCCTGCTATAAAGAGTAATTTCTAATCATGTTTTTTTTTGTCAAACATCAACACATATGTTAAAGAACCAATAGAAAATATGAAGGCAAAATTTTCACTGCACACATTTAAACCTTAAAAATTTTATGCAACTGAACTCTTTCTGTTAAAATATAATAGCAGCATGTTGGGGAAATGCTCTTGATTGAAACTCTAGCTATGTAAATCCCAGTTGAGCTTCTCATGTTTCTAAGTTGAACTTTGCATGAAAACATTTATCTGCCTTCATTAGAGTAACTCTATAGACACAAATGCCATTCCAAATAATCTAACAAATGAATTAGTAATAATAATTTTTTTGAAAATTGTAAGGTGTGTCCATTTCACTATGTTATAGGTATGTCTGTTTACAAGAAATGATCACATCCATTAACATTTTTAAAAATAATTCCCACTTAATATTCTCAGATGAATTGTTTTATTAATGATCTAATATGTGTAAAGTGCTTTCCACACATAAATCAGTGATTTTCAAAATGTTATTGCTGAGAAAAAAGAGAATCACTAAGGTTCTCAAGGTATATTAATCATGACAAGCCTTCAGGTTATCATATACTTTTGTTAGGAAAAAAATTAAATGTTGAAAGATGCTCTGATTGACCAAAAACAAGGCATTTAAAAATGTGTGCACTGATTTTCTTCAGCCATTGAAACTCCAGTAGGTATTCCAGTAACTTTACATGCCTGCATTTCCCGTGCCCTCATTCTGTTGAACTCATACCTTTACTGAACTTGTATTGTCCTGTTTAAAATGGGGGTGACAGTTACTTTTGCCATCTTCTTTTTATTTTGTCCAAGTAAAGAATAGGCCACAACTTACACATCATTAACTTTTATTTTCAACTTTTTTAAAATTTTAGATCTCATGATATATTTTGAATAAAGATTCCTTAATGGGTATTTATTTTCCTTTTAAGAAATTATTTCATTATTTTGTTTAGACACTTGTAAATTTCCATCTGGTAGCATTTTTATTCCTTCTGAAGCAGCAATGAAGTATTGGTATTATTAAGTGTTGTTTTAATATACATCTTTCCATCTTTAAGGTCTCTATTCTAACACATTCAATGCTTTTTTAAATTTAGTCACATTATTTAACACCTCTGACTTCTGTGTTCTTATTTATGTCTAATATATGTTATCTATAATATAGCTTATAATTTATATACATAAAGGGGCTAACAGCGGAAATTTGTATAGCTATAATAACATTATAAAATTATTTCTCAAGGATAAATAAGACTACAAGACATACTTTTTTGCTCATTTTTCTTAAATAAAATTCTATTATCTTAGAACAAACAGGTTAAGTATTATGTTTCATTTGCTTTCAGTGAAAATTATTTGTTTATAAATCACCAGAAGACCATGTTCATTGTTGTTTTCCCTACTTTTATTGAAACCACATGTAACATTATGAGTTTAAGATAAACAACATAATTATTCAATATATGCATATATTGCAGAATGATTGCCACAATAAATTTAGTTATCATTCATCACTTCACATAGTTATATAATTTTCCCTGTGAGGAGAACTTTCAAGATTTATTTCCTTAGAAACTTTCAAACACACAATAGAGTATTTTTAACTGTAATAGCATGCCATACATTATATCACCAGAACTTATTTTTGTCACAACTGGAATACTGTATCTTTTGGCCATCTTTCCCCATTATCCCCACATCCCAACCTACACTGCTGGCAACCACCAAACTGTTCTCTGTTTTTATGAGTTCGTTTTTTCCCCCTTAGATTCTACATATAAATGAGATCATACAGTATTTGTCTTTCTGTTTCTGAATTATTTCACTTTCATAATGCCCTCAAGGTCCATCATGTTTTCACAAATTGCAGATATTTTTTGGACTGAATAATATTTTGTTGTGTATATATCCCCCCTTTTTAAAATCCATTCATCTAACAATGGAATTTAGTTTGAGTCCATGCCATTACTGTTATGAATTATGCTGCAGTGAACTTAGAAGTGTATCTGTTTAAGAGAATGATTTCATTTCCTTTGGATATATACTGAGAAGTGGAATTGGTGAATCATATGATAGTTCTATTTTTAATTTTTTGAGGAACCTGCATACTGTTTTCCACAGTGGCTGTACGGATTTACATTCCTACCAACAGTATACAAGGGTTTGCTTTTCTCTACATTTTCACCAGCACTTATTATGTATTATCTTTTCTACAATAACCATTCTAATAGGTGTGATGTGATATCCCCTTGTGGTTTTGATTTGTATTTTCCTAATGATTAGTGATGTTGAGCATCTTTTCATGTACCTACCTGTTGGCCGTTTATACATCTTTGGGGGAAAAATGTCTATTCTCTCTGCATATTTTTTAATTGTATTTTTTTGTCATTGAGTTGTATGAGTTCTTTGTTTAGTTTGGATATTAACCTTTATCAGATACATACTTTATTAATATTTTCTCTCATTTTGTAGGAGGCCTTTTCATTTTGTTGATGGTTTAATTTGCTCTGCAGAAGCTTTTCGTTTGATTCACTTTTAAAGTTGATTTCTGTGTACAGTGTAAGATAGGGGCTTAGTTTTATTATTTTGTATGTATCTGCCACATTTTTTCAGCATCATTTTCTGAAGAGACTATACTTTCTTGATTGAGCATTATTGGCTCCTCTATTATACATCAGTTTACCATATATGTGTGAGTTTATTTCTGAGCTCTCTATTCTGTTCCATTGATCAATGTGTCTATTTTTATGCCAATACCATACTATTCTGAATACTATAGCTTTGCAGTATAATTTGAAATAAGAAAATGTGATGCCTCTAATTATGTTCTTTCTCAAGATTGCTTTGGCTATTTGGGGACATTTGTGGTTCCATACTAACTTTAAATTTCTGTGAAAAAAAAAGTCATTGGAATTTTGACAGAGATTTAATTGAATCTGTAGATCACTTTGACTAGTATGGATACTTCAGTAATATTGATTCTTTTCATTCATGAGCCTGAGATATCTTTTCATTGACTTGTGTTTTCAATTTTTTCACCAATGTCTTATAGTTTTAAGTGTACAGATCTCTCACTCCCTTGGTTAAATTTATTTCTAGTTATTTATTCTTTTTGAGGTAATTATAAATGTTTTTTTTTTTCTTAATTTTCTGATAATTTATTGTTAGTGTATAGAAACACAGCTGATTTTTGTATATGGATTTTGTGTCACACAACTTTACTGAATTTATTTATTAGTTCTGACTATTATATGGTAAAATATTAGGGTTTTCTATGTACACTATTATGTCATTTGCAATCAGACATTTTTACTTCTTTATTTCTGATTTTGATGCCTTTTTCATTGTCATCTTCATTGTAATATTCTTCAAATTCTACCCTAACTTTAGATTATGACAATATTTAGAGAGCTCTTGCTAACCAAAGTAAATAACCTTTTAATCACCTTGTTTGGGGAATAACCTATTTTTGTTCTTTTTTAGTTTTGTTAATTAAACAATCAAAATAGCACTTCCTGAGATTAAAGCTATATATTTTATCCCCCTTATACTGGACTGTATGCTTTACATGACATACAAAAAGTTAATCATTCACGTTAGACAACTTAAAGCACAGTGAAAATCAGCTGTGCTGCTCTTTTTTCTCTGTAGGAGACTCTATTCAATATAAATTTAACGTGTGTTAAACGTCAGCTTGAGTACTAATGAATTTCTAGTTTATCTACTGTAAAAGGCATATTTAACACAAATGTACACAAAAATATTGTATTTCTGAATCATAATAAATATGTGAACTTTGTATGTGTAGATTTACAAGTACTAAAGGTTAAATATGATTGTTAATATCATTCATTTTCATTTGATTATGTATGCAGTTTTAAGTAGCATTTAAATTACTGTCCTGGTAATAATATCATGAGAGTCTGTTCATTTTCACATGTCAACTATAAGTACAACTAATTCTGACATTTGGGTAAACTTCATTGATTTTCCCTTTGATTTTCTATTTTAGATCCAGTAGAATCTGAAAGACATGAATCCTAAGAAAAGAAGCTAAAATAATTTTGTTCAGAGCCTTTGTCTTAGTTCAGTTAGAGTTCTAGAAAAGCTCTACATGACCCCTATTTGAGTGAGTAAAGAAGGAACACAACAATATATCAACATGTCATGATTTAGTGGGAAAATGTGTAAAATGGATGCTAAACATACAAAAACTTAGGAATGCATTATAACTAATAACACTTTTTTCCCTGTGTGCACCTTGTTTCTAAATGTCAATGAAGTAGCCTTAAAAATGTATAGAGCAATAACTTTTAGGCAATTATAACAGTGTTGGTTGTATAATGATGTGAAAACTAGAGTAATTTAGTTAAAGCATCCCATTATTTTATCATAGCCATTAAAGATCACACCATGTTTTTTGAATCCCCTCTGTCTTGTACAATACCTAGGATATTGTGTCCATTCTACAAGTGTCATTTCCAATGAGTCAATAAATTCTTCTCTGCCATGGAGGATGGTATTAAAATAAAATTTATTTTAGATACACTCTGTGGACAGACTGGAGGTTCACAGGCATAAATGTCCCCTTTACAAACACAGACTACTTTATAATAAATGGTGCTGAATACATGGCATATGTTTTTCTCCTATTTGTTAAGATACTTTGTCAGTGTCCCTGAAAAATCTTCCATTAGTTTTCTCATGTTCTAGGTCTTGTATATTCTCCCTAGCTTATCCCTGTACTGCCAGTAAGAATTCTAAATTTTGGCAGATTCTGATGTTTTTCACTTGATTTTGTATAATGCTTCACGTTTTATAAAGAACATTCATATATAATTTTGAAAATCATTTTTAAATAAATGGAATACATGTTAACATTCTCATTGTGAAATAATTCAAACAACTTAAACAATGTAACATTTTTCTATGGCTCCCCAAGCCAAGACACCTCTTAAAGGATAATCCTTTAATTAGTTTGTAATGTGAATATTTTTATGTGTTTATATACATAATAAACACACATAAAGATAACTTTTATTATGTATTATTCTTAGTGTGTTTTATTAGTGATTATCTAAATGTGGTATTTACCTTTTTGAAGGTCTAGTTTACATATATATAACATTTGTCTTGGTAATTCTATGTCAAGAAAATCCATCTTATTCTTTAAAAATGATGTATAATATTATGCAATACAGAATGACAGCTCTCTTTAAATTGGGTAATCTCACACTTCTTTGGTGGCCATCATAAAAGGAAGAGTGTTTTTGCCAAAGTAACAATACCAGGATAATTTCAACACTATGCTAGGAAGTGAATTTGCTGGCCTCCCAGACTAAAGCAGGCAGTAGAGGACGTAACAAAGTGCAATTCTGATAATATTAATTAATTTATTCTGACTGGCAGATAGGTCAGCGGGAGGAAAAATAGGACTTCAGTGATTTAGATTTTCAGATTATTTATTTAAAAGAAACTCCAAATCCCTCATACTTAGTTCTCTCCTTTTAATCTAACCAAGATTCCATCTACAGAAATTCCTTGCAGTGATTTGAAATTCCCAAAGTGGCTTTATAGTGTTGCCTGGTCACAGCACTAACTAGTCTCATAAATTTATCATTATGTATTAACATGTAAATATAATTTGGGAAGTAATTTTATTTAGGTTTTGTCTTTGATACCTGCACAGCCTGTCCTTGTTGAGAAAAGTACTGCTAGTTGTGTTCATTTCAAGGATGCAAAGACAACATATTATTTTTCTTTTATCCAAGTTACATGTAGAACCAAATGTTTACATATGGTTTTATCTGTTGGGATTAAACTAACCTATTTTTTCACTGTGTTTGAATTTTGTTTAACAGCCTTTTTGAAGCATACTTGTCATACTAAACATACTTTAAGAGTCTATAACTTGATGTTTGACATAGGAATACTCCTATGAAAACATTGCCACAATCAAGATAGTGAACATATGAAAAGTTAACATAAGTTCCCAAGGCAGGCTACATAATTTTCAGGGCCCAGTGGAAAATAAAAATGTGGAATGCCTAATGGGAATGAGGAAGTATATCTTCTTTCCCAAGGGTTCACTGCACCAACTCACAGTGGACAGGAGACCTCTAGGAGATCATAACCTTTGTGCCAGAACATGTTTGATTACTGGTCCTGGGTAGCCAAAAGGTGCCCTATGGATAACCTGCAGAAAGTTCTGTGATGAGGCCAGCCCAACATAAGCAAAAATAGACAAATATGTTCACTTCTGTATTTCATGTAAGAATGAGAATACTTTAGTTAGGAATGATAAAAATAAGACCATAACCAAAGAAAAGGTAATTCTCTTTCAAATTTCAGCCAAAAATTATTAAAAAATTTATAACGCCTTTTTATTTATCTGTGTCTTAAAGTCATACTTAACATTGGGTTTGGGAGCAACTGTGTGTATTGTAATTTCAATTAAGAAAAGGTACCGGGGGATGATTACTTAGTAGGTTATATGAATGTCTAACCTCTATGGTGTATACCTACAACTGATATAATTGAAAAATTTAAAAAATTGTGTAAAAGGAAAGGTAATGATGATATGTTAAAATAAATTTTCCCTACAGGCATTAATTGCAGATGTATTACAAGTTCCATTAGCCTAACTATAACCTTAAATGGATATTAAACTAATATTCATAAATCAAAGTAAGTGAATATTTTCTTTCGTAGGGTTCTAGAACAATAATACTTTCACTATAAATCAGTAAGATGAGAATGAATAAATGAAATAACTATGATTAAAGCACTTCTATAAAAATTTAAATTCAAAATTACCATACATGTAAAAGAATTTAAAAATTAAAAATATATGTGCTCTAAAAATGATAAATTTTGAAAGGTATTGCACAACAGCCCAACTTGTTGAATAGGATATCCTTAGAGAAATGATGAGAACCTCCACAAGATAATTGATACCCTGATAAGCATTTAACATATATGTAAAGATATTTATAGAGTAAATAATCTTGAGGTACAGTAATGTCAATTTATTAATTTGTTTGTTATGCAGAGCAGCAATATACTGCCACATTTCATCAATTTGAAATAAACATTTTTCACTTTTTAACATTTCTGAATGATAATGAGCTTACGATTAACGGCAGCTCAAGACTTAATTGGCAATAATTTTTTATAACTACAAGAAATAAAATATCTGTAAAATGATAAATTAGGATATTTTTAAATATACATTTTTGCAAAATTTTTAAAATTTTCAAAGAATGTCTTATGTACGCAAAAGTTTTCAGATCCTGAAAATGATGCGACAGCCATCCATTGACATGAGGTCTACGTGCTTGGTCTATAGGTTTAGAATACTTGCTCATGGTCTGGTGTAATACAAGATAAATTTTTACTTGGGAAGAAAACACATGCGTTTTTCTCAGTAAAAGGAGACTTTTGGGAGACACACTGCAGAATATATATTTTATACTATGTTTATATTCACATAAATATCTGCTCTAGATGATATGTATATATTAAAAATAGTGGGAAATGTAATTTTCTGTATCAGGGCACTATTATGAGTTAAAGTCTTATAAACATCATAGTAGGTAAACAGATATGAACAAGTGACATACCAGGCAAACTAAGATGTATAGTCATAGTCACTCTATAGAAGGTTAATTTAGAAACTATTTCTTAGAAGACATAGCCTATTGATAAGTAATTTGTTCATAAAATCAAGCAGTGGTTCTTTAAGTATTATGGGCCCTCTGAAATCTTTTCATGGGCTCTGCAATTTCAAAATTATTCTTATAGATATATTAAGGCATCATTTACATTTTAAGTGTGTTGAAATTTGCACTGATGGTGCAGAAGCAAAGGCAGGTAAAATTGCTGCCACTTTAGCCTTAATTAATGCATTAAACTATACTAGTAGTAGTGACTGTACTGTCCACTGTCATGCACTCACAATAAGAAGAAATATTTGACCTAAAAATGCCCTTGATGAAGTAGCAAAATGTATTATTACTAAATCTCAACACCTGATAACTTGTATGTGTGCGAGTGACAAAATAGTATGTATGCATTTAGCATTTATGCTGTGTACTAAAAGTACAGTTGTCAGAATAGACAGTATTAGTGTAATTGAGTTGCAAGCCAAAATAGCCTCTATTTTTTGGAACACTAATTTATTTAAAAGAGCAATTGACAAACTATATAGACTTGGAATTTGGCAGATATTTTCTTGGAAAAAAAAAAAAAAACCACCAAAATGGATCTACTACTGTAAGTAAATCAACTGGTAATGTTTACTTCTCGAGATAAAAATGTGAATTTTCAAAGTTAAGCCAGAATTTTGGAAACTTTTTTCTACCACTTTAGCTTGAAGCTTTCTAATACTAAAAGACTGTTGAAATCAGTGGTGATAAAACAGATAGGACTTTTTGATCCCACCACCTGGAGTACACACAATTCACAATACTGTCCCCTTGAGTGGGTATATCACCTGTGAATATGGTAAGATTTCATTGTGTTCCATGACATAGAGAAGGAAATTTTGTAAATGTATTTCAGGTCTATTCATGGCTTTGATGTACCAAAAAAGAGATTATCTGAGAGGGCCTGACCTAATCTCACAAACCCATTAAATCTCTGTCCAGAAGTCAGAAACAAAGGTGATCAGAAATTCAGAATGACATATACATTTTCTTTAATAAACTCCTTTTTACATGCTGTATTTTAGTTTGTATTTATTTTAAATACTAATTTCCAAGTTTACTAATTCTTAACTGTTTGAGTCTTCAGCTGAAGTCTACCAAAGTTTCCATCTCTTATCTGATTTTGCATGTTACCCACATTTCTCATTATTTTTTAACAAGTTAATTACAGTTATGTCAATGTTTTTCAGATTGTTACAACAGTTTTCATATCTGAATATGGTACTGATGATTTTTTTGTATCTTAAGAGTATGTTTTTTTTATTAATTAATATGTTTTATATTTTTTATTGAAAGAAGAAACTTAAGTAGCATAGTAAAAGTGAGGTAAATAGATTTTCTATCTGAGAAGGACATGTTTCCATTTTCTAGGCCTTAGTGCTGAGATTTGAGTTAATCTAGATAGAAGTTGGGCTGGTTTTCAGATCTGATGTTGTTGTGTTTACCTTGTATGCACTAAATGCTTCAAAGTCCTGCAGCCATACCTGTTAATTATAGTAGGGACTGTATTGCCAAAATAATGTCTGTTGGACTCTCAGCTTTAGGTCTGATAGTTGAGTTAAACTTTTTTGTGCTATTTAGCTCTGATCCCTCTCACAGAAGCTACATATTATTGGAAGTTGGTAATATAGAATGATGGTGAGTGTAGGAAAATGGGATACTCTGGGTTTTTTGTTGTTTTTTAGTTTAGTTTAGTTTTGTTTTGTTTTCTGAATAAGCCACGGGCTTCAGCAGTCACGGTGTCTCTAGGTCTTACAACTGTGAGGTTTACAGTTCTTCTGCCCTTTCTCATGCTGTAGTTTTAGACCCAGTTCATCCTCTTGCCCCTTCCCCAGGGGTATTGTTTTATCCTGTTTCCTTCTCCAGCTGCAATTGTTTTCACCAGTGCCATTAGGGCAATGATGTTTGTAGTCCTTCTCCCAATGTATTAAATTCTTCTGTGTTATAATGGAGATAGTGAAAGGGTTCAGGCAGAAATTTGTGCCCATTCAGTTTCTCTTCCCCTTTACCCTAGTAAGCAAAACAAAAGTTTTTGCAGGGTTCTCCCTGCAAGTGGGTGGCAATCTCTTCAATTTCCATAGTCCCAAAGAACTTCACATTGTTTACTGGATCTTGCGTTTTGCAAGCTTTTTTCATCGTTCAGTGAAGAGTAACAAGTAGACGTATTACCCCAGGGAGTCCTTGTTACTTTCTCCTTCCAGGTACTTATCTTCTCTTAAATTTGACTCTGCTTGGTTATTCTGCTCTGTAATTGGTTGATAAAAAAAAAAGTTTTTAATTTCAAATTAGTCTAGCTATTATTGTTTCTGTTGTTATTGTAAGAATATGAGTGACACTCTTTTAACTCTCGACATCCTGCAGTAATAACTAGAATTCCCATCTTTGTTTTGAAAAATATATTTATTTTCCATAAAAATATGTTACTTTTGCTAATATATGTGTATTTTTATTTTACATGAACTAATTTGTATTTAAAATGTTCTCATTTTAAATTATTAAAGAGCAATACGTAGAGATATAACCCACAAAAACAGAAGCTCTTATAAGAGATTGCTTAAGAATACATTTGGTAAGAGTATAAAGGAGTCCTGAAACAAAAATAGTTTGAAATATCTATTCTAGGCTTATATGGAGACCAAGGAATACCTCAAGTAAATGAACAGATCTCTGCTTCTGTGTTTTTCATTCCAATGCACTCTACTACTGTACTTCTGTTTGAAAAGTAGTGAGAAATTTGAAAACACGTTGATGATTTGAGAAATTCTCCAACAATTTTACCAACTTCATGTAATTCTGCTTTTTTTCCTCAAGATCTGTAATTTAAAGTTGCTCTCATTTTCTGTTATATTTGTACTATAATGTAAGGTGTTCTGTATTTCCGAGATTCAGTGAAAGATTGACAGGCAACATCCAGCTAAAATAAATGCTTTATTTTTATTTTATTTTATTTTATTTTATTTTATTTTATTTTATTTTATTGTTAGTTTTAAGTATACAGTATATCAGTTTAGATATTTATATAGTGTATAAAACTATCCCCCTAATTGCTCTTTCCCTCCTTTGGCTCTCCACCTGGCCATTGCATTAATGCTAACTGCTTTCCCTATGCCATGCTCCTCATCCCCTTGATCATCTATCAGCTACTAATTTGTACTTCTTTAACCCTTCACCTCATTTTCCCAGGTCCCCAACCCCCCTCCCCTCTAGCTGTCAACAGATTGTCCTCTATATTTGTGAATCTGTTTTCTATGAGTTTGTTCTTTTTGTTCCTTAGATTCTCCATATAAGTGAAATCATATGTTATTTATCTTTCTCTTATTTCAATCAGCACAATAACCTCTAGCTCTATTTATGTCATAACTCTAATGTTAAGTAGTGAGCATTTAGTTGGGAACTCATTTTAATTAGTTTATTAATAAGTACTTGCTCAATAAAACAATTTTTTTAAAAGACCTTTCACATTCTAGAGACTTGACTAATGCATGGTTAGTTAATGTGGACAACTGGGAGCCCCAGCTTTTATTCAGTAACAAAATTGATGTTTCTTGTGTATGGTTCAGAATATTTTCCTTGGAAAAGTGTTATGCATGGTATCATTTGTGTGTTTATGTGTGTGTACATGTTTATGCATCACACACACTCACACACACACAGAGGTTCTGTTCAATTATCAAAATCAGTTAATTAGCTAACCAGGCTCCTAAGTATCACATTTATAAAATGGTAATGCATATATCAAGTGAAATATCATCTTTTGCTAGAATTTTTGCTGTAATGAATTCCAACATTAATCCCGTATGACTCATCTGTCAGGAAGTGTGAGAATCAAAACTGTTCCTTTTGTTGCCTTTCACTCACTGTGAAAAACAGAGCAAAGAATAGTCCCTTTGGCACACTCATCAAAACCATGATCAGCCTGATTAAAATGCAGATATGGTGCAACTTATCTTTTATCTGCAGCCCAATAGTGATAGTTGATTTACTTGAATCTTGTTAACTCACTGTTTCCATGCTTTCTTTACTATTGTTTGTTGCTGTTACTGGCATCTAATTAAACAGGCACAACTGAAAATTTTGTATGCACATTTGTTCCATATGTCTTTCTGATATCACTTTGAAACCTGTCTTCCTACCAGTAATATACTCCTCAGGCATAGCATGAGGGTGGAATGGTAATTTAGTAGTATTCTGCACTGTATTACTTTTGTATGAGGAATCACAAATCTTATACTTTTTAAATCGAACATACCCTCTATTTGTTCTTTTCTTTTTTAAAGAATTTGCCACCTGTTATAAAAGCTTTTGATGTCTGAATGACAAACCTTGCATTTCATGGAATATTTATTTATTATCGATTTGATTTCTGTGGTAATACACATTCTGTATTTCATATTTCTTTCCAGAGTTCACCAAAGTTTATGGTCTATTGTGGAAGATGATACACAATTTATAAAGATGCAGACACAAAATATAAGGAATACAAAACCAAATTTCAAATCAATATTTTATGACACATACAATAATGCTAAATAAATGTATTTTTTTAAATTTCAGGCAGAGGAGGGCCTTTATGTGATTTTTTCAAAGTTGAGATAATGTTTGTTTAGAACGTTATATTAAGTATCAGGTGTTCAGCATCTCTATGTACTACATTGTACTCATCAGCAAAAATCTAGTTTCCATCCGTTACCATACAATTGACCCCCATTTTATGTTTTGCCCTCTCTCCACTTCCTTTCTCCTCTGGTAATCATTGATCTGTTGTCTGCCTCTATGAATTTGTCTTTGCTTAGTTTTGTCTGTTTGTTCATCTATTTTGTTTTTGTTTTTTATATTCCACATAAATGAATGTGTATAGTATTTACCTTTTTTCTTCTGACATTTCATTTAGCATAAAATCCTGAAGGTCCATGTATGTTTTTGCATTTGAAAGGATTTCACCTTTTTTATGACTGAGTACTATTCTGTTGCATATATATGCAAAATTTTCTTTATCCATTCATTCATCAAAGGACACTTAGTTTGTTTCTATACTTTTGCCATTGTAAATAATGTTTCAACAAACACAGGTGTGTATATATCTTTTTAATGAGTGTTTTATATCCTTTAGGTAAATACTCAAAAGTAGAATAGCTGGATCATGTGAAAGTTCTATTCCTAAGATTTTTGAGGATTATTCATAGTTTTTCATAGTGGCTGTACTAATTTATATTCCCATCAACAGTGTATGAAGATTCCCTTTTCTCTGCATCTTCTCCTACATGTTTTTTTTTTTTTGTCTTTTAAAATATAGTCATTCTAACAGGTGTGATTAATATTTCCTGGTTTTGATGTACATTTTCCTAATAATTAGTGACATTGAATATCTTTTCATGTGTCTGTTGTACATCTGTATGTGTTTGGGAAAATGTCTTATCCTCTAACATTTTTTTTCATTGAGTTGTTTTTTTTTTTTTGTTGTCGTTGTTGAGATTTATGAGTTCTTTATATATTTTGGAAATTAACCCTTTTGGGTGTATGATTTGCAAATATCTTTTGCCATTCAGTAGGTTGCCTTTTGATGTCTTAATGTTTCCTTTGCTCTGCAGAAACTTTTTAGTTTGATATAGTTTCATTTGTTTATTTTTGCTTTTGTTTCCCTTGCCATTAGAGTCAAATCCAAAAAAATATCACAAAGACCCATGTCTTACTGCCTGTATTTCTGTGAGTTTTATGATTTCAGCTCTTACATTCAAGTCTTTAATTCATTTTAAGTAGATTTTTGTGTATGATATAAGATAGTGATCTAGTTTTATTCTTTTTCATGTGCCTCTCTAGTTTTCCCAGCACCGTTTATTGAAGAGACTTTTCTTTCTCCATAGTGTGTTCTTGGCTCCTTTGTCATAAATTATTTGTTTGTATATATGTGGGTTTATATCTGAGCTCTTAATTCTATTCCATTGATCTGTATATTTGATTCTTTCCCAGTACCACACTATTTTGGGTACTGTAGTTTAGTTTAGTTTGAAATCAGTATATGTAATGCTTACAGCTTTGTTCTTCTTTTCTCAGGATTACTTTTGCTATTAAGGGTCTTCTATACAAATTTAGCATTTTTTTGTCCTATTTCTGTGAAAAATACCATTGGGATTTTAATAGAGATTTCATTGGGTGTGCAGATTGCCTAATATAGTTTTTAGCGTACAGGTTTCTCACCTCCTTGGATAAATTGAGTTTTAGTTATTTTATTTATTGTTGCAGTTGTAGATGGTATTATTTTTTATTTCTCTTTTTGATTTTTTGTAGTTTGTGTATTGAAATTCAATAGATTTTTGTATATTGATATTGTACCCTGTAACTTTACTATACTTCTCTATTATTTCTAATAGTTTTTAGGTAAAGTCTTTAGGGCTTTCCATATATAAAATTATATGGCATCCGCAAATAGTGACAGCTTTACTTTTCTTTTCTATTTGGATGCCTTTTATTACTTTTACTTGCCTGATTGCTCTACCTAGAACATATAATACTATATTGAATAATAGTGGTGAGAGTGGGCATTCTTGTCTTCTTATTGATCTTAGAGGAAAAGCTTTCATTTTTTCACTCTTGACTATAATATCTGTGAGTTTGTCATATATGGTCTTTTTTTTGTTGAGGTACTTTCCTTCTATACCCATTTTATTGAGAGTTTTTTTTTATGATAAATGGATGTTGAATCTTGTTAAATGCATATTCTGCATCTATTTAGATGATCATATGATTTGTATCCTTCATTTTGTTGATGTGCTGTATCACACTGATTGAATTTCAGGTGTTGAACCATCTTTACATCCCTGGAATATATTTCACTTGATCATGGTGTATGATCTTTTTAATGTATTGCTGTATTTGGTTTGCTAATATTTTTTGAACATTTTTATACTTGTATTCATCAGATATATTGCCTTGTACTATTTGTGTGTCTGTCTGTGTGTTGTTGTTGTCTGGTATTGGTATCAAGGTAATATTGGCCTCATAAAATTGATTAGAAAGCATACACTCCTCTTCAGCTTTTCAGAGGAGTTGAGAAGGATATGTATTAAAATGTTAAATAATTGTAGAATTCACCAGTGAAGTCATCTGGTCCTAGATTTTTGTTTGTTGGGAGGTTTTTATTACTGTTTCAATATCCTTTTTAGTGATCAGTCTATTCAAGTTTTCTGTTTTTTCCTGCTTCAGTCTTGGAAGATTGTATGATTCTAAAAATTTATCCATTTACTTCCTATTTCTTAATTTGTTTTCATATAGCTATTTATCATAGTCTCTTATGTTCCTTTGTATTTCTGTGGCACCATTGTACTTTCTCCTCTCATTGATTTTCTAATTTGAGCCATCGTTTTTTTTTTTTCTTAGTGAATCTAGCTAAAGATTGTCTATTGTGTTGATCTTTTAAAGGACCATATCTTGATTTCATCGACCTTTTCTATTGTCTTTTAAGTCTCCATTTAATTTATTTCTGCTCTGATTTTTATTATTTTCTTTCTTCTAATAATTTTGGGCTTCTTTTGTTCTCCTTTTTCTAGTTCCTTTAGGTGTAAGTTTAGAGTGTTTATTTGAGATTTTTTTGTTTCTTGAGGTAGATTTTTATTGCTCTAAACTTCCCTCTTAGTACCACTTGTGCTGTATCCTACAGATTTTGGTATGTTGAATTATTTTTTATTTGTCTCCATGTATCTTTAATTTCTGTTTTGATTTCCTCCTTAACCCAATTGTTGTTTAGGGGAAAGTTCTTAAATCTCCACTTATTTGTGGTTTTTCCAGGTTTAATCTTGTAGTTGATTTCTAGTTTTATACCATTGTGGTCAGAAAAGATGCTTCATATGATTTCAGACTTATTAAATTTATGGAGACTTGTTTTGTGCCCAAACATAAGGTCTATTCTTGAATATTTTATAGGCACTTGAACATAATGTATTTCTGTTGCTTTTGGATGAAATGTTATATACCTATATTCATTTGTTTCGATATGTCATTAAAGGTCACTGTTTCCTTGTTGACTTTCTGCATGTAATCTATCCATTAATGTAACTAAGGTGATGCAACTGAGGGACTTTACCCCTGCTATCATTGTGTTATTGTTAATTTCACCTTTTAGGTCTATTTAGGTCTATAATTGCTTTATATATTTTGGTGCTCTATGTTGAGTGTATATATACTGATAGATGTTATGTCTTTTTAATGAATTGTCTTATCATTATATAATGTTCATCTGTGTCTCTTGTTACCTTTTTTGGCTTGAAGTCTGTTTTGTCTGATGTAAGTATGGATACATTTTCTTTCTTTTGGCTACCATTTGCTTGGAGTGTCTTCTTCCACCCTTTTACTCCAAGCCTATTTGTCTTCAGAGCTAGGATGAGTTTCCTGCAGGAAGCATACAGTTGGGTCTTGTTTTTTAATAGGTCCAGCCACTCTAGTTCTTTCTCAAGGCTTGGAAATTTCTCAGCTATTACTTTTCAAAATAAGCTCTCTGTTCCCTTTTTGCTTTTTTCTTCTAGAATACTCACTATCATTATTTTGCTTTTTCTAATTGAGTAAGATAGTTCTATAGTTCCTTCTTTTTTTTTTTTTTTTTTTTTTTTTTTTAGATTTTCATGCTCTTTCCTCTTCCACCTGAATCATTTCTAATTTCTATCTTCAGTCTCACTAATTCTCTCTTACATGTGGTCTGCTTTATTTCCAGACCATCTTATTTATTGAGTAACTCAGCTCCAAAATTTCTGTTTGGTTCTATTTTAGACTATCAATCTCTTTGGTAAAGTACTCCTTTTATACATTTGTTTTATTACTGAGGTCATAAATTTTAAATTTTCTTGTAGTTTGTTGAGTTTCTTTAAGAAAACCATTTTAAATTCTCTATCAGAGTCTAATTTTCCATGATTTTAAGTTTATTTGCTGGAGAATGCCATTTTCTTTTGTGATATCATGTTACTCTAATTTTTTATGATGATTGATAAATTGTTCCTCTGTTGGTGCATTTGAAGTAGACAATGCCTTCTGAGTTGCTTCTAGTTATACTTGAAAGCTAATGCTCTCCACCCTTCCCTGACTTTGCTCGCACCATTACTGGTGCCCTTATTGCTGCTTATACCTTCAAGATCACTGGTGCTTTGCTGTAATTGGTGTCAGGTTTTGGGTGCTGCTTCTATTCCTGGGGCCTCTGGTCTGAGATGCCACAGCAGATTTGGGAACCTCTGGTCTTGTGTGTCACTGCTAGATACCATGGACATCAGGGTCTTGGGTGTAAACTCCAATGCTGGAAAGGCAGAAGTTAAAGTAACCACTACTGGAGGAGAGAGGGAGAGACTGGGTATTGGGTACTACCATGATTCTTGGAGCCTTTGGCTTGAGGTGCCACTGTACTTATTGGAACCTCAGGTCACGGTATTCACCACTGCCCCTCTGTTTCCACTGCCTCCACAAGGTACAATCCACTCATCTTCAGATATACAGATGTACAGATCTCAAAGATGTCCTGGTTGGTGTGTAGAGGATCCTATTTTGGGTCATGGATATCCTACTGGTATCTTAAAAGGAAAAGATTAAATGAATCATGCCGCCATGACGCTGATATCATTCCCTGTATTTCATTTGTATTGCACACATTTTTATTAATTTGTTTTCTGTATAGGTTTTCACTAAAGTAATATAGATCCTGGGAAAATTGGGTTTGCTAAATGTTTCCTTGAAAGACTTCTTTGCTTTATATCACTTCAGGTTTCTCAATGACAGTTCTAGATAACATAATCTAGCTATTTCTCTTTTATTCTTTCTAAAAAGATCCACTTAGGTCTCCCACATCTACCAATAAAAAGTAGGAAAATGTAGAAATAAATCAAGGAAATATAAAGCTATTTTAAGTCAAAATCAACTCCTTCATTCTATGTTAAATTGTATGCTAAGAATTCAAAATGGAATCTTTGAGAGTAACTGTCCTTTGTATTAGCTTCATATCTGTGTAGTAATGGGTTCAGTACCATTAACAGCAGGGAATATATTATTTATTTTTGTGATCGTGCCTCTCTATTCATGTTAACCAAAATAATTTAATTCAAGTCTTAGTAACTGTGAAAGCAATTTGGATATAATCATATTTCAATTCCTGTGATGATATAATTCCAGATTATACCATCTGATGCTTCTAATGGGAACCATATGAACAAAAGGAGAACATTTATACCAAGTATCTTTTGAATGATTAAAAAGGGAAAAATAATTATTGTTTGCTTTTTGATGGGAAGTAAGTATATATAAAATACATGTATATATCACAGCACACACAAACTGTTGGAAACTGTTTTTCTACTTTATTTCAGTGAACTTGTTTATTTAAATTATTTTTCTTAATAATTTTACATATGGATACTATGTGTATATATCTAATTTTGAAAAATTGAAAGAACTATTTAGTTAATTATAGTCTGAAGGTGAAAAATCTAACATTTGGTAGTAAGATTGTGTAAGATAGATAGTTGAATATTACTTATGTGGCTATAACTTGGTGCCAGCATTTTGGAGGCAAGAATTTTGGATGAATTATGCTTGTTTTGTGGCAGAATAATATTTTTACAACCTTAACTACAGAAATAGTAGCATGTGTACATAAAGGCATCTATCTATATACACATCTATGTATAATTTATTGAAACATATGTTGTAATAGCAAAACACTAGTGATAATTTAAATGACCATGATAAATGGCTCTATATATGGTAGGGGGTTTTAATTGAATTTAAGCACATTTTCAAAAAAATTTAGGTAGATCTATGTGTGCTGAACCAGGAATCTGTTCATGATATATTTGTAAATAAAAAAATAACTTGTTTAATGTTACATATTATATCATTCCATTATGTAAATATATTATCTACATGCATATATAGAGGTGTATTTCTATAACCTGGGTGAGAGAAGGCATCAAACTGCTAACAATGTACACCTAAGCGGTAAATACTTAAAGAATCAGGCAAAGGAATTTTCTTTTCCTGCCCTGTAGAATTAGAAAGGAAAATGGAGGATTTTAGATGACTTTTACTATTTAGTATTTTTTTATACTTTCCCTCAAATTATGCAATTCTTGCAATCAATAATACCTTCCAGTTATGCTTTCTTAGTGTTAGGTAGTGATACAAAAGTTTTAGCCTTGTATGTCATCTATTACTGTTGGTGAATGACAAAGTAAATACATTTCATACATCTTCTCTTGGAATTCTAATCTTATTGAGAACAATACAGTGGCTTAAATGAGATAGATCATTATTTCCCCCCCTTCTAGCACAATCTGATAAATCTAGGCTGCCAAGGCAAAGCCGTTTGATGAGGTCATTTAGAGACCCATATTTCTTCTTCTGTATTATTGTTATGTTGTCACCAGTGTGTATTTCAGCATAGTCAGAATTGGATGACTCGAAGAAGTAGATGAGAAAACCCAAAGTAACAATTTCCTATAGGCAGGGGAGACTTTCAGGTGGGCGCATATCTCATTTCTGCTCTCATTCCATTGGTCGTATGACCACACCTACACAAAACTTTGGAGAGAGAGAGAGAGAGAGAGAGAGAGAGAGAGAGAGAGAGAGTGTGTGTGTGTATGTGTTTACCTTTTCCCTTACCCTGCTCCTACACCACCATTTAATGTGTTTCATGTATATGTTTTTATTTGAACATAATCTGGAAAAATTTCTTGCAATGTATAACAGTAGATGACTGTATGCTTTAACTACATGCGAATTGCCACAGCATGAACAAAGTACTTGTGTTCTGTCCATTAGAAAAATAAGATTACAAATAATAAATAATAAATTTTCCTTCCACCTTTATTGGCCATGTCAATTAAATGTTACAGAACACACCAATGTCCTATCTTGTATCTAATAGATTTAGTTCTTTCAAAGTTCAAATAATGTTGTCACATTAAGTAGAATCTTCATTCAAAATATCAATTATACAGATCTACTTACAAATGCCCCAACAGTGCCTCTTAGCCAGATATGTTGTGGATAATGTCACTATAATATACCACAGTTTGTTATAAAATTACTAATGGCCTGGAATAGGAAAAATAACATCAAACATCTAACCATTTTCTTTTAAATTTTAAAATGCATCATTCTGAGACTTTATAAGAATATGTGTATATTTTCAGAATTTTGTAAGTTATTTATCTGTATGAGAAACTGGTACATCTGTTTTATGGGTACCAATATTTCTGAAACAAGTTTTTTTTTCCTACAAGATTAATGAAATTCTTTTTGATTTATATCTAGTGTTTTAACATTTCACTTTCTTTAATCTTATGTATGTAATTACTTTTAACAAGGGCTAATTTAGGTCATTTCCTTGTGATGCATCAGTGAGCATAAATTGCTATTAAATTGTGTCAGTTTTCAGCTCTAAGTCAATGACCCATAGAACCACTTGTACCACAAATGTAAAATGATTCTGTTAACACACAGCAGTTTTCTAGTTGCCCTAATTATTACAATAAAAGAGCATTTATTGTAGACTTCTTCATTCTACCCCAGTAACTTATAAATTAAACTATTTCAGTGCCAAATTTCTCGTCACTCCCTACACTACTATCTAATCATGTCTCAGTTTTTTGTCATTAAGCTTTTATCGTCTCAGTTTTTTGTCATTAAGCTTTTATCCTGCTAAATATTCACAAACTGCTCTTTCAAAAATCACTGTTTAGATATCATTTTTCATTCTCAATCTTAGCTTATAGTTATTATTGAAGGTGATATAATTTAGTGATTATATCACATTCATATAAGCCTGAAATTCAAATTCCAGCTTTGTCAATTTCTGGATATATGTCTTTAAATAAGTTGCTTAAATTGTCTAAGACTTGTTATTTCATGTAATACTATTCTTTTAAGGAGATTATTTCACATTGAAATAAGGTACATAAAGCACTTAATACAGATACTGGTACATATTAATGATGACTATCAATGCTAAACAAGATTTCCATTCTCAGTATTCTCTATCTGTCATTTTATTTGAAATACATGATGCCAGTTCTCAGCCTACTTCTCTAATTACTTCTTAAAATGTTTGGTCATTATTTCTTCAGTCTAACTTTTATATTTATCTATTTCTCAAAGTTTTGTTTTTCCTGTCCACGTTCTCTCCTGGGCGATCTTATCCTCTCTCTTTGCTTTGGACTACATATTTGTTTAACCCCTGAATTCATATTTTGAAACTTTAATCTCCAAGTGAAGGTATTTGGAGATGGGGCCTTTGAGAGCCAATTAGGTCATGAAGCTGGAGGCTTCATGATGGGATTACTGCCCTTATAAAAAGAGACATGAGTGTGTTTGCTTCTCCTCTGCCATGTGAGTATATCATCTGCCATCCTCAAACCAAGAAGTACCCTTTCGCCAAACACCAAATTGGCCATAACTTGATCTTGGATGTCCCAGTCTCCAGAACTGTGAGAAATAAATGTTTGTGGTTAAGCAACTTAGTCAATAGTATTTTGGCTAATGGCAGCCTGAACTAAGATACTCTTGGAATCAAAATCACTCTCAATTATAATCATTTGAATCCTGTAATACAAATCTCTAGTCATACATATTCTCTTAAGATCACTTTAAATTTCATATTTTCTTCAGAATATTTCTAAATATCTTTCTGATAGCTTAATCTCTGCATGTTTCAGTCTGAATTAATCTGGTTTCTAAAGTTGTTCTAATTATCCTTGAATTTCAGTTAAAGCTACTTCTATACTCATAGTCATTCTAATTTTTGAATCAGTTGTAATCTTCTCTCACAGATAATTATTTGCCTGATAACATTAATTCTACCTTCAGTATAACTCCATTCACACCCTGTATTTTCACTCTGTCACACCGTCACTGAGGCTTTTTGCATTGTCTTCTGGTATTCAGCATCTCCTATCTCCTTTTGTATTTATGCCAGATTAAACATCTCTATGTACAGTCCCAGGATTCAGTTAATTCCCAATCATTAATTAACATACAAGAGTAGTCATGATTCAGTCTTACCTAGTTCATCAAAATAAGTGATGATAACTGGAAGTAAGTTAGAAGCAAAAAAAAAAAAAATTATTTCTGATGAAAGGGAGCAAGATGATGGGTTGTCTAAAAAAAATTTTATGTGAATGGCTGGAGAATGCTTTACCTGGAAAGGAAAAGTCATATGTTATATAACAACTTTTATACATATAGTACTTGAGAAAATATATGTATTAGAAAAAGGTACTATCCATACAAAAGACTATTTTAAAAAATATAGAAATCATGGGAGACTGGTTCTTGAAACAGACTTCTTAAATGATCAAATGTACTGTCAACTTTTAAAATTATCATATTATATTTCCTGCAAGTAAATAATTAGAAAATATATGAGTGCTATTAAGGAAATCAATAAAATACTTCTCTTGAAAATTTGTAAAATTTTTATTTGATTAGGGAATCACTAAAATTTTATTCATATGGATAGAAGCTAAGGACCCTGTGGTTAGTCATTCCATGTTTACAATGCCAATTAAGGTTACTAGTTATCATTTTGAGGGTTGAAAGAATTAGTCGAAGGAAATAAAGGCAATTATAAGTAGCTCTGTGCAATGTGGTTCATAGAACTTTTTGCCATATATTGCTTTATTTTGAATATTGTTGATGAATAGTACAGGTGCAGAAAGAGGCAGATAATGGGAATTGACAGATCTAGATACTGATATAGTTGTTTAACCCTAGTTTCATGAACTGAAATCTTCTCTGTGAATGTTCAGAATGAAAGAAAATATATTAAAGACTGAGCCTTGAAAATGAAAAATGCAAATGAAGTTTTTGTTTTTCAGAGTCCCTCGTTAAAGCATAAATTCACCAGGAGGGCTGTTACCTTAAATTTTGTCAGCTAACACCTTAGGTTTCAGCTAACATCTTAATTAACAGCTAGCACTTTAGCAGGAACTAGCAGCAATGTACAGCCTGCCCATGGGAGCCCCAGAAGGAAAAATTGAAATGTTAGGAGAAGCAAATGAAGCTCAATCTGAAGAGAAGAGGTGCCCAAGATTATTAAACCTACTGCATCATTTACTGGTGGCCAGCTCGTCACTGAAAACACCTGGCTCTTTTAAGAATAAAAACTATTCTGATGTATCTGAAGTTAAGTACAATAGGAAAGGGTTTTGTGTTCTCTGCCCAACCCACTTTTATTACCTCTTTACTACTTCTCACCCTGCAGAGAAAGGTTGTCTTTGGTAAGACAGTGATTGATACATGATTATTCATAAAAGTTTGTTATGAGAGAAAGTCTCTATTAATAATAAAAACACCTTCTTGATGCTTCATTTTAAACAATTTTATATATTAATGAATGGTATTTTGTAAGTGGTATGCCATAAAAATTTTGTGAATGCCCTTCAGGTCTAAGTCGGGAAAAAAATATCACCATGAATTTAAAGATACAGTAGCCAATCACCAGGATAGAGCAAGAACTGGGGAATAGAGAGGACTCAGAAAGCAGAAGAACAAAACTGACTGATTAAAATGAAAATAGAACAAATGCAACAAGACTAAAAAGAAAGGACTGCTTGATATCCATCCAAATGCAGCTCTGTGTGGATTTAAATGTGAGTTAAAGAAAATTTTAATACTTGGTTTTGGTTTTATCTTCTGAAATTTGTTTTCATATGTATAAAAGTAAAATAACCTCTTTTGGTAAATAAGTGCAACTCACTTTCAAATGTTATAAAGTTTAACTTCAGTATCATCTATTAGCTTTTAACTTGTTTTAATTTCTCATATTTATTTTTTTGCAATTGAATGTTTGTATTAAAGTATAATTTAGTTTAGATTAAATACACTGATCTGGGTTTTGCAAATACATGCACTCACGAAATTCACTCAAAAAAAGTACCCTAACACCCCTTTCTATTCAATACCCAAGAGACCATGAGTTTTTTTTATTTCTTTCAACTTGTATTAGTTTTACTGGTTTTCAGAAATGTATAGAAATAGAATCATATCATACATAGACTTTTATTTCTGGCTTCTTTCCCTTAGGGGATAAAAAATAGTTTGAGGTCCATCAATTCTGTTGCATCACTAGTAAGTTTTTTGTTTATTTGTTAGTTTTTGTTTTTGTTGCTGAATAGTATCTCATTCTGTGGATAAACTACAATTTGTTTATCCATTCTCTTGCTCATGGGCATTTGAATTAAGAACATCCATATGTAAGTTTTTTTCCTTGCCCATATATTTTTATTTCTCTTGGTTATAAATAATATATATATATATATATATATACACATATATATGTATATAAACATACATATATATGTATATATACATGTATATATACATGTATATATATACATGTATATATACATATATATGTATGTATATATGTATATATGTATATGTATATGTATATAGTATTATATATAATATATAATATATGTTTAATTTATATATAAATATTATGTATGTTTATATGTAATACTGTATAGATATTATATATAATATACATTTAATTACTGAGTCACAGGGTACAGGTTTGTTTAATTTTATGAAATCATTTCATATTGATTTCCAAAGTGTGTAATTTTACACATTCAATAGCAATGTATAAGGATTTCAGTTGTTCCAGATCATTCTTCTTGAATATGGTATTTCATGAGTATACAGTGATATCTTTTGGTCTTACATTGCATTTGTCTTATGACTAAAAATATAGAACACTTTTTCATGGGTTTATTGGCCATAAGTATATTTTCTTTTGCTAAGAGAATTTTCATGTCATTTGCCAATTTTTAATTGTGTGTGTTTATTAGTAAGTTATAGAAATGCTTTATAGACTTTGGACACAAGTCCTCCATCTGATGTATTTATTTAAACATTTTCTGCCTGTTGGTGGCTTACCTGTTAGTTTTATTTAAGGTATCTTTTGATGATCTGAAGGTTTTATTTTGTTGAGGTTTATTTTGTCAATTTTTATTTATGGATAATTGTTTTCTGAATAATGCCTGCTTTTCCATTGATAAATCTTTCCTACAGAAGTAGGAGCAATATTGTCATATCTTTTTTCTATGACCTTCATAATTTTAGCATTTACATTTGTTTGATACATTTTGAATTAGCTTTTATGTGTAGTGTGAGTGACAAAGGTTGTGTGTGTGTGTGTGTGTGTGTGTGTGTGTGTGTGTGTGTGTGTTGGTCTGTGGATAGCTAGCTATCATAGCCCTATTTGTTGAAAAGTTCTCTCCACATTAATTGGCTTTAGTGCCTTTGGTGACAAATCAGTTGATTGCATACAATTAGGACTATTTCTGGGTAGTCTTTATATTCATGAAATAATTTGTTTACTTTTACACTCTCCTGTATACTGTAACATTATAGTAATACTTTAAAGAAGGTATTATAGATTCTCCAACATTGTTCTTTTTCAAGACTGTTTTGGCTACTTTAAATATTTTTTGTTTTCCTATACATTTTAGAAATAGTTTGTAATTTTCTTCAAAAAATTCTATTATTTTTTTCTCAACTTTCATTGAATATGTAAAAATCAATTTAGGAACATAGACATCTAAATAATAGGTTTTTAAATTAATAAGTATCATGTATATCTTTATTTATTTAGTTTCTCTTGTATTTATCTTAACAATGTTCTGTAAGTTTTAGTTCAGAGTTATCTTAAATTTTTGTTGAACTTACCTTTGAGGATTTTTGTTTTACTTTCTGGTACTTTTAATTTTATAATTCTTTCTTAATTTTTAAAATGCTGACCTTATATTTTTCAAGTTTGCTAGATGCAGATATTAACTTTAACATTTTTATAGATTTCTTAGAACAATCTATGTGAATTTTTATGCTATCTGATAATAGATATTTTCTTTTTCTTACTAATTTTTATGCCTTTTAATGCCTTTTCTTATTGCTCTCTTACATTAAACAATATAATTAGATTAAAGCTGTTTATCTGTCCACCGTTCAGATATACAAATGTATATATACACAAATGCATGTGTGTGGGTGTGTAATGTATTAATATTTTTCAAATATTTTGTAATGGAATTTTGGTCTTTACATTAGAGCCATGGTTACTTAGAAGAGTTTCTTTCTTTTTATGTGTGATAAAGATTTTGGTTTCTGCTATTATGAATACTTAGTTTAATATATTGTTATAAGTGATTTGGTTCTGGATTATTAAAAATTTTAGAAGTTGTAAAAACTGTATTAATTTATTATTCTTGTTATTAGGATATAGTAGCTGTAAAAAGGGTTTTCAACATTTCCAGTAACATCTTAATGACTTATATTTACATTTTTGTGTTCCTGCTTTAGTTTTGGAAAAGTGTGATTATTATCATGTGTATCTCTCCCTCAATCCCTGTTAATAAAAGAATGAGGAAAGTATTAACCAAGCACTTAGAAGACAATATTAGTTGGATTTAGGTTGTAGAAAAAATGAGAATAGATTGGTCATATCCATGGAAATTGTAATTACTGAGAAATGTGTAAACATTTCAGAATACTACAGAATTACTTGTTGATCTAACAAAGAAAAGAATGGAACTCAGTATAGTGAAATTTTACAGTACTTATTTCATCATTTCATAGATATACATTATTAACTAAAGGCATAAAAGATAAACTATATATGATATTACAATCAATATGCTGTATTATCATTTGGAGAGTTAAATAGTGTGATTATTAATTAAAAGTTAAATAATTCATTTTGCACTTGCATTTTTTCAAATAAATATGCAATTCCAAAATAAATTATTTGATTGCTTCCTATGCAAGTATATATATATTTTTTTATACAAACTTTGTTTCTAATCTAAAACTCTCAATCCCTAGTATGAATTTCAAAGGTAAACCAAAACATTAGCATAGGCATTTAAGGGTAAATACTTAATATGGTCTTTAAAATATATTTTCTTGAGATAACAAAATATGTAATTACCTAATGGTACTTATTAAGATATATAGGTACCCACCTCTATCTGTACAAAAAGAAGTCTGGTAGACTCAGTTACCTGTACCAACACCAAGGCCCTGGCTGGATGGTCAGTCATGATCACCTAAGTCAAATCTGGTGGCTTTATTGTTAATCACAGATATTTAAATTCAAACGTAAAATATATGCAGATCTCTCTGCTTGAAGTATTTTCTTTCTTTTTCTATCTCATCCACTTGTCTAGAATTTTGAACTTCAAGGTCTCAGTTTAAATGTCATTGTCATGAGACAGTCCACTCACCATCACTACCAATTTCCTCCCACTTCCAGGCTTGGTAGATCATTATCTTAGGTCTACTTGTTTACTTTGTATTCTCTGTTAGCTCTTAACCATGGCTGAAATTTAAAACTTACTTATTCAACTATTTATTTATTTGTCCCCTATGTAGGCTATGAGTCCCATGAAAGAAAGTCTATTTTCTTTTTTATCTGATTCAGAACTCCACACAGCATTTGATTCTTAGCAAATGTTTCTAAATAAATGTTGAATAAACTGAAAAAATTTTTTGAGAATACCTAAACAAGTTAATTTGCGAACTATATGAGAGATTGCCAAAAACCAGGTACGTATATAACTAATTAGTTTTATGTATAACTAATTACTGTGAAGACATAATGTGCATCTTTATTTGATCATTAATCCATCCTCATAATGTAGCCAATACAACCTTTTAGCCACAAATAGTTGAATCAAGACTCAATCCTGTTTCTACTTTTCTTCCTGTTCACTAACCTGCATTATGTATTTCTTTGTCTCATACTAAATTTTTTCAATAGGCTAATGGGATTCTCTGACTCACTTTGATTGCATTTACACAGTTATAATTTTCTCTAAAACTCAAATTCAGAGACAGAAAATGTAGCATTTAAATGTTTTACTTTTTTTCCTATAATTTGTCTACATTTTTGAACTCTTCTAGCAATTCAACAAATTACTTTTGCTCTAAACTGAATAAGGGTTGTGAGGCATGGTGCTTACAAATAGGTGTGAGGTGTATCTGTATTCTGATCGTCATTTACTCATGCTGGTTTGGAATGTTATCATTCCTGGTGTTCCAGTTTTTGTCCATGTGTGTTATTGTTGAATCTCTTTCTTTTGGCAAAAACTCCTTTGGCTCTTGCCTTCACACTATGCCTTTTGGGAAGACTGGGGTATTTCTTTGTGGCATAGGCAATACTCAACTGCTACTTTTCCATGATGACTTTTGAAGAGTTCCATGATGCAGGGTCTAAGTCTGCTTTCTCTGAGATGCCAATACTTAATAGTTTTATAAGTATGAGTGGTCTGTTTTAAAGATATCAACTATCTTTCTATCTATCCATCAACCTACCTATCTATTCATTATTATGTTTTTTTTTTTAATACTGAGTAACCTTGTGAACTAAAACTTTGAAATCCAAGTTGTGTTTTTTATTTTTGTTTCCTGCTCAACTACCATCATGTCAATTTCTAGAGGCAGTGAATATCTTGGAGAATAACTGATAACAACAGGAAGAGAAAATATCAAGGGATAATTGCTCAATATTTCCAAATATCACCTTATTATTTCAAATTGCATTGTAAATGTGTATTAACCTTAACATGATATATGCATGTTTAATATTGGGACTGGTACTGCTAACTCACTTTTGCTTTATCTTGATAATTATAGCATATTATCTTATGCTGGGTTCAGTATCCTACATTCCCCAATCTTTATAATTTATTCTTTGTGTTTTATATGATGCTGATTTACTTTAGCAAACTTTTCTCCTAAGGCTTGGCTTAAGCTTCCCTTGTGGTTGCATGTAGACAAGCGACTTTTGTCTCTCTGGTCTCATAAACACCACTAGAATTACTTATTCCATTGCTAAGCTCTTTTACACTAATTAAGATAGCTCATGGCCAGTACTGAACTTAGACTTGCGAAGATCTCTAATTTCAGTTACATCTACTATTCCTGATATGTTGATGATGCTGAGAGTTCTGAATTTAACATCTATGAGGATAGAAGGACCTATTTGAGATGCTCTTAGATTTGGTAAGGAAAGAAAATCTTAGGAGCAAATTAGTTCTAGAAAGCACATTCTCAACAACAAGGATCCCTTACTCTATGGGTTTTAGTGTTTTCTGTTTCAAACTTCCCATTTATCAGAATTTATCAGTATTAAATTTCCATCTTAAACATATCAATGACAGTCTAACAATAGGAAAAAAAGATAAGCTTCACAATCTTTTATATCTCTAAATTTATCCTGCCTGTCAGGATTATACTAGAAAATGAAACTTTCCTAACTCCCGAATCTTTCCTCTCTCTTCTTGTGTGCTCAGTCTAGTACTTCAGCTAAAAAATGGCTCTGTTGTGACAATCCTTTAAGTCATAGATATCACAATATTATTTTACTGACATTTTCCACGTTTCATCATCTCATCGGTAGACAGGTAACTAGATTTTTGACAACTTACATTAAAACTGTACAGAGTGCCAATGATCAATTACTAACAACTCTATTTTTCTTTGTGTAAGAAATAATTTTTCATAGAATCACTACTAGCGATAATTTAGATTGAAATTTGATTTTGGAGATTTCTAATTTTAAAACCAAGACATAAAGAAAGAAGTCAGGAAATTTGAAGATGTGTTTCTCATTATATAAATGCTCTAAGACTCTCCAGATTGTGTATATATTCAAAGTTAATATGCTCTAGGTAGTGTTCTACCATATAGTGAGTTTTATCTTTACTCTCAGCATTTTTCAAGTTCAATTTGAGTTCTCCAATTAGGAAAAGAATTGGAAGTATGTGAAATACAAAGCTAGAGTTCTTAAAAACTAGAAGTGCACATATATTTGAATAAAATTAGAAATTGTCTACATAACAAACATTCAACAAAGTTAAGGAACATATGCAACACATATGTAGGCAAAGGGTTTCTTTTATTTTCCAAGTGATTTTACAAATCCCTTTTACATAGACAAAAAAAAAAAAA
>CM053509.1:111879523-111896128 GCA_028627145.1 Eidolon dupreanum
CAGCAACCCTGAACAGCTCTGCCTGGACGTGCTGGAGCATGTATGCAGCCGATCAGAGGTCCCAGTCTTCCAGGGCAGAAAGCGGACAAGTGGGGCGGAACCACAGAGAAACAATAGCTGATTTTTACCAGCCCTGGTTGCGAAACCGAGGCTGAGCTGCATCCCCCAACTCCCAACCGAGAGGGCTCCTCCCCCTATACCCTCCAAGACCGATCACCATGGAGCTCCAGGGGAATCTGAGCAAACGTTGCCAAGATTGAAGCTACCTCTCTCAGCCTCTGGAGCTCCCTGCAGGAGGAAGGGGAGGAGAGAAGGAGCAGGAGTTCCTATGGCAAGTTCCCTGAATAGCTTCTGCCTTGGAAAGTGTGAGCTGTGGCCAGCAGGCTGCAGGGTACAGTCATCAAGACAGAAAGCAGAGAAGTGGGGCAGGACCGCAGAGGAACAACAGTTGATTATTGCTGGTGGAGGCTGCAAATCAAGACTGAGCTGCAGCCCTAAACCCCAGACCCAAAGGGCCCCTCACCCCATACCTTCTGAGACCAATCACCACAGAACTTCAGGGGAATCTGAGCAAATGCTACTGAAACTGCTAGGGATCCAAGAGGCTTAGACACCACCTACTGGAAACCTAAAGAAGAGCACCTTCTTTGCAGTAGGCTTAAGAGAGACCTTTATTTAATAAATCTTTCAGGAAAAACGACTGAATACATTTCCATTAATGCCCAGGTGGTGAAAGTCCATTAAACACCATGAACAACCAAGGTGACAAGGCATCTCAGAAAGAAAGAAAAAAATCTCCAGAAAATAAACTTACAGACATAGATATATGTGACTTAAATGACGGAGACTTCAGGATGGTACTTCTGAAAAACTCAATGAGATCCGAAACAAATCATATCAACAATTTCAGGAATTAAAAAAAAAAAAAAAAAAAAAAAAACTAGATGAGCAGAGCAAGGAGATTGAAACCCTCAAGAAGAACAGAATAGATATTCTGCAGATGAAGAACACACTGTAAGAATTGAAAAGTGAAATAGCAAGCCTGGAAAATAGAGTCAACCAAATGGAGGAAAAGATCAGTGATATCGAAGACAGAAATCTAGAAATAAATCAGAAGGAAAGAGAAACTGAAGAATGAAAAATAATGAAAGAGAAATACAAGAACCAGCTGATACCATCAGGAGAGGAAACATAAGAATAATGGGCATAACCAAAGGTGAGGAAAAGGAGCAGGAACCAGAAAGCATTTTCAAACAAATAGTGGACAAGAATTTCCCAAATCTAAGGAATGAGCATGAGCTTGCAATCCAAGAAGTCAACAGAACAACCAGTTATCTCAACCCAAAACGGCCTTCACCAAAACACCTTGCATTAAAGTCATCAAAAAACATCAACATAGATAGAATTTTCAGGGCAGCCAGAGAGAAGAAAATGGTAAACTATAAAGGAAAACCCATTAGAATATCATCAGACTTCTCAGCACAGACCTTATAAGCCAGAAAGGAATGGAATCAAATATTTAAACTATTAAGTGAAAGGAACTACCAGCCTAGAATAATGTTTCCAGCTGGGCTCTCCTTTAGATTTGAAGGAGAAATCAAGACCTTTCCAGACACACAAAAATTGAGGGAATTCACTATAAGGCCTATACTACAGGAAATACTGAAAGGGTTCAGCTCACCTAAAACAAAATAACAAGAACAAAAATACATAATTAGGAAAAAAGTGACTATCAGGCAAATAGAAGCAGAGGACTGCAACCCTTACTAAGAGCAGGGCATTATAGCTTAAATAATAATAAGTGAATTGTTATAACAAAATAATAATGAATGTTCAGTATACATAGGGACAAATTGAGATAACAATGACTGAAAAGGGGAAGATTCAAAGATCCAAATTTACAAAAAGGAATGGAGTTAAGGCATGCATAGAAGAAAATAGACAACTGCATATATATAGCTATACTTTACATATTCATAATGGTAACCACATACCAAAGGTTCAGAACGGAATTACATAACATAAAATGAGAGCCAGAGGCAAAACTCACAAAAGCCAACCAAAATAAAACAAAAACACATGGACAAGGAAGCAATGGAAACACCAAGTTATCAGAAAGCAAAAGATAAAATGACTATAAGAAGACCTCATATTTCAATAATCATTCTAAATGTAAATAAACCGAGCTCACCAATAAAAAGGCACAGAGTTGCTGAATAGATCAAAAAACAAAACCCAACCATATGCTGCCTCCAAGAGACACATCTCAGCCCCAAAGACAAATATAGACTTAAAGTGAAAGGGTGAAAAATGGTATATCAAGCAAATGGTATATCAAGCAAATGGCATTCTGAGAAAAGCAGGAGTAGTGGTACTAATATCAGACGAAATAGACTTCAACATAAAAAAGGTAGAGGAAGATATTGAGAGACACTTCATAATGATAAAAGGAATCATGCAACTCATTTTATGAGGCCAGTTTTACTCTGATACCAAAACCTGGCAAGGGTAACACAAAAAAAGAGAACTACAGACCAGTATCTCTCATGAACACAGATACAAAAATCCTGAATAAGATACTAGCAAACCAAATACAGCAACATATTAAAAAGATTATACACCACGATCAAGTTGACTTCATGCCAGAGACACAAGGATGGTTCAACATATGCAAATCGATTAATGTGATACACCACGTAAACAAATTAAAACATAAGAATCATATGATCATATCAATAGATGCAGAAAAAGCCTTGGACAAAATACAGCATCCATTTATATCAAAACACTTCACAAAATCAGTATAGAAGAAAAGTACCTTAATATAATAAAGGCCATATATGACAAGCCCTCAGCAGTCATTATACTTAATAGCAAAAAACTAAAAATATTCCCTCTAAGATCAGGAACAAGGAAGTCTATACACTATTGCCATTCTTATTCAATATAACATTGGAAGTCCTAGTGAGTGCGATCAGAGAAGAGAAGTATATAAAAGGTATCCAAATAGGAAACAAAAAAGTCACACTATCACTGTTTGCAGATGACATGATTTTCTATATAGAAAACCCTAAAGACTCCACAAGACAACTACTAGAAACAATAAGCAAATACAGTAAATTCTCTGCATACAAAATCAACGTTCAAAAATCCATAGCATGCGTATACTCTAACAACAAAGTGTCAGAAAAAGAAGTTGAAAAAATAATTCCTTTTGCAATTGCAACAAAAAGAATAAAATACTTAGGAATAAATTTAATGAAACGTGAAGGACCTATATAATGAAAACCAAAAGACCCTATTGAAAGTGAAGAAGATACAAATAAATGGAAAGATATTTTGTGTTTTGAGATTGGAAGAATCATCATAGTTAAAATGACCGTATTATCTACAGCATTATACAGATTTAATTCAATCCCCATTAAAATCCCATCAGCATTTTTTAAATAAATAGAAAAAAAAATTATCAGATTTGTATCGAAGCACAAAAGACCCCGAATTGCCAAAGCCATTCTGAAAAAAAGAATGAGGCTGGCGGCATCACTCTGCCCAACTTCAAATTATACTAGAAAGCAACAGTAATCAAAATGGCATGGTATTGGCAGGAAAACAGACACACCAATCAGTGGAACATAATCGAGAGTCCAGAAGTAAACCCATATTTATATGAGCAAATAATTTTCAACAAAAAGCCAAAAACATAGAGTGGAGAAAGGAAAGCTTCTGGGAAAACTGGAAAGCTAACTGCAAAAGAATGAAACTAGACTGTTGTCTATCACCACACACCAAAATTAAATAAAAATGGATTAAGGACCTGAATAAAAAGCCTGAAACAATAAAATGCATAGAAGAAAGCATAGGAATGAAACTCAAGGACCTTAGACTTAGAGAGGATTTTATGAATTTGACCTCAAAGGCAAGGGAAGTAAAAGCAAAAATAAATGAATGGGACTACATCAAACTAAAAAACTTCTCGCCAAAAGAAACCATCAAGAAGATAAAGAGACAACCATATCTTATATAATGGGAAAATATATTTGCAAGCAACACCTCCAATAAGGGCCTAATATCCAAAATATACAAAGAACTCATATGACTCAAAAACAACAACAGAAAAAACAATCCAATCAAAAAATGAGCAGAGGACCTGAACAGACTCTTCTCTCTAGAGGACATACAAATGTCCATCAACTATATCAACATCTTTATTAGGGAAATGCAAATCAAAACTACAATGAGATACCATCTCACACTTGTTAGAATGGCTATAATCATCAGGACAAGCAATATCACAATAGAATATACAGATGTCAAATGATAATGTATACCTGAAAATTATATGATTGTATTAACCAATGTTACTTCAATAAACAATAAAAAAAAACGTAATTATGTGAGGAGATGGATGTGTCAACTAATCTTGTAGTCAGAATAATTTTGCAATATATACATGTATCAAATCACCATCTAATATACCTTAAACTTATAAAATGTTATATGTCAATTATTTCTCAGTAAACCTGAAAAAATAAAAATAAGTTCCACATGTAAGTGATACATGCTGAATTTGTCTCTCTCTGTTTGGTGTATTTTACTTAGCATAACGCCCTCGAGATTCATCCATGTTATTGCAAATGACGAAATTTCCTTCTTTTTTAAAGCTGAATAATATTCCTGTGCCTGTGTATATAGGTGTATTTATTTATTCATTTATACCACTTTTTCTTTATCCATGCACCTGATGACAGACAGTAAATTTTTATACTTGGCTATTTTGAATAATGCTGCAGTGAACATGGGAGTGAGTACAGGTATATTTTCAAGATACTAATTTTTTTTTTTCACTTGGACATATACCTAAAAGTGGGATTGGTATATCACATAGTAGTTTTATTTTCAATTTTAAAAAAAGTATTGTTTTTATATGGCTGTACCAGTTTACATTCCTACCAACAGTGTACAAATGTTCTTTTTCCACCACATTTTTGTCAGCATTTGTAATCTCTTGTCTATATGATAATAGACAAGTGGAAGTGACACCTCATTGTAGTTTTCATTTGCATTTACAGGATAATTAGTGACATTGAGCACATTTTCATGTACTTATTGTCCATCTGTATGCTTTCTTTGGAAACATAACTATTCAAATAGTTTGTCCAGTTTTTAATTGGATTATTTGTTTTTTTTTGTTATTGATTTGTATGAGTTTCTTATATATTTTAGATTTTAATCTCATTTAATAGATTGGCTTTTCATTCTGTTGATAGTTTCATTTGCAGTGCAGAAGCTTTTTAGTTCTACTTCTTTATGTTTGCTTTTGTCTTTTTTTCTGTTGTCAGTTCCAAAAAATCATTGCCAAGACCAGTGCTGAGGAGCATATCTCCTCTGTTTTGGTTGTTCAGTAAACTACCAGCTTACTGATAGTTTCTGTTACTTGTAGTGAGTCTCCATGCAAATTTTCCAGACAGGAGCCAATGCTATGGCTGGACTGGATCTTCTTATTCTTAGTATGAATGTAGGATGCCTTTCAGCAAAACCTTTTAGGGAACTTTAAGGAACAAGATTTATTACTCAGAGGTCCTGGAAGTCTTTGCCTGCCCAAGGGCCACACAGGAAGATCATAGGTAAAGAGAGAGAGGAGACCTGGGAGTCTGCCTTTGTTAGGATCCCAGGTTGAGGAGTCTAGGGTTTCATGGGTTCATTCTTTATTGGCTATTTTAAAGAACAAGAATGGGAATTGGGGTCACTTAAACAGTCAGTTATCTAGGTTACCTGGGCTTTTGAAAGAGGGCCATTCATGGATGGGGGTGGCTTAATTCATACCTGGTTGTTTTGCTAGTAGCTATGTCATACAGCTAGCAGTATGTTTATTGAAGATGGATGCCTTTTGAAATGGCTGTCTCAGCAATCAAAACCTTAATATCATACACTAATGCTACAATCAAAAAGCTTAATTAATGTCAGGCACATTACCTGTCTGGAGAAAGGTAAACATATGTTGTTTCCTAAACAACAGTCCAAAAAATGAGAAACAATAATAATCATGTAGAGCATAGTCACTTAATATTTGTAGAATATAATTATATTTCAGATAATCTGTTTGATTCTCTTAAGTGTATGGCTAATATATGTTTGCTTTCTTGACCCCAGGCCCAACAATAATTCAATATAGAAGAGAAATAAGAACTCTCTTCCAAAGGGATATAAACAATGATACTACGCTAAGAGTTGATGAGTCAACCAAGTGTGGGTTTGCTCCTACACAAATATGCTTAATAGAATGAATCAAACACTATCTCCTTAAAAAAAGTCATCCTTTGTTGTCTGATTAACTATGATTTGACAGTTCTGGTATCTGTGGTTATAGTTGAATTCATTGATTTATTAACAGTTTTCTTATTGGTACAATTACTTCAGCAAGAGAAACCTAAATTTGATCACATTTTGAAGTCCCTAGAGTACTGCTGTTATATTATCCTTTATTTTAGCATACTCAGTTACCATGGTAATTATACAATGCTGCATTCTCAATCCAATAAGATTAATGTCCATGACCCAAACCAATTTTTAGTGCCTTTTACTTTTATCTAGAGATACCTGCCCATTTGGTTTTAAAATTATATGAATGACCATGTTAATGTAGTTAATCATTTGATTCTACCCACTTCATGCTTTAGTTTAAAGCCCTAAACAGTAGAGAGGTTGGTCAAGGCATTTAAAATTTTCTTTGCTGTTTGAGCAAAGCTAAGCTAGTATAAAGCATGTGACAGATAAAATACATTAAGTAGAAATATATTTCCTAAGAAAAAATTTTAAATGCATCTGAACTATAGTGAAGAAAGAGTCTCAATAGTTACCTTAACGGCTCTATAAAACTTATTTTAGTTATAAATATGGATACAATGGCAGGCCTATTTGATTCATGTTATTCTCTGATTATTATTATCATTGTATTCTTACTAAATATATCTATGGGTAGATGGCAATATACTTGTCTTTACAGTGTAATATAAATGTGTTATTTTGATCTTGGGAAATGTAACATAAAACCTCAAGACATTTGAGTCAAGTGGTATAAAATTTGTAATTCTTGTGATCACACTTTCACACAGAAAATGTATGAAGTTCAAAATCTGGATACTAAGAATCAAAGATGGAAAATCAATGCAGGACATGTTGATGTGTATAATGAACATTTACTGTTTTAGCATTTACAATTGAAAGACAGTGATCCAGAGAGCAATAGATAGACTAGACAGTTCCAACACTATTTCTGATCAGTTTCCTTAGAAAAATAACATGTTGTTTTCATTAGATTAGACTTGATTCTCCAGTGAGCCAGCACACACTGATGTATATTACCATTGTAACATCTGTTAAACATGGAACTATAAAATACAATGTATGCAATATCGCCAGTGGAGAACAAATGCAGTGGGTATATTGACATTTCTTGACAAAGCTTCCAAAGGGGATGTTTTATAAAACTATTAACTCTTACATTTAGCATAATGTTCATTGTTCTTTGGGGAATACAGCTAAAAACACTGTTAATTATTCTTTTAGCATCTGCAACAGGAAAAAGTCTTAAACTATTGATAAAAATGCATCTATTGTCCCCATGTTCATAATAATACACCACCAGGTCTAAAAGCAATCTATTTCTATTAAAGAGCCTTTACAATGTTTATTTAAAAATATAATTTATTTTTCATATTTAACAATGTCAAACAACAAATTTTCCAGTTCAACCATACTTAAAATAAGAGACATTTTTTTGTTGTTGTAAAGATAATTTGCAGAGAGATAGGCAAGAAATATATACAAAAGTACTATGTCTGAAAACAACAGATATAAAATATTTATCATCTGAATCAATGATTTCCAGGATTAGAGTCATATTTGAACCATACTTTGCTTTTACCTGTACAACAGGACTATTTAAGTAGATCATAACTAGGTCTCTTATAGTAGAGTCAGTGGTTTTCCATCCATAGTCTCAGTAGCTACAAAGTATATACATCTATCATGCCCTATTTTCCAGTCCTGTAAACCAATGGTTGAAATGGAAGTATAGTTATTAGATCTCAGCACAGCAAGTTAGGAGCTAGATGCCTGACAAGAAAATATTTCAATGTCCTGTTGCAGTTCAGCTGCTATACGAAGTGGCTTTGGACAATGCTCCAGTGAATACTATAATAACATGAGATGACAGATGTAATGCTGCAGAATATTAGAGTGGGGCTGAGTTAGTTCAATAAACTTTCAGAGAACAACAAGGAGTATTTTACCTGCACTGGAGATAACTTTCATATAAAACGCCATAAACTGATCTTACCAGTTGTCATGATAAGTACATCATATAATTGGCCCACACCCACTTGAGTTTTTTCATGCTCCTTGACTAAGAACTAAGATTTCTCTTAAAATTAAATTATTATTATTCAAGTCTATTTCATTCAATGTAGTTTTATGCATTTCTACCTTTTCTTGTCACAATATGCCAATGAAAGTTTTCTATTCATAATTTCATTGAATGAATAAAGACTAATTCAATGATCAAATAATGGAAGTGTAAGTATCCTTGTGTTATTCATTTCATTTTCATGGTTCTAAATCTATGAAGTGTTCTCAATATAGATAGTGATCTGCCTAGCTTTTAAGGAATGGCAGTGTGAAAATCTGCAATCTGCTTATCTGATAAAATTGACCACTTTTTTTTTCTTAATTGACATAATTGCTTCATTGCTAGGTAGATACAGACTTATTTTCTCATGATGCACTGTTTCAGAGTTTGAATTTTTCTCATTTATTTAAATGCTTTTGCTTCCAATTCCTTAAGCACTATTTGTGTATGGCTCTTATCATTTGAACTTGTATTTATTTATGCACATATCTTCCTTTCAAAATTGTAAACATTCCAAATGCAGCATCCATGGCTTGTTTTATTATTTAACCCTCATCATTGTCTTATGGTACCTTTAAAATGGGAGAGGGTAGGAGGGTCATTTTCTTATACTTGTCAATTCATGGAAATCTGTCTACATTTAATCTCATTGTGGTGAAAACAACAATTTGACCTCAGAGGAGTTGCTCAATACTATCATCATAATACAGGGAGTAATTCTTTATATTTTCAAAGAAAAGTAACTCTTTCCTATTAAAAGTAAAAAAAAAAAAATTACTTTGCCCTTTATATTTGTTCTACACTTACCACGTTTCAGCGATATTCTGAAAAAAGTCAAAATATTGTCCATTTGAAAAATAATAGTTCCCATGCTTAGTTGAATATAAAAAAACTGTAAAAATAAGTATCTTCCTTTTCATAAATAGTAATATTCATAAGAACAGTTACTGTAATGAATTCATTTAGTCCTTTTAAAATTTTCTTACATATTTGAATTGATTTATAATTAAAAACTCTATACTCTTGTGCTGAATTTCATTTTAGGGAGAAAAGAAAGTAATTATGCTTCTACATGTTTTAGCAGATGAAGAAGGTTATTTTATCCTTGTCTCTTAAGCTAAAATGGTTGAACCACTATAATATGCTGAACACTTTTATTCCAGGCTATTTAAAATATCCTCTTAGTATACAGAAAAGGAATTATGAATGCAGATAAGCTTCTGGAAAATTCTATTTAGAGAGATGGTAGCACCTGTTTCTTCCCCGTTTCTCTGTAGTCACAATAACAAAAGCGTGGTTAAAAGAGGTGTAGACTTTATTGTGAGAAATGTATCTAGTGGAATGAAAAAATGAAAAAGTTGATTTGTGCACATCTGAATGAGGTCTAGAAGAATAGATACTAACCAATCTGTGCTTCATGAAAAAAATTAATGTTTCTGCAAAAAAAGATGTAAAAGATATCAGATTCTGAAGCCACAAATTTTTATTGCCAAGCAGGACTACTTTTCAGAAGAAGTCTGCATCTGTTATAAACAGACCAGACGGATATACACAGAAATAGAAAGCTTCAAAGAATGTGTGTGATTCACATGCCTTGCTTTAATAGCAGTATCAAGCTTTCTTTTGAAGTAGATTGGTCTTCGAAGCAGGTGTCATAAAGGTGCCATAAGACTGCTAAAATCAGCCAGTATTTGAAAGCTTACCAGCTTGAAGGCCATTAATTGACAAGCTGTGAAAGTCCAGCATCACAGGAGAGGAATTACACAGAGGTGAGCCTTGATCCCTCGCACCTCACCCAGAGAAACAGCAGAGGGAGCTGCCAATCTTTTCAAGACTGAAGTGTATGCAACGTGCAATTCAATGATGAACCTCTAAATAAGAATTTCACTGGATTACTATACTGTCTTTAATTATCTTATGGCAGTTGATTTATGTAATTTTCCCAAAGTACAAATCCAGAATTCCTTGGGGAAAAAAAATTGAAAACAGAAAAATATAGCGCCTAGCTGATAGTTCCTAGTTGCTAAAATTTGTGTGGTAGCCAAAATAATGACACTGTGGTTCCCTCATAGGCAGAGTTATGTTCATTCTAACCACAGATATTGCAAGACTATTCAAATCCTTTCTCGTCTATAAAGACTTTTTTGAGTGTAAATATAGTTACATTTCTCCTTGTTCTTTTCTGAGATGTGCCTCAGGAGTGTAGCAAGATTTAAAAGTAGGCCCACTGAGCCATTGTGAAGATTTTGTTATAGATTTTTTTAAACACAGAAAAATGATTATATAACACTAGAAGTATTTATTTAGTGTCAGCCATGACTTGAGATGAGGTGTACATCTCTTTCTCTTCACTTGACTGCTAATTGCCTCAGGCAATCCTTTTGAAAATATAATACAGTGGTAAACTACAAAACAGAAAACCTGGCTTTGCTAAATGGTGGAAGAGCCTCATAAGAATTTGAAATTGATTATTAAAAAATTCATTCTGTCAGCTACGAGGCAATTAAACGTGGTGCCTTGACATTAAGGAGTGTCTCATTGCATTTGCTGAGTGAGAAGCTGTCCTGGTAGACAGTGCCTCACTGCTTTTATTTCCATATTATACAGTTTGAAACTTAAGCCTAATTGAGAAAAACATTTGGAAAAATGCTCATTCCTACTTCCCACTACCAGAAGCTTGATTTTTTTCTTAAAAATGTGGCCTATTTCTTTTTTCTACTGCATTGAAATAGAACCTAGAAAGGTAAAGATAGGAGATTATTCATATTTACATTCACATTTGTATAAAAGAATGTTGAATGGTCCCTATAAAACTATCAGAATTTAAAAAGCGCTCTGTGGAGTACTTTAAATCAGAGGTGCACGTGCCAGATCTACACACTAGGCGAACATTTTTACAACACTTGGAATGTTGGTGCCATATTGTTTGAAGGCATGTATGTGTATATTCCTTATTAAGGTAACCTAGGTTTTGACCTGATTTCTAATTCAGGCAATTTCAAACAAATATTTTCAAATTATAATTTAAGATTGTTTTTAGAGCAAAGTTTGTCTGTGAAGTCTTTTAGATAACAGAAGATTCTAAAATCGTAGTTAATCTGGTTTTAAATAAACTTAATTCTCTATGTTGTAAATAGAATTTTTAAAATAAATTTTGAATTAATTTGGATTTTAAGAAATGTTAAAAAAAAAGAAAAGAAATGCTGCAGAGTTAGTACAGAGCCTATGCATGGTGCCTCGCACTGCTCCCCCTGATGTTAACACTTACATGACCATGATGCATTTATCAAACTTAAGATATTAACACTGGTGCAATGTTTTTCATTAAACTGTAGATTTTGAATATATAAATTTTGAAATTTATGCATATATTTACCCAGTTTTTTTCCTTTCTCTTCCAGGATATAATATAAGGTATCCTGTTGCCTTTAGTTGTCATGTCACCTTAGTGTCCTCTAATCTAACAGTTTCTCAGTCTTTCTTTTTCTATTTAAAAAATCCTCCTAAAAGATTAAGATTTTGACATTTTGGAAGAGTGAGTACTGCTAAATTATTTTGTTGAACATAGGTATGCTTTCTCATGATTATAATGAGATTATGAAGCATACCACAAAAGATTATGTCTTTCTTACATCAAGGAGTACACATCAAAATAACTCATAAATGTTGACGTTAACCTTGATCATTGGGGTGTGGGAGCATCTGCCAACTTTCTCCACTGTACGCTTACTCTTTTTTCAATGTTGAATTCTGTTGGTTAGAAATGAGTCTCTAAATCCAGCTATACTAAAGAGGAGGGGAATGAACTTCCACTTCCTGGAAAGAGAAGTATCAAAGAATTTTTGGACATATGTTAAAATGACCACAGTAATTAGTAAATGTTATGGCCAAGATAATTTAAGTCCACACAAATATTATTTTCCTTTAGTGTATATACTGTGTAGTTCTTAAATGCATTTCTTATTGTTGGGTCTTGCTTTTTTTATGAAATCTGGCAATTTCTTCCTTTTAACTTAAATGCTTATTACTATCCTTTCACTTAAGATAATATGGTTATGTTTAAATTCACCTGCTTTCTGTTTGTCTTCTATTTGTCCTATTTTTGAACCACTTTTTTTTCTGACTTCATTTGAATTACTTATATTTTATAAATTTGATTTTTCTCCCTTTTGTTGATTTATTGACTATAATACTTCGTGTTATTATTTTAGCGGCTATGTTATAGTTAATTATAGACATGCTTTAAATTATCACAGCCTAAAATTAAGTGCTAAATATAAAAGCCTTAAAATAATATGCTTTCATTTTTTTCTTCTTATTCTTTGGCCTACTAAGGTCATATGTTTTACTTTTACATATGTGTATGTTTTAAGCCCTAATTTATGTTGTTATTAATTTTATTTAAATAGTCAACTATCTTTTAAAAGTGATTTATATCACGTTGTATACCTTAAACTTACATATGTTATGTGCTATATCCAAAAAAAGTTGGGGGGAGGGGAAGGATCATTGGTTGCCAGAGGTGGGAGGGAAGAGATGAATAGGCAGATCACAGAGGAATTTTAGAGCAGTGAAAATACTCTGAATAAGATTATAATGATGGATATATATCATTGTACATTTGTCCAAACCTATAGAATGTACAACACCAGAAGTGAACCCTAAGATAAACAGTGGACTTTGGGTGATTATGATATGTCACTGTAGATTCATCCTTGGTAAAAATATATTATTCCAATGAGTGATGTTGATAATGGGAGATGCTATAAATGCATGGAGGCAGAGTATGTATGTGAATCCTCTGTACATTTCTCTCAATTTTGTTATAAATCTAAAATTAACATAAAAATGATTTTTAAAAGCGTATATTTTAAAAGTGATTTATGTAAAAGAAAATATGTTTATTGTTTATCCATGTAGTTATCATTTTCGATGCTTTTCATTCTTTGTGTATTTCTGTGTATCTATTGGGCATCATTTACCTTGTATCTGAAACACTTCCTTTGACATTTTTCCTAGTGTGGCTCTTTCTCTAATGAATTCTTTCAGCTATTGTATATTTACTTTACCTTTGTTTTTAATAGAAATTTTCCTGAGATCAAATTCTAAGTCGACATCATATTTCATACATTAAAGATCTTGCTCTGCTGTCTTCTTGCTCGCACTGTTTCAGAAAAGAAATGTGCTGGCATCTTTATCTTTGTTTCTCTATATAATATGTCTTTCTTTTCTGGCTGCTTTAAAATTTTTCTCATTATTACCAGTTTTTAAGCAATTTGATTATAATATACCTTTATGCAGTTTCTCCTTTGGATTCTTTGAGTTTCTTAAGTCTGGAAAATTTGTAGTCATTATTTCTTCAAGAATTTTTCTTTCCCTCCTCTTAATTTGAGAACTCCAGTTACAGCCCTATTAAGTTACTTGAACTTGTCTCATGGTTCACTGATGCTTTGTGTATGTATGTATATATGTATATACTTTATTATATATTTTATTATATATAATATGTATCATATATGTATATTATAAGTAAAGGCAATTCAGTCTTTATTTTCTCTTTGTTTTGGATAGTTTATATTTCTATGACTGTAGTTCATTAATCTTTTATTTTGTAATATTTAATTTATTCTTAATCCCATTTATTAATCCTATCTATTAATACTAGTGTTTTTTTTCTCCTCAGATGTTGTTCTGTTCATCCATAGATGTTTGAATAATATGTGTATATGTATCTATATATTTTCTAAATTACAATTTCCAAGTTATAATAGCTCTTTTAATATTCTTGTTGGATAATTCTAGCATTTGTGCCAGTGGTTAGATTGATTTTTCCTGCAATAATGAATCATACAGTCGTGCTTTCTTGCACACCTAGCACTTTATGAATGGATGCCAAACAGATATTTTACATTTACCTTGTTGGGTACAGGATAATTTTGTATTTCTATACTTATCCTTTAACTTCTTTGTCCTAGGACACAGTTCTTTTACTAGAAATCAACTTGACCCTTTGAGATCTTGCTTTAAAGATTCTTCAGGCAGGACGAGAGCTATGTTTAATCTAGAGCTAAGTCTAATTATTTCCTTCTAAGTATTCTACACAGTACCTTGTGAATTATAAGTGTTTCCTGTATAGGTAGTAGAAATTAACAACAACAACAAAAAAATAGAAATAAAACAAACACATAATGGAGATTTTTTAAAAGTAACTTCTGTATTCTTTTTACCTTTTAGTAGTATCAGTTTCTCTCTGGCCTCAGGTAGTTTCCTCATGAGCATATGCTGATCAATATTCTTATCAATATTTTAGGGGAAACTTCTGCAGATCTTCAGAGTTCTCTCTCATTCTGTGCAGCTCTCCTTTCCAGTCCTCTGTCCTATAAATTCTAGATGCTTTTTCTTTCATAGGTTCCAGAGGGCTCTCCCTAATTTGAGGAGTCTGCTTGATTTGAAAGCTTCTCTTTCATTGCATTGTAGCTTATAAACACCTTCAAGGTTGTCAACTATGGCAACCATAGGATTCTTTTTATTTGTGTCCCATCTCGTAGGGTCACTGTATTTTGTTTTATGAAACCCAGTTTCTTAAAAACAAGTTTCTTCTTTTGTTTGTTTGTTTGTTGTTGTTGTTATTGTTTCAAGTAGATGAATAAATCCTGTCTCTTTTATTCCAATATGTTCAAAGGTAGGATTCCTTCAGTTTTTCTTGATTCCATATTGGATTCACTTCAGTAACCATTTTAAAATTATTTAACTCTGTCCTCTTCTCCAAAAGTTTAACATATCTCTATGACCTCCCTCCTAAATTTCAACCTCATTTTACCAGCAGCTAATCTATGCTCCCTTGTAGATATTCAAAAGCAGTTCTGTCTATATATGAAAAAATCCATACAAAACAAATGTAAAAATATTGAAATCATACAAATTATCTAGTCTGAGTATAATTAAATTAAACTAGAAATAAGTAAGATAATGACATCCAAAAATAAAAAAAAATATTTAGAAAATACTCAACTGACTTTTAAGTAATGCATTGGTCAAAGAGGAAGACACAAATGAAGTTAGAAAATATTTTGAATTGACAAAATAAAAGCATATATCAAAATTTGTGGTATGAAATTAAAGCAATGCTAATAGGAAAAATTATAGAAGTATATGTATATAATTATATCAGAAAAAAGAAATGTCTCTAATCAAGAATCTAGTTTTTTTCCACCTTAAGACACTGTATTTCAGATTTAAATTTTGAAATATCACAGTTTATAATGGTATTTGTAGTTTCTTTTTTATATAGCCTTATTACTGGTTCTAATTTATAAAAAATATGTATGTGTGTATATATAAAATATGTGAGATAATGTAAACAGTGTTCTAGTTTAAAAGAAAAAAAAAACAAAAAACAAAACAAAAAAAATTTTACACCAAACTCATGCCACCCTTGAGCTTGAATTCTCTTATATGAAGTAGCTTACAATTTCCCTTCCACTTGCCCAAAGTTTATTTGTTCTTTAAAGCCAAGTTCAATCCTTAACTTCTTAAGCTTATTGAAAATGCAGTTCTTTCATATGCTACTTGTATTATACTGTGTAGCATTATTTTGGAATAAACACAGGTTGATTTCAATTTGATGACATTTTTCAGCTTTTCACCATCCATTCAGTTCATGGCTGCATCTTTGGAGATAGAATAATGCCTGGAATAGTGTAGGTGCTCAATAAATACATTGAATAAGTGAATAAGCATTAATGGTTAATATTTCCTTTAATTGTTGAACGATGTGAAACTAATCAAATAAAGCATTTCTAGTTTTTGGTTTTAAGCGAGAGATGCAATGATCCAAGTAGAAAAATCATTTACCCCTCATCAGAATCTCTCATCTCTCCATCTTAGAGATAACACTTGTGTTCAGGGCACAGTTATAATGGATTGCTATGGTAACAGTGGGATTGACTTCTCACAGTTATTCCTTTAGACTTGGCACAAAGGTTTTCCTGCAACGATCAGAAATTTCATATCACCAGGGCTCAGAATTGTTGTTACAGGATGTTTGCTTTGGGTTGTCAGCTATGGGAAACAATTTCACAATGCCTCTTTTGATCTTTCTACAAAGATATTTTACTTTGGGAATATTTTGCTATTTCAATTCTATTTGACTATTTTGAATTCTGTATTCTCTTGAATCTCATATCCCATTTATGTGA
>CM053509.1:111896628-112013300 GCA_028627145.1 Eidolon dupreanum
GTAATTTTAGTCTTTTAGTTTCTTTATGAACTTTAGAATCAATTTATTGGTATCTACAAAATAGCACCTGCTGGGATTTTCATTGGGAGGAATGGATTACTTTCTGACTATTATGTAAAACCTATGAAATTGCTGATACTTGACCGACAAAAACAGTGATGGTATATGGTTCAACCTAACGGAATCTAAAATTTTATAACCCCTTAGATATAACTTGTGAAATCAATCCATTTAAAATAGAAATTGAGACAGAATATGTATAGTGACCTGTAGATGACTTTAAAACAAGTTAGTAGTAGAACTCAAACTCAAACCTGATCTGTACACCACTAATTCAGCACTTTCACAAAATTAATCTCAGCCACCTATCCATCTACTCATTCAACAAAAAGTTTTGATTAACCCTTATTAAGTTTTGATAACTTAGAATTGCAATGATTAATGATAACTGCAATGTTAATAATAACGCTCTGTCCTGGTGACTCTCAGATTCTCACAATATGCCTACTACATTACTCTTTATGGAAAAAGCACTCAATAGGTTCTTGTCTACTGAGAAATTAATATATTCCTTTTATCTTCTCCTTTGAACTCACTCCCTTTCTTTATAAAAGAAAATCCATTTAATTTTTTTGAGGAAATATACTAAAGCCTAAAGTCTCTATTTATATCTTGATTTATAGTATCTCTTATGAATATTGATCTATTTCTTAGAGACAGGTTTTTTAGTAATGTTCTTTAGAAACAACATTAGAATCTCTATTCAATTTTATATATGCCACATTCTCCCATGAGTTATTTTTGCTTTTGTTTTCCTTTTCTTTTTTTTCTCCTTTTTCTTTGTTTTTTTTCTTTTTTGAAGACCAAGATTCTTAGTCTCTGCTAGTCCATATGACTCTATAGAGTATTAAAAGATCTAACATTTCTGAACTTTTTACTAATATTTACAATTTTTTTCCTTTCTTTTCATTCATTTGTGGAGAAATATATGCCTAAGCATATTAGTTGACAATCTTTTTGTTTTTAGCAAATACAATGTTTTCAACATTTGTAAAATTTACATTGTATAAATTACTCATAGCATAATAAAGAAATGGTATTTTCACAGTGCTTTATTTGGACCACAGACTTATTTGCATCTTGTTTATAATTTATCTTGCTTAGAATAAGATTATTGCCTTGTAAAACAGCAGAATTGTATTATTATTGCTTAATTTGAAAATCAAGAGGAATCTAATTTTTGTCTTATATACATGTACAGCATACTATAATAGAAATCATGTATTACTTACAGTCACATTGACCTCAGAAATTTCTGACTCCAAATAACAGAACTATTTTTGTTTAAAAATAATTCAAATGTAGCATCCTTGATTTCTTAAGCATGATGCATGCATTAAAGAAGTATCACAAATAATACGACTTTCATACATTTAACATAACAAAATATCAAAAAAAATGTTGTCAAAACAGGTGAATTAAAGAAACTATTGAGTCAAAAACCTAAACAATTCAATGCATGGATATTGAAAGAAAGAAAGAAACAAAGAGAGAAAGATAAAGAGAGAGGGAGAAGGAAGAGAAGGGAGGAGAAAAGAAAAGAGGGAAGGGACAGAGGGAGAGAAGAGGAAAAAAAGAGCAGGTTCACTCCCTAATAATTAGTATTTCTTGTCAATTTGTTTGAGGAATTTCTTGTCAATTTGTTCAGTGCCTCCAATTCCCATCAATATTTAAGTCTCTTGGATATTCCTATGGTAAAGTAAAAGTTCTTGCTACAAGTGTATTCACCTTTGGCTTTAACACACATACATATGAGCATATACAGAGACATATATGTCCATTAACACACACAAATTAAGACTTAAAATAAGTTTAATGAAATCTGTCATACCACCAATAATTACATACACTATTAAAGGGTAATTATAGCAGCCTCGAGAAATTCTAAATAAGCTTTCAGATTCGGATAGTTTATTCTTTGTTTAGGATATTTCGCAGATATCTCTACCTCATCTCCTTTTATTAGGTTCACAGTAAAACTGAGGAAATGGTGAAGAGATATATACCTTTGTTTCTACATTTGCATAGCCTCTCCCATTATCAACATCCCCCACCAGAATGATAAATCTGTTACAACTGGTGAACCTATATCATACATCATAATTACCCAAAGTCCACAATTTACCTGAGTTTACTCTTGCTGTTGTACATTCTATGGGTTTGAAAGAATGTATAATGACATGTATCCATCATTATGGTTTGCAGCATAGCTTCGTCACCCTAAAAGTTCTCGTGCTCCACCTATTCAGCCCTACCTATCCCAAACCCTGGCAACCACTTATGTTTTAATGTCTCCAGAGTTTTGCCTTTTCCAGAATGTCAGACAATTGAAATCATATCTTCTTTAGCCTTTCCGATAGGTTTTATTCACTTAGTAATAAGCGTTAAGTTTCCTCCTTGTGTATTCATGGCTTAATAGCTCATTTCTTTTTAGCACTGAATAATAATCTATTGTCTGGATGTGCTGCAATCTGTTTTTTTGTTAACCTACTTTGAGCATTTTGGTTGGTTCCAAGTTTTGTCAATTATAAATAAAGCTGCTATAACATCCCTGTGTAGCTTTTAGTGTAGGCATAAGTTTTCAACCTCAATTAAATACCAAGGAATGTGATTGCTGCATCAGGACCTCAGTGCAGGTCTCAGTTTCAACTCAACTCTATTTACATTTTGAACTAGACAATTTTTTTATTCAGAGGAGTGTCCTGTGTATTACAGGATGAAGCAGCACCCCTTTGCCCACTGGAAACCAGTAGTATTTCCCCTTCTACCTTTTCTTTCTATAACCAAAAAAGTCTCCATATAATGCTAAATGTCTCCAGAGAGGCAACTCTAAAAACCACTGCTTTAGAGTTATCATTTAAGAACTGTCTAGTGATTGAAAAAATACATTATCTAAAATCAAGCAATTATCAAATTTATTTTTTCTTTATTTACTACATTTAAATATAATTACATTCAAGATTGTTTGTATTGATCTATTTTTGTATTTTTGTTGTTCCCCTTATCCAGTGTAGTATCAGTAATTACCAAAATTCACAATGAAAAAAACTGTACTCAGATCAAAACTATTATATTTCTCAAACAAAATACTTTTATTTCTGAGCAGCTAGCATGACAATGAAAGCAGAAAATCTGAATATAATTAGTTACATAAATTTCATTATTTTAATAAAAGAACAAGGGGTATTTATAATTTCCCCCAAAGTCTTTAAGTAAGTAAATTAAGAATCAGAAGTTAAGATTAAAATTTATGTAAAACAAAATATTAATATTTCATATTAATCTGTCAGTCAGTTTAGGTAACTTGGACAAATACAGATTTAGAAATTTTACCTTAGAATGGACAACATGTGTTGTGCCTGAGTTTTACTGATTTAGCCTCAAAATATTTACCACTGATTCTATGTATATCAGCAACTGCCATTCAGGTACTGTAGACTAGTCTCTCAACAGACTCTGCATTCTGTTTGGTTAGAGATTGTTCTGATTTTGCTAACTTCCCTGACCAAAGTGCCAATAACCACATAGTGAATGCTTAATAAATATTGTAAATGTGTACATAATCATCCACTTGAGCCACAGTGTTTTATCTCTAACTCTAAATTATCCATTCAATTCCAAGTTCTCTATTATACAGCAATGCGTTACTACTGGCTTTCTAACAATTTTGAGAAATGTTAAGCATCAAATCATTGAAAACAACTCTGATTAGGTGATTTCCTTTAGTTTTCTATTCTAAGGAAGCACATATGCTTAACCTTCACTATTTTATTCTCAAGTCCTGGGAATTCATCCAAATGTAAAATGGCATATTAAGCTGTATCCTACAGAAGGATAAAGAAATCTTTATTTTTAAAACTTATGAGAAAATTTTGACAAATCTCTCTGCTTCCTTCACTCTTTCTTACCTTCATTCTCTGCAACACATGGAATTTTGTCCAAATGTGGGAAATCAACCATCTCTGCAAACTGAAATCCATATTTAATTAGCCTAGTTTCAAATAAACAATATTTTCATTTGGAACTTGAGATTGCAAACTTCTTAAAGGATGAGACTCTGTAATAGTATGGGATATTGCTCCTCTTGTGGATTTTGGGCCAGGTTTATAATTCTCTTAAACATGATTTTGCTTTTAGAATCATTTCAGGCAATAGAATTGATTCATGTTCATGACTGATCGGGACTTTTAAGTATACAAATTATATAGCTCACACATATAGAGACTGATGAAGTTTTACTAAATATAGAGTTATCATTATGAGGAACTGGTTTATAATATCTACAGCATAGATTTTATGAATTTTATTATTTTATTATAATACAGTTAATTTACTTTATAAGGTATCTTTTTAAAAACAAAGCTTTCTCACTATGTTTTATGTGATAAAAACTGTTTTATAGTCTTAATTAGGTCTCCATTTATAATTATAGTTTTCTCTGTTTTTTATTAAGGTTTTTCTTGTAGTTACAAACTCTAAGGTAGTTCCTTGTTCTAAAAAAATTCATTCACACTCACTATACTTATATAAACACATATAAAATATATGCTAGTTCATGAAAATAGAGTAACATGCAATTTTAGTCTATTTTTGCATTAAAATAAGGCTTCTCCACTGTTGGTCGAAAATTCAGGTACAGTGATTGGTTGAGTCAAGGATTAGAAAATATTCCCCTCTGTCATTAGAGGATGAAGAGAGTGTTCAATGCAATTCTGACTCTATGGTTATTGTCTTGCCTCCAGGTAGAATCCAAAAAGCATCCAAGATAGTTCTGGCAAGGTTTCTATAATTTTGAAGTGACACATATCAGTGAAAACCATTTATTAATTTGTTTTAAATCTTTTAAACACTGCAACTTAAACTTAGGGCCATTAATACTAGTAATTTCAGTTTTCTGCCTTTCACCTTCAATAAGTATAGGACATCAATTATTCTTTGGTTCCTTCCACAGGTTGAGGAATGAAAGTTGCAGGTCTATACAAGATGAGAAATAGAGTTTCTATGGAGAAGGTAGGATTTCTGTCTCTTGTCAATTAATTGAGGTATTTAAGTTAATATATAACAATTTTCAATCTGTAAAATTTTATATTTTTGCATAAAATTGGGAATTTAGTCTAATAATATTGAAATTTAGTATGTTTTATCAAATTTAATTCATGAGTTAATATTAAGATTTTATGGTGTTTTGCCTTCCCTTTGAGAAATTTTGTCTCAACATATGTAGAAATACATTTAATTTAAATGCAAGGGATAATTTTTTTAATGGAAGAAATCTGAATATTCCAAAATATGGAAATAATTAATTATAATTTGGCATCTTCAACAGATGGAAATAAAGATTCTTGAGTTAGCAAGGAAACTATAATCTTTCTTTCAATTTGTCCTTATTTGGATGTATATTGGATGATTATATAATGACATATAGAACAAAAATAAAGAGTAATACATCTAATCACTTTAATTATGCTGGATTGCGAGTGACATCTTATTATTTCCAACTTTTTTTTTCCTAAAATGACTATGTATTAGTTTTATCATCAGGAAAATAAATTTATTTAAAAATATCCATGTAGACAGTACAGTTTCGCATATTTCAAAATAATTATTAAACAAATTATGACAAGTAATTCCAATGATTGGCTTATAGAAGCATGTTAAAATTGCTAATATATTATGGGAAAAATATTAAGTATGATCCAAAACGTCCTTCTAAGTTCAGGCTACTAAATGTGGCATTGAGTAGAAAAGCCTAAAAATTAAAAAAAGGAAAGGCATGAATGCAAAGTAATTCAGAAAAACTTGAGAACCACATGATTTCGCTTATATGTGGGGTATAAAACTGAGAAGAACAAATGAACAAGGCAAAAAGAGACTCATGGACACAGACAACAGTTTAGTGGTTACTGAAAAAAAGAGAGGAGAAAGGGAAGTAGATAAGGGCAAAGGGGGTCAAATATATGGCTACAGAAAGAAATTTAACTTTAGGTGGTAAACACACAATGCAATATACATGTAACGTATTATTGAATTGTACACTTGAAACCTACATAATTTTAAATTTAATAAAATAAAAAGGAGGAAAGAGTGTTAACATATTGTGTTTTTGAGACATTTAAATGGCTTGTCTCTTTTTGCATGTCTCCATCCCTTGATTAAAAGTTAATTACATTGTTGATCCAAAACATCTGCTTAAAGAAAAAAGAGTAGAACACCAGTAAACACTTAAGAGAGAAAAGGTAGTTATAGAGGCACAAAAATTGAGCTTTTGAGTATCAATTTTATTCTTATTCTGGAAACTGATTTCCAGTATTTATTTAACATATAGACATTACTAGCCTTAGAGGACTTGGTTTAACTCTCATTTTTGTCACTTTTTAGCTCTGTGACCCTGAATCTCAATTTCTTCATTTAAAAATTAAAAAAAAAAAAATGAATACTTATTCCTGCCTATATTTCAAAATCTAGTTATTTTTAAAATAAGTGAACTAGAAAATGTAAGAAATCATAAAATGAAGCTATTGAGATAAATGATAGTCTTCCCTTTGGAATTTCATTCAAGAGTAAAAATCTTTAAAGCTTTTTAAAATTATCGACTAAATAAAAAAAACTTACACTAAGTAAGAATTGAAATTTTAACTATAAATAATAGTTTCTCTTTGGCAATTTCTTTTCTATTGTGGCATAATTTTATACTTTTAATGAAAAATTCCTGAAAACTTCAGGGGGGCTATTTTTATTTCTTGTGGCAGTTTGTACACAAAAGGGAAAAAAACCATTACAGCAATTGTTAAGACTATTTTTTATTGAAAACATTGTAATGATATCTAGCTGTATAGTGAATCAAAACCTGAAAAAATATTTTAATCTAAATATTTAATCGAGAAATACTTTAATCTAGAAGACATAACGGACACAGACTTTGTTCATAGAATCAGCATTCTTTAAACCAGAGGCCTTTTTACTTTCCCTAGAGAGCAAAAACACATCTATCTCAGCAATCTGTATTCATCCACAAAAAACAGGTTTTAAAGAGGCCTTAAGGATCATGTAATACAATTTTTTTTTTTTGTTTTAAAATGAAAAAACTAAGGGAGAGAAGGAGATAAGTGATTTTTCCATCATCACTCCATGAATTTCTGGAGTAATTTAGATGAGAGAGCCAGGGGGCCTGACATATCAAGCCCTTTCACTACATCCAGATTACTAAGTCCTCTCCCAATAGTTGTGGCATAAGAACTGTGCTTGTGAACATTTGGAAGTGGATTTTTGACTCAAAATGATTAAAGAGCATATAAATGTATATTTTAATAAATTTTAGCTTTCCATACAAAGTCAGAAAATTAGCTAACCACTTTAAATAAAATTTGTAAAACCCTTACCACATATTTAAGCCTTCTTTTTAAATCTTTCGGACAGTACCAATAAATATTTACAGAATGCTCTGTTCCAGCATAAAATAATTGTATTTTTAATGCCAGTTTATATCATGGATAGGATAACACAAATCCCAGGAGGCAAAGTGAGTTAGCCATTCTTCTGAGGTACACCTGTCCAGTTATATCCATTAGTTATATCCATTAGTTCATGTTCCTCTTTTAAATGACTTACCATTTACCCAGCAGTCAAACAGCCAAGTGTTTGTTCCACTGTAGAAGGTATGAGGAACAAGTGGATTTCTCAGAAGATTGTTCAGTTTTATATGACTTCACATCCTTTACAATATCACTTTTCTTTATATAGTGCTTGGCAACATAGGAAAATTAAATTAGTCCTGTATTTCTTATATTGTCCACTTCCCATTTAATCTTATTTCTATGCTCCTTCTTCTGGTAAGTCATAGGAAATTCTTAAGCTGTTATCAGACAGTAATTTGCATATCCAATTTACCACTAGTGATTAAGCCTTCATTTGGGAATATTGTTAAAAAAACACTGCCAGTTCATACTGGCTGGATTTATGCAATTGACATTTAACATTACTCTAATTTTGTTTCCCAAGAATGCTCAGGGATAGAAAATAATAATAACCACAAAAATGATCTATTAGATTTATTAAACCTCTCTATAACATAATATATAATTAGTTGTTGTATATGCCTATCTCTAATTCTCACAACATTGTGAAGAATAACATGCATAAATTGGTATCATCATTAGCATCTTTGATTAAATAAGGAAGCTGAAACACAAGATCACATATGATGTAAAGAGCAGAGCTGGAATTCATTTCCATGTCTTCCAGACTCCAAACCCAGCACTTTCCTACTGTACCCATCACAGAAACAAAAGCTATTGAGTCAGCCTTTATCAAATCTTTTTTAAACATCCTTGTGTTTATTCTATTTTTAAATCTCTGGGGAGAAAACTCAATTTATCAGGTATAGATCTAGAATATACAATGTCACCATTCTTATGCACATGAGGCAATGAAATCTACCAGTGAATATTTTCCAAAGGATTTTTGTTTTTGGCTTTACCATGAGACAAATACTTTGTAACCTAACCTAAACACATAGTTTTGTATGTATGTGTAAATACAAAAAATGCATGTTTATATTTATTTCTTAATCCCGAACAGAATTTATCTTTGGATTGTATATATATAAGTTATTATGCCATTTTGTAGAGCATATATTATGACCTTTCATAGAAACTGATTTCCCAGGTTTCTTATCCACAATATAAAGAGTTCAAATTAATTTCTTCTTCCTACAAAGATTTAATTTGTAACATCTTAGTTATGCCCTAATGAGAATTCTACTTTTGTCTTTATTCCATGTTCCAATTTGTAACAAATTAAATTAGTCGATCATAATTCATTTTTCACAAATCAGTAGTGACAACTATACTCAACTGACAACTATACTTATTCAAACTGGATTCTATTTTTAAATCAATATATTGTCTAAGTAGTAAACTAAGCTAGCTGACTGACAACATTTATTTTTCTCTACTCCTCATTCTTGAGAATTAAGAGAAAATGGATAGTTTATCCTTTCCCCTATTCTATTCTTAGTAATTTCATTAGTTTTCCACAAGTTTCTTTAGAACCAATTAGACAATTTAGAGGGCAGTCAGGCCCGGAAGATTATGCAGTAATTTGTGATTTGAAAATGTAAAAAGAGAAGCAGCTGGCAAATATTTAGTGTCAGATGATATATTGTAAACATTTTATAGAGAAATCAGGATCAATACATTTGTGGAATGAATGAATGAATGAATGAATGAATAATACTCTGTTTATTGACCTGTCATTTTAACTAACTCTATTACAGAAATTTGTAAAAGTGTAAACAAAATAAAACAATGCCAATGAAAGTTGAAGCTAAATAATTCTTTTAAGTCATTATCTACTTAATAAAGCAATATATAATCTCTTTCCTCAACAGGATCAATAAATTCAGTTTTCTTTCTTCACCTACATTTGGAAGCAAGTGAAGAGTATATAGAGTAAGAAGACAAATGGATAACAAATTGTTCCTTTTATAACAGATGTAGCCACATTCATCTAAAGGGACTTACTTATGTGTCCCCCATGACTTGAAAAAGAATTATTCCTCAAGACAAGAGGTTGATCCCAGAGGAGCTTGTCCTGCCAAACTAAGCTTGCTGTATACTGACCAGAAAGTACTATCCCAAAGATAGGAGTAAGATGTGAAAACCTGGGGGTAGGAGAGCTCAGCAAGTATCCCCAATTCCTTTGAACTAAATTCATCAATAGGATAAAGACAGGTATAATGTAGGCCTGGACTATTTCTCAGATAGAGACTTCTCCCTATATTTCAGTGTAAGATACATGAGGTCTGTCTTGTTTATTGCTACTTCCAAAGACCTACGATAGTGTCTGATACAGAACAGATGTGAGCTATTTGTTGAATATTCATACAATGAATGAATGAATGAAGGTATATAAAAGAGGTTTGGGGAACAATCACTTCTGTGTTATGAAATCATTGCACATTAAAATAGAAATGAGCATGCCCATCGGAATCTCTGTTACAAATCAAAATCTGATTTAGATAGTTAAGTACTGCCTTCTTTCCAAAGTCCTAGAAAAATGCAACTATTTTTACTTTACGTATTATTAAATATAAATAGAAATAATTTATGAAGGCATTCTCATTACAAACTATGCAAGACAGTGACATATATTAATAAAAAGTACAACTCCTTAATAAATGATATCCTACCCTACCATATGTATTATTACAATATCATTTATTTTATAATGATATTTGGGAGATTTTCTGTTTGCGCATAAACCTCTACTTCAGTATTTTTTTAACATTTTAATTAGTTTCAAGTATACTGTACATTGATTAGATATTTATATAGTTTATAAAACGATCCCCCTAATTGTTACTTCTCTCCTCTGGTTTTCTACTTAGCCTATATATTAATGCTAACTACATTCCCTATGCCATGTTTCCCATCACCAAGACCATTGATCAACTACTAATTTGTACTTCTTTAACCTTTCACCCTTTTCTCCGAGGCCCTCAACCCTGCCTCCCTTCTATCCAGCACCAAATTGTCCACTATATTTGTGAGTCTGTTTTTGATTAGTTTGTTCTTTTTGTCCCTTAGATTCTGTATATAAGTCAAATTATGTGGTATTTATCTTTCTCTGTCTGACTTCTTTCACTTGACAAAATTATGTCTAGGTCTATCCATGTCATTGTAAATGACAGGATTTCATTTATTTTAATGGCTAAATAATATTCCATTGTATATATTAACCATAACTTCTTTATCCAATCGTGTGTTGATGAGCATTTATGTTGCTTCCATATGTTGGCTATTGTAAATTATACTGCCGTGAATATTGAGATGCATAGATCTTTATGAATTATTGTTCTTTGGATAAATACCCAGAATGCAATTGTTGGGTCAAAAGGTATACCCATTTTTAATTTTTTTGAGAAACCTCCAGATTGTTTTCCATAGTGGCTGTTCCAATATGCAATCCCACCAACAATGTATAAACATACCCTTTTTCTGCATCCTTGCCAATATTTGTTATTCTTTAATTTATTGATGATAGCCATTCTAACAAATATGAGGTGATATCTCATTGTGGTTTTAATTTGCATTTTTCTGATAATTAGTGACCTTGAGCATTTTTTCATATGTTTATTAGCCATCTGTATTTCCTCTTTGGAGAGGCATGTGTTAAGGTCTTCTGACCATTTTTTAATTTGATTGTTTTTTGTTGTTGAGTTGTATGAATTCTTTATATATTGTGGATATTAACCTCTTATCATATGTATCATTAGTGAATATCTTCTCCCAATCAGTTGGTTGTCTTTTTGCTTTGTTGATGGTTTCCTTTGCTATACAAAAACTTTTTTAATTTGATGTAGTCCTATTTGTTTATTTTTCTTTTGTTTCCCTTGCCCAGGGAGATATATCTGAAAAGAAATTACTGTTAGTAATATCAGAGACTTTACAGCTTATCTTTTCTTCTAGAATTTTTATGGTTTGGGTCTTACTTTTAAGTCTTTAATCCATTTTGCATTTATTCTTTTATGTGGTGTAAGAAGGTGGTCTAGTTTCTTCCTTCTCTCCCTTCCTTCCTTCCTTCCTTCCTTCCTTCCTTCCTTCCTTCCTTCCTTCCTTTCTCTCTCTCTTTCTCTCTCTCTCTCTCTTTCTTTCTTTCTTTCTTTCTTTCTTTCTTTCTTTCTTTCTTTCTTTCTTTCTTTCTTTCTTTCTTTGCATGTATCTGTACAATTTTCCCAACACCATTTATTGAAGAGATTATCTTTACCCCATTGAATATTCTTATCTCCTTTGTCATATATTCAGTGAGTGTATAGGCATGGATTTATTTCTGGGCTCTCTACTCTGTTTCATTGATCAATGCATCTATTTTTATGCCAGTACCATGCTGTTTTGATTGCTGTAGCCTTGTAGTATAGTTTGATGTCAGGTAATGTGATACCTCCAACTTTATTCATTCTCGAGATTGCTGTGGCTAGTCAGGGATTTTTTATGGTTCCATATAAATTTTAGAATTATTTGTTCTAGCTCTCTGAAAAATGCCATTGATATTTTGATAAGGATTGCATTGAATCTCTAGATTGCTTTGGGTAGTATGGCCATTTTAATGATGTTGATTCTTCCTACCCACAAACATTCTGTATGCTTCCATTTATTTGTATCTTCTTCAATTTCTTTTCCAATGACTTATAATTTTCTGAGAATAGGTCTTTTACCTCCTTAGTTAATTTGATTCCCAGGTATTTTATAGTTTTCGATGCAATTGTAAATGAGATTGTTTTCTTAAATTTTCCTTTCTGAAAGTTCATCATTGCTGTATAAAAATGCCACTGACTTCTGAATATTTATTTTGTAACTTGCTACTTTACTGAATTAATTGATCAGTTCCACAGTTTTTGGTGGAATCTTTAGGGTTCTCTATATATAGTATCATATCATTGTCAAATAATGAGAGTTTTACTTCTTCCTTTCCAATTCAAATGCCTTTTATTTATCTTTCTTGCCTGATTGCTGTGGCTAAGACTTCCAATATAATGATGAAGAGGAGTGGTGAAAGTGGGCATCCTTTTCTTGTTCCTGATCTTAAGGAAAACACTTTTAAACTTTCTCCATTGAGTATGATGTTAGCTTTAGGTTTGTCATATATGGCCTTTATTATGTTGAGGTGTGTTCCCTCTATTCTTACTTTGCTGAGAGTTTGTAGCATAAATGGATGCTGGATGTTGTTGAATGCTTTTTCTGCATCTATTGATATGACCATATGGTTTTATCTATTTGTTAATGTGGTATATCACTTTAATTGATTCGAGGATATTGTTCCAACCTCGCATCCCAGGAATAAATCTAACTTGATCATGATGTATGATATTTTTAATATATTGCTGAATTTGGGTTGCTAATATTTTGTTGAGGATTTTTGCATCAGTGTTCATAAGAGATATCAGCCTATAGTTTTCTTTTTTCAGAATATCTTTGTCTGGTTTTGGAATCAAGGTAATGGTGGCCTCATAAAAGGAGTTAGGGAGCCTTTCCTCTTCTTGATTTTTTTGGAATAGTTTGAGAAGAATAGGTGTTAATTCTTTGAATGTTTGGTAAAATTTGCTTATGAAGCCATCTGGTCCAGGACTTTTGCTTTTTGGGAGGATTTTGATTACTGATTCTATTTCGTTGGTGGTATTCAGTCAGTTCAGTTTTTCTGTTTCTTCTTGGCTCAGTCTTAGAAGATTGTATATTTCTAGGAATGTATTTATTTCTTCCAGTTTGTCTAATTTGTTGGCATATAATTGCTCATAGTATTTTCTTATGATTCTTTGTATTTCTGTGGAGTCTGTTGTTATTTCTCCTCTTTCATTTCTGATTTTGTTTATTTGAGCTCTCTCTTTTATCCTTGATGAGTCTGGCTAAGGGTCTGTTAATTTTTTATATCCTTTCAAAGAACCAGCTCTTGGTTTCATTAATCTTTTGTATTGTTTGTCTAGATTCTATTTCATTTATTTCCTCTCTGACCTTTATTATTTCCTTCCTTCTATTAATTTTGGGCTTTGTTTGCTGTTCTTTTCATAGTTCTTTTAATTGTAAGGTTAGATTATTTATTTGAACTTTTTCTTATTTCTTGAGGTAGGCCTGTATTGCTATGAATTTCCTTATTAGGACTGCTTTTGCTATGTTCCATAGACTTGAGTTGTGTTTTCATTTTCATTTGTCTTTAGGTATCTTTGGATTTCTTCTTTGATCTCATTAATAACCTACTCTTTATTTATTAGCATGTTAGTTAGCCTCCATGTGTTTGTATATTTTTTCAGTTTTTTTCTTGTAGTTGACTTCTAGTTTCATACTATTATGATCAGAGAACGTGATCGATATGATTTCAATCTTCTTAAATTTACTGAGATTTGTTTTGTGTCCCAACATGTGTTCTATCCTAGAAAAGTCTATTTTATCTGATACAAGTATTGCTTCCCTGGCTTTTTTTTTTTTTTTTTTCATTTCTGTTTGTGTGAAATATCTTTTCCCATCCCTTTACTTTCAATCTGAGTGTCCTTTGATCTGAAGTAGGTCTCTTGTAGACAGCATATGCATGGGTCTTGTCTTATCATCCATTTCTTATCCACTTCTTTTGACTGGAGCATTTAATTAGTTTACATTTAAAGTGGTTACCGCTAGGTCCATAATTACTGCCATTTTATTATTTGTACTTATTATTTCTATTTTCTTTTTTACCCCTTCTCTTTTTACAGAAGTCTCTTTAAAATCTCTTGTAATACTGGCTTGTTGGTGATGAAATCCTTAAGCTTTTCCCTGTCTGGGAGGTTCTTTATCTCACCTTTCATTTTAATTGAAAGCCTTGCTAGGTAGAGAGTATTCGTGGTTGTAGATTCTTGTTTTTCATAACTTTGAATATTTCTTGCCAGTCTTTCTGGCCTGCAAAGTTTCCATTGAAAAATCAGCAGACATTCTTATGGGGTACCCTTGTAAGTAACTAGCTGCCTTTCTCTTGCTGCTTTTAAGATTCTCTCTTTGTCTTTGACCTTTGGCGTTTTAATTGCAATGTGTCTTGGTGTGGGCCTGTTTGAATTCCTCTCATTTGGGACTCTTTATGCTTCCTGAACTTATATGTCTAATTCCTTTTCCAGGTTAGGGAAGTTTTCTGTCATTATTTCTTCAAGTAGATTCTTAATCCCTTGCTCTCTCTCTCCCTCTTCATGTACTCCTATGACCTGGATATTGTTACACTTCATGTTGTCCCAGAGGTCTCTGAAGCTAGCCTCATTTTTTAAAATTTTTTTTTTTCTTTTTGTTGTTCTGATTGGTTGTATTCTGCTATCTTCTCTTCCAATTCACTGATTTGATCTTTAGCTTCATCCAATCTACTGTTGAATCCTTCTAGTGAATTCTTCATTTTAGTTATTGAATTCTTCATTTTTGTCTGGTTCTTTTTTATGGTTTCTAAGTCCTTTATTATGCTTACTATCTCTCTGTTGACGTTCTCATTGTGTTCATCCATTCTCCCCGTAAGTTCATTGAGCATCCTTATAACCATTATTTTGAACTCTATTTCTGGTAGGTTGCTTGCCTCCATTTCATTTAGCTTATTTTCTGGAGTTTTCTCTTGTTGTTTTATTTGTGGCATGTTTCTTTGTTTTCTCATTTCATTAGCTTCTCTGTGTTCATTTCTATGTGTCAGGAATATTTTTTGTCTCTCAGCCTTGGCCAGATGGCCTAATGTGGAAGGTGTCCTGTGTAGCACAGTGGCACACGCTGTCTGATCCCCTATGCTGGGGGCTCTAGACATGATTTTTGTATGGGTTGTGTATGATCATCTGTTGTTGCCAAATCTTTATTGTTGTTAGTACATCAGTGGATGGGATTAACACTCAGGCTAATTGTGAGAATTGGCTGCACCCATATGGTAAGAGTTGCTGTGTGGGGGCTAACCTCACTGAGTGGGATTTGCCATAGCAGGCTTTTGTACATGTTGCAACCACCCTTTGTGTGTACAACTAATGGGACTAGTCAAGAGTTGCTCCATTGTGGTCTGGTGCCAGCCTCCAGATGCTTTTGTTTTGTGGCCCCTTGGGAAGGGCTCCCTTGTACGCCAAGGTCAGACACTGCTTTTGATTGTTCAGGGCTACCCAGTGGGAACTACAAAACGATTCTCAGGTGGTTGTTGCCTATGCTGGATCTATAGGTAAGTGGAACAGACAATGCTGTAGGCTGTGGTCAGTTATCCCCAATCCCTGACCTAGGGACGCTTAGCAGAGGGACCAGTGCTCCTCCAGGTTTGACACTACCTGTCAATTGCCTGTAAGTCTCTGAATTTAGAAGAGCCTCTGGGTGATATTTGTGCAGGGCCCCCGAAGTCTCCTGGATCTATTGAATAATTTTCCTCCTGCCACTGTAGTGTAAGTTTACATGCCAGTGCTGTCACTGTGGCTCCTATATAAGTTTCCCATTGTTGTAAGGTCAGCTGCTGCTAACCTTGGGCCTGAATGCACCCCAAGGCAGGGACAGCTTTCCATCAATGTGCAGTGGGCTCTTTGTGTATTGAATGGGACAAGAGCCTAGGGAGTCAAGAGTCGTCAGGCCAATATAGATCCCTGCAATCCCCTCGAAAGATATTGCAGTTCATACAGGCAGCAGTGGTCTACCCACAACAGTTTTCCTTGAAATGTGCTCACTGCCCTAGCCAAGCTCTGTTGCCTCCGCAGACTGCACAACCCCAGAGCCAAGCAGGGCACAAGAGGCTGCTTATCAATGGGATGCAGGCACTTTGTAGCTTAGGTGAAGCAGGATCTTGGGGAGTCAAGGACCAATACATCCTCAGTTTTGCTGCAACTTCTGTGCCCCAGCTTTCCTTCTGTAGTCACAGATCACAGTGAGACCAGCTACTGTCTGGGGCGGTCCCACAGACTCCTGTGCTCCCCAGACATACTATTGCAACTCTTGCAGGTAGTAGAGGTCTGCTTGCCACTAATTTCTGTGCCATGCTCGCCCTGTGCTAGCCAAAGTTTGTCACCTGTGTGGATTGGGAGATCCAGGGTGGAGGGGCAGGGCTATGGCAGTTTACTGTCAATGGGCCGCCTGGGGCAATTTGTGGGTAAGGTGGAGCGGGGTCTCACAAAGACAATGGCAGTCAGATTCATATAGCCTCAGTCTTACAGCAACTTAGGTAACTTTTTGCACCTTCTGGTAGAAGTCCCAGATCACAGGAAAACCAACTGCTGTCTGGGACTAACCAACCGATCCCCAAGATTCGCTGAAGTTTGTATTAGCAGCAGCGATCTGCCTGACCCTATCTTAGAAATGAGTGCTCACAGCACTGGTCTCCAGCTGCTAATGCTTGGCCCTGAATTGGCACAGGGCATGGCAGCCATCCATCAACAAAAACCCTGGGGATCTGAAGGTTGAGTGAGGGGGGCTGATCCCCTTAGGCCAATGCTTTCTAATGGCCCTATGGGAGGGATCTGCACAGTCAAGCCGGTGCAGTCTGTAGATTGCTAGATAGAGGGGCCAGACTAAGGCACAATGGGAGTTGTCCTTCTAGCCCTTGTTCTTTCTCGGTATGGATCCCACGCGTGCCTCTGACCCAGCCGGTGTGGGGGATGAGTGTCTTCAAGTCAGAAAGCCTGTTCCTGGGTCCTTCAAAGGGGTGTCTGGGGTTTCAGTCTCCTTCCGTCTCACCCAGACTGCCGGAATCCCCTCTGATTTTTACAGAGTTGTTGGAATCTCCTCTCCCCTGGAATAGGGAGACCCCAAAGGAGACTGGGTTCCCCTTCTCCTTCAGGGGATCCTCTGCAGCCTCGCTCTCCCTCCTGGTGATCCTCCATGACACGCGGGTGTGGGTCAAGCCTGATTAGGGATTTTGCCCCTCCTACTGGCTTCAATGTGGCTCCTTTACATTATCAGATGTAGATGTTACAATCAGCTGGACTTCAGGTAATTCTCCACGTTGATTATTTTATAATTTGGTTATAATTTCAATGTGAATATGGGAGGAGACTAATCCTGCTTTTACCTAGTCTACCACCTTCCTCCCTCCTTACTTCAGTATTTTTTAATGGATTCATAGAAATGTCACGTTTAACTGTTTTCTTATTGACCCATTTCAAATGTATTTTCCAATTATTTTGCAATAATGCAATTAACAAGCATGTGTATACAATTTTAGGAATATGTGAAAATATTTTTATAGAATAGATACCAGAAACTGAACTGCTGTGTCAGTTTTAGAAATTTTCCATCAATATAGTATAAAATTAACTTGTGATTTTGCTATAAATCTCCACTACTTTGGCCAATGTAATGGATCAAAATAATTTATTGATCATTTATTTGATACATTCAATATTATCAATAAATTTTTATTATATATAAATGTGTTTATTGGCATTCTGTAGTTCTTAGTCTATAAATTTATAAACAGTCTGTGTTATGCTCCTGAAGAGGATTCTTTAGTGTGTTTCCTTTATATAATAACATTTCCATCAGCCTTCTCTTTTTCTCTGGTCATCCACTCCATCTCTGCTGTGAAGTAGGGATTTCAATCTCAAGTTTTGCTTTGCTCCCAGGGCCTTATACCTACCCTCTAGTAGCTTTCCTTCATATTAGTATTTCACTTTCTCTTAGAGCCAGTTCATGATTTTGATTGCTGATGTTCTTGGATCCATCAAAAGAATTACCTAAAGAATAGGCCAAGTTCCTAAATATGTAATTTTTTTTTTTAGTAAATTACCTTGATAATTTTTCCAACACCTTACTTTTATTTGTCAAATTTATACTTTGAACTCAGAGTTTCTCTGGATCACTTAGAGGATTTTTTTTTTTCTTATATGTGTGGTCTTGGTTGTGATTTACATTGAATTTATCAGAGTAATTCCATGAGATTTTACTTTCCAGAGGTTTCTCACAATGTCTAGTTTGCTTATGGTGCCTCTTCTTATTTTCTGTACTAATAATCACATTTACATTTTCTATGACGTTAAGAGATTTGGAACTGAAGGTACAGATTTTTCTTAACCTGCCATCTCTACATAATTTTCAAAATAAATTTCATAAGAGAGATTGAAGTAGGGAAGGAAAGGGGGGCGGGGAGCAGGAGGAAGGAAAGGAAGAAGGGGGAGAGAGAAAGATTATATATAGATATAATTATATTTTAAGGTCAGTTGATTTATTTTTAGCTTGAGGTTATAGAAAAAGGAAATAGGCAATTGAGTGTACTTACAATCTTATTGGGGGAATCCTGGAGTCATCTTAGTACTAGGCAGTCATCTTCCAGAAAGTTGAATCTGAAGTGCCCTAAGGCCCTTTGACCACACATCAGGAAAGACAGGCCAGAGTTATTAAGATGCTGTAGCCAAAGTAGAAAAACAGTGCTTGCAAAAATAAATCAGATACCAAAAGTATAGGTGTTTTAAATTGTACACATTGAGTTTTTCAATCCTCCTGAATCTGGGCAACTATATAAAGTGTGCTTCAAGATGAGAAAAGATCGAGATTGATTTATTTAATGATGTTTAATAATTTTCTGACTAATGTTTTCCAAGAAACTCTTGGGAAGACAACCAAAGGCAAAGTAATAATAAAGAGTAACAACAATAATAACACAAGCAATAACAATAACACTGTCCACTAAGTGATTGCTAATAACCAAATGCCTTTGTTCATTCAGGCTGCTGTAACAAAATATCATAGGATCATAAACACTATAAATTTATTTCTCACTATTCTGGAGGCTGAGAAGTTCAAGATCAAGGTGTAGATAGATTTGGTATCTGGTGATGGCTCACATTCAGGTTCATAGATGGCTGTCTTTTCTCTTGTTCTCAAATGGTGAAGGGTTGTATGAGATCTCTGGTATCTCTTATATGGACACTGATCCCATTCCTGAGGGCTCTGTCCTCATGATGTAATCACTTCCTCAAAGTCCTTCTCCTAATACCATTTCATTGGGTCTTAGGTAACAATATGTGAATATTGGGGGAACACAAACATTCAGACCATAGCACCAGAGATTTTAATGCTTATTGTTATCTAATGTAATTCATTAACAGACAAGTATAATTTTATCCTAAAAGGAAAAAATAAATGAGGCTTAAAGAGACTATGAAGATTTATCACAAGGACAGCAAGTTCTCAAGACATTTAATGCTAAAGGAGAAAGGTAATCTATGCAAATAAAAACTGCAGAGTAGATATTCAGTATGCACAATAGCTGTCTAATATCATAAAAGGTCAGAGATACTGCTTCAATTTTGCTAAAAGATGTATTTAATGTATTCTCCATTGGGTTGATATATTGGAGTAGTCATTTTTGCATCACTGATATATTGGCATTATTCTATCACTTTCTTATAAATATCACATAATAGTAATTTTAGAAGCATGATGAGAACAAAACACATGCAAAAAAATAAAATTATAATTTTTTATGAAAAATAGTCTCAATTAAAAATTTAACTTTTATTGTTGGTGATACAGAAGGAATAAAGTAAGAATTTTTAAAATTTTATACTTTACCTAATAAAAAGTATTACTAAACAGAATAGAAGAATATCAAAATTGATAGTTGTTTGGATCTCTTATAAGAACAGCTTCTCTACAGGAAATAAAAAGAAACAAACTGAGATGTGTGGGGTAAAGTCAAATATTTATAAATATTTATGAGAAATATAATGTTTTTTTTGAAGTTTCAGTTTTTACAATTTACTTTTGAAATTTGGGTATTAAAACCTGTATAATATTTCTCATTCAAAATTAAATATTTTTAATTCGAGACTTAAAGTCCAGTTTTAATTGTATTGTTTTCAGCATAGTTGGCTGCCCAGCATTAAAATCTATTAGTGAAGTTCTCACTTAGGATTCAACTTAGCTATGATCTTTTAATTTTAATTATGATCAACATTGGCAAAAGTTTCAGGCCAATTTACAATACAACCTTCAACTATGTTACTTATAAAAACTACCATGTATTACTATACTTGCTAAAATTACAAATTCTTTTGTTATGTTGATATAAACATAAGGTTATTTAATATTTTTTTAAATTTCTTAGCAGTCAGGTAACGGATTATTTTTAGTTGAATAATAACATTAACAATACTTATATTTGCTATTTTACCTAAGTAGAAAATGTGAAATTTTAAAGTATAATTTAAAAGCAAAGTTTCATGCATTTCTGACAAATGCCAGAACTAGGACTGATGTTCTCTAAATAGATATTTAAAAGTAATCAATACAACTGAGGAAAAGCAGTTGAAATAGCAAATGGAAGTTCCTAATTCAAACCAGCTATAAATTACAAGGCTTTCTAGAATTGAAGTTGTTCACATAGCAGTTGATAAAATAATAAGACATTAAGCTCATACAGAGGAAATAATAATAATGTCTAACAGAACAATTAAAGAGATTTACATATGCTTTTATCTCATGTATCATCAGACTATTTGTGAAAAGGAATTTTATTCAAGATGCATAAACTATAACTGAGGAAGGGACTAATTAAATCCTGAAATTTTAATATTTTTAAATTGTATGACCAAAGCTGTTTTTCCCTGGAAACTCACTTTTAAACCAGGTACTTTGAATAAGACTGACCATGATTTAAATTATCTGTTGACCAGTTAAAATTGAGTTTTCTAAATCTCAATGTCTAAGAACTGATTCATGTTTTGTTATGTTATTTTCCAAGAGGAAAATATTTTTAACTCTTATTAGTTTTATAATCATGTAATAGATTTTTAGTTTTATAATCATGTAATAGATTTTATGCATCATTTAATTATAATTTTAATCTTATTCTTCACTATAAAATGAGCATGCAGTTAGAAGAAAGCATTTTACAAATATGTAGAGTCGATAAAACCAAAGAAATAAGCACCAGATTAGCCAGTCATTTATATGTCTTTGAAAAGTCTTACATTTCCAATACATTTTTTAAAGATTGAAGCACTTATCAGACAGAATGTTGTATTTGAGCTGTTTTATACTGTATTATATGTTACCTTAATCTAAAAAGTCATTTTATTAACTTAAAATGTCAATAGTGAACCCCTTAATAACTATGAGATTATTAAAGTATTTTTATTATTTATTATAGAAGTTATATATTGTCTCTTAAAATTCATAATTTTAGAAGGTAAGAGAAGTTTCAAAATAGGAGTAAAGGGTAAAGTTAAATCTCAAAATAATAAAAGCTATGTTAGATATTTAGAGAAACTATTTTTAGGCAATTAAAATAGTCTTTAAAATTTCATAATGATGTGTATAAGTAATCTTATTTGTAAATATGTGAAATCATATAAGACAAAATCCTTACTAGAATTTAAAATCTAGTATTTTTTAAATTAGTTTTGCCCATAGACACATTCTCAATGTCAACAACAGTGCCAGGTACCTGGCAAGTGCTCTCTCTAAATAATGGTTGAATAATTACTATTTTCTTCAGTTGAATGACCTGGTGAATTTGAGATGCATTGCCTTTGAGAAAAATAATATTAACGTATCCACATATTGTTTTGGTTAAATAATAGGGAATATAATCCATTCTAGCTAGTTTTAACATAAAAAGATATCTTACTAGTACTAAATAGCTTGCAAAATTATTGGGAAGACTGAAGAAGCTGACTTTAGGTTAATCTTTCATGGAGGGACTCCAAAAGCTGTGATATAGGACTAAACAACCAAGAAAACTACTTCTATGAAAGCAAGCATGTTCATAAAATCATGTTTATCGGTTAATGGTTATGATCAAGATGCATCACAGGAAACCAAACATTTCCACAATGACATTTGCCCTCAAAAAAGTGAGGAAGCATGCACTTCACCTCACTTATGCCATGCACATCTGTTAAAAGGATGGCAAAAATAACTAAATTGAAATTTTCAATACCTCGAAGTTTAAGAAATGTCATTTTCTGCCTTTGCAAGGTGATCATTTTGGGTTTGGGAAGAGAATATCAAAATTTTCATGTGTGTTTATTTTTTATTATCTTTGTAACATCTACTTTTGGATGATTTATAAATTTCATCTTATAATGGTAAGTTACTGTGCTTACATTATTGGGGTGCATGCTAAAAAAAAATTTAACACTAGACATGCAAGATCAAGAGTTTATATACTACCTGCCCAGAAAAGAGAGAAAAATGCAAAATCATGAGAGATCACTGTATTCTCATAGGGTAAATTTCATAAATTGAATGCTTAAAACATTATAATACATATTTACTTCCTGTAGAACCTACATGTAGAGAACATGTATTATTCAACTAATTGTGCCTGTGGGATATAGTGTGTACTCATTGTATGCTTATGAATGAATGAACACATATATTTGAAGAGCTGTCAAGCAGAAGGAATAAAATTGTTTTGCTTAAGCAGAAGAAGGAATGAGATTGTTTTGCTTTGATCCAATATACAGAACTAGAAAGAGTACTTGACAATTAGAGGATGAGCATATGAACTAGAATTTTCTAAGTATCACCATTATTCAAAAATGAAATGGTTTGCCACAAGAAGCATCATTTCAGTGAAAATGAGTGACTATCAAGAATGTTGCAAAGAAAAAAAAAAGATTCTGTTTAGAATGGCTAAACTAGGTGAGTTGGTTTAACTTCTAAAGCCCCCTTAAACTTATGATCCTATGGTTATAAAATTATTTTTGGAAAAAGCCCAAGTGTGAAAAGGATAGCTTTTTAAAATTCATATGTCAACCCATCAATTTTAGATAAAATTGGTTTAGACTCAAGAATAGAATACAATAGACATCAAGAATTAAATAAAATAAAGCTTAAGTGAATGCCGGCTCTAAATGATAAGATGATGGTAAGAATACACTGATCGATTCTATTTTGAGGACTTCCACATTGCAGTCTTTAAAAATTCAAGAAATGTATCACTACTCTACTTAAACCTCAAAATATCACATTCAAGATATGTCTCTGCACATCAAGTAAACTTTGGAGTTTATCCCACTTAAAAAAATATCAGACACATGAAGGATGTGACTCATGTCTCTCTTCAAAATTACATGTGGAAAGTTTATAGAAAGAAAGATTATATCTGTCTCAAGCTCTGAGATATTTCAAATTAGTAATTGCCATACTTTACACCTATGCAAATGACAAGACCCTGACATGGTACATAATCCATTTGTCTTTTCTCAAAGAGACATGTAATAACTCAAAGTAACTTATTAAAGAATCCTGCCATGACAGTAGCAGACAGAGCAAATACACCTGTCGTCCTTATCTACGATTAGCTGAGTTTAAGTTCATAGAAGACCTATCAACACTTGACAGATCTAGCTTGATTTCCAAAAGGCACATAGGCCTGTGTATTTACCTTTCATGTAATGCTCACTTTGAGGAAATACAATCATCTTAAAGAATATTGAAACAACTATAATCTGAAGAAATTTTTAACACTTTTTCTAAAAAAATAATAAAATTTTGTTAGTTATATATTAAGACCAATATTCACAAACTTAGCAGGGTGAAAATAGTGGAAACAATGGCTCTATTACTTCTTCCATGATGATCAGATAATAAGATTGATGATTTAATAGATTGCTCCTGTGTCCATCACCTGTCATGCTAAGGCTGGAGGCAAAGGTAACATGTACTCACTCTCCCTCTCATTCTCCTCATCTTGCTACAAAATTAAACAAATCTATTTTTTAAAAACTCCCTTAACTTCTGAAAAGTGTCAATTTTTCAATGGTTGAAAAAATTTCCCCTGTTATGAATACCATTTCTAATGGAAATTAGTAATTTTACTGAGAACTGTGTAGGAGATTGAATTTAAGAATGTATTTTCCTACTTCTCTTTGCAGGATTGATATAAAGGAAAAGGAAACAACAGCTTAAGAAATAAAGGGCGAGCAGTAGTGGTCTAGAAAGGAATTGCCCGCTATTGTGCCAGGTTGCCCAAGGAAGAATATTTACTGGAGAGTGTCAAAGGTAAACATATTGGAATACATAATCATAATTATCATAAAGTAGAACTGCATACCTATTTACTTATAAATAATTGGAGTGATAGAATTAGCCCAAAATCAAGTATGAGAGTATGATAAGAAAACAATTCAGGACTAAGATCGTGAACAAAATATGTGTGAAATCTCTCTTCTTTTACATTACTCTGTGTTTAGTACATGTTGGAGTGAGTGACTACAAGAGAAAGGATGAATGTGTATAATGTTTAATTTTCAAACCATCTGAAGTACTTAAGGTATACTATTAAGGATTCTAATTTCACATATATAAGTTCTATTGAGCAACTTGAACCATTAAGGAAGAGTGCTTATTATATTTTATCAGATGTTTTACATTTAGTGACTCGATAGATCTATACCACATTTCCTTCATTGAGGTTCTGTTCTGTTCAACATATTTGTCTTGATCACTTACTATATTCCTGTGTTTTTATTATTTATTTGTCTTTGATTAAGATTTAGTTATTGAATGACTCAGTACTTTTGGTCAGTAGTTGCATCCATTTAATGTTTTCTTTCTGGTCATTAATTCCTATAAGGGCCCCCGGTACTATATTTCCTGTGGTTCCATAGGATATAGGGAGCTAAATATTTCTAGTATCTGCCATGTGCTAAACATTAGTTTATGTATATGTATTAGTATGTGTGTGTATCTATATATAAAACTATAAAATTAGCATATATATCTCTTTTAATTCCAACTATAGTTCTAAAAGTCTAGCATCATTTTCTGTTGCCTTCACTTTCTTTAGTAAAAGTCAGATCCTTTGAAATAAGTGTTACAATACAAATGATATTTTTTTTAAATCCACCAAAACTTTTAATAAATAATGGTCGATGTAATTTAGTCATGGGGTACTGTGCTATTCAAAGAAGTATAGTCTAGACAGGAACTCCAGTCTTTACAATCATCTCTCAAAAAATTTAAAATAATTCAAGGGCAGTACTATAAGCACTCATTGAAATGCCAATATTTTCCAATTCTCTACTACCTCAGACATTTTAGAGTTTTTGTCTCTTTTTTCTCAGAAGAACCCTGTTCCCCACCTTCAAACTATAACATAACACCACCTCTGTTTCTTAATCACTAGTCCCTCTCTGGTCTACATCTTCATGATCTGTATGACTATAATTCTAAAAAGGGTAGGCACCAGGAGTCTAAGCAAAGTAATAAAGACAATTTCATACCCCGATCAACTGCATCGTTTCCATGGAAACTCTCTCCCATATGGGTTTTGACAGTAATTCTTGACCTACTTCTAAACAGAAAAGGTGTCTCAGACTAACTGGGACTGTCTGCTTTAGAAATCATTAGTATTTAAATTTAGATAGTATAGTCACTAGCCACTGTGCAAGAAATACATATATAGATATATAAGAGTACTGTTTTTTCTACTAAAGTCCATATTACAAAAAACAATATTGTTTCTAATTAATGGTTAAATGAGATTTTCTAATGCATATAAATATATTTCTAAATATTCTAGATGTGATTTTTTGAATATTATTTAAATTATTTCTCAAATTATTCTAATATCCTTTTAGCAGTGCATAGTAGGAAGCTTTAGACATGTAATTATAATTTATGAAGAAACCACCTTTCAGCAAATTTCAGCTAGAAAACATTCTACTAACTACTTTGACCTTTGGTTTGTATATCTGTTTCTATGTCTGAAATTAGTTACGGCTGCTTTTCCAAAATATTAATTATAGCACATTTACTATTATATTAGGTATATTTCTGTGAGTTCTGTAAATTATTAATGAAATTGCCAGTGTAGATTATTTGCTTTTGCTTTTCTGTGTGCTATTCTACTTGGTAAAAGCACTATTTCAAATTCTCAACGAGTTTTTTTTTCTTTTTTTTTGTGGAATGTTTTCAGAGAAAATAAAATTCATGTATTCATAATAAAAAATGATTTATAAAGAAGAATATTTTCTATTCCAGGGAGCAGGGGAAAATAACAGCAGGAAGGTATAGTGTAGGAGAGGACAGTAAGAAAAAAATAAATACTAGTAGTGTATTTAAGTTATATTTTCTCACCTTTTCACTGTATCTGTTATCCTTTCATCATCATTAAAATTTTTTCCCAATTTGTAATTCAGATAACATTAAAATTTTACTTATGTTTGTGTAATTGTGTGATCTACATATCTAATCAATAACTGGTTAATGTTTACATATAAGAACATTGTTTTTATGAGATTATATTTTATTTATCTTACACATCATTACTGAAAGTCATACTATGTTGATAAGTGATTGTAATTAGTCAGCTTGGGCAGTTATAATAAAATACTAAATGACAGAAATTTATTTCTTCATAGTTCTGGAGGCTGGAAGTTTGAGGAGGCTGACAAGATTGATTTTTGGTGAGACCTCTCTTCCTGGCTTGCAGCCAACCACCTTCTTGCTGTGTCCTCACATGGCCTGTCTTCTGTACAGGCACGTTCCTGGTGTCTCTTCTTCTTATGAGGACACAAGTCTTACTGGATTAGGGCCTGCTGTACACTGAATGTTTGTGTCGACAACTTGATCTTGGAATTCCCAGCCTCTAGAAATGTAAGAAATAAATTTCTGTTGATTATAAGCCATCCAGGCAGTGTTATTTTTTTATAGTAACCCAAACCAGCTAAGACAGCACCCTACATTTATGACTTCATTTAACCTTAATTTCTTCTTTAAAGGCCCTGTCTCCAAATAAAGTTACATTGAGGGTTAAGCTTCAACTTGTGAATTTTGGAGGGACACAATTTATTCCAAAAGAGTTATATATTTCTGAAATATTGCTATTTGAGTATGTACCTATTATATTATATAATTATTGTCACATTTTTCTTTCATCTACCTGTTTTCATGTGTGCTTATACTTCACATTAATATTAGAAGGATTTTATAATACTTCAAATAACAGTTTTTTTTAAATACTTAAATGAGCTTTTAAAAGGAAACCCATGATCAGTTATATGATTATCATTTTTCACTAGCATGTGTAAAGAAATAATTCTTTTTAATTCATTGTCACTGAATGACAGAATGGGCAATTTCCTTAGCAATAGCTAATGATTAAGTAATGTCCTGTAGTGTAATCTTAGGACATAGATGAACATACAACACAATGAAATCTATTAATTGATATTTCATATTAAATATCATTTGATTAAGCCATTCAGAACCAAGACAATAAATCCAAGTGCCAATAAAACTATATAAATGTGTAAAATTGCAAAGCATAAAGCCATAGAATGGGATGGCATCTGTATACAACTTAAATATAGACTTTCCATCACAAGGAGCGTAGATATAGAATTTTAAAGTGATGTATCAAGGAAGCTAGACTCTTAGGGATAAAATTTAGGCTGCAGACCCCTAATTTCCATTCTCTCCTACAGTGCATAAAAAATGAGGAGATGATTTTCTCTTTAGATATCATTTTAAAATCTTTTATGGTTTTGGGCTTTGGATAAAATGCAAACATTTTGCAGTTTGTTCTGTGGGCTAAATTTCCATGAAATAAAGGTGTGCTTTGTTGTTATTTCAAGATGGATCCTGAGACTTAAAAATCCAGGCATCTTAGTTTCCTATGCTACCATAATAAAGTACCACAAACAGGGAATATTAAACATCAGAAATTTATTATCTCACAGTTCTAGAGGTTAGATGGCTGAGATCAAAGTATTGACAGGATTGGTTCTTTCTGAGAGCTGTGAGGGCAACTCTGATCCATGCTTTACTTCCATGCTCTGGTGATTTGCTGGAACTAGTGTCTTTGGCTTCTGCTGTATCACCCTAATTTCTACTTTCATCTTAACACAGTGTTCTCTCCGTGTTTATGTCTGTATCTAAATATCCCTTTCCTTATAAGGACACTAGTCATATTAGGTTAGGGACCCAGGATGACCTACCTTAACTAATTACATATACAATGACCCTATTTCCAAATTAGGTCACATTTCTTAGGTGCAAGATGTTAGGACTTTAACATAAGAAATTTGTTGAGATGCAATTGAATCTATAACATAAGGATCATATCAACCAAGATTCTTGCCTGAAAGAATGACACTCCCATTTGCCACAATGAGTTCTGACATTCAGGCAAGCTCATTCATTTTCCTTTATTTGTTATGTAAATTCATGAATAAATAAAATTTTTTAAATTCTGAGTTCCCTTCTTTATGAAATTAAGAGAGTTCCTGAATTTCTACAACACAGAACATTCAGAGGCTGATTAAAATGTTACTGTAAATTCCTCCATACCCATGGCAGTTGCGGATGGGTGGGAATCAAGGAACAGATATTTGTATTGGAAAGGGTTATGTCAGGGTTGAGGGTAAAAATTCCTGCTGAATATTGGGAGGTGATCTCTGAAACAGAAGTCAAGTATAGAAGGCTTTTCACTCCAGAGAGAATTGGAGGTGAGCTGGAAACAGAAACTCTTCACCTATGGGGACACAGGAATAGTAGCATGGATTTCTATATCTTAGGAACTTACAAAGTTTTGAAGTTGATCTGGAATTCCTGAGAGACCTGATGCTAGAACTGGCCAAGAAAAGTAATAATTAACCCTAGAGTGTACCAAGTGATTGGTGAGGCCAGAAGCATTACAGAGGTTTTAAACTCACTGGTTATGGGAAAAGAACTGGCCTAAGGGAAAACATTTTGCTGGCTAATTCTCCTGTAGACAGCTTCTCACTCTATATGCTTCTCAGAAAAGAGAAACCATATATAGACTCTCAATTTTCACCTTCATGGAAAAGTTTGTCACTTCTAAGTTCTAGGCAAGCGTGCCCCATACCCTGCCCCTTATATTTAGCTCTCGAGTCTAGGCTACCTAGAACCTCATTTTTTAAAAAATTTGACCTGTTATGAGTAGTAGATAGTAATCTTCCACCCTGGCCAGTTACCAATGTAAGAACCAGGTAAGAATTTTCTTGTGGATGCACTCAAGTCAGGAAGAGCTTATTCTGAGAATTGGTAGCCAAATAAGGAGACACCTGGGTCCATGAGGGAAACCTTTGGATAGGTAGCAGCTCACATGTGCCCAGATTCAACAATGGTTTTAGCAGCTCAGGCCCAACTGCTCTATTTCTGGCTTAGTTGGGTCCTATGTTCTCCGTATTGTCATGACTCAGAATCACATGGTAGGAAGTTAAAACAACAGTTTCAGAGATTTGGGATTAGAATGTTCAGATTCGGGCAATATACGGAAAATTTATTTTGATATTGCTACATGTAATAGATTTATTTTTTGATTTATCTATTGGATAACCTGATTATATTAATGGGAATTATCATTCTCTGTTCCACACTTTCATGTTTATGACAATACAACAAATACATGGGTAAAATATTGAGATTTTTAAAATCAATTGAAATTAGACATTTCTCTCTGACCTTGCTCAAACCTAGAACCCTCCCTTAAGTTATTGGTTTGTTATGTAGCTTTTTAAGACCTTTTGAATGCATTCATACTTATGAATGTTTAAAACATTGTTTTATTTTATTGAGGTGGGTCTTTTCATATGTATGGATAAAATATGTATTTCTGGAAATTATTGGACTTCTCTTGGTTTCAGAGTGCATTTTAGTTAATGCAGAAAAGTGCAATATTCTAAATAACAATGTTTGGAGAACTCACTTTTTTTTTTATTAGACTTTTATATGTGAAAGTGATTTTCGAAGCCACTTGAAAATGTCAGAACTAGTTTCTACTAATTTTCTGGTGGACAGTTGGATAAATGTAAGCATTGTTGTCCAGATGCTATAATTTTCAAAATCCTGGTTGTTTTTGGAATGTTCATTGATAACAAGATAAAATGTTATCTATTGTGTATTATTACAGAGGAGTATTACTGATTTTACTACTCTGCTATTAATAGTAAAATTGGCATTTTCACACTAAATATGATAGATATTCATGTTTAATTAAAATAATTTTTTTCTGGAAGCAATACTTTTGAAGCAAATTATGATGTTGTAGAGAGAAAGTATAAATAAAGAATTATATAACGATTATGTAAAAAATATACACCGTCTTTAAAAGAGTATATTGAGGTGCTGAAAGGTTATTTTATTTATAGAACTTTTGTAAATAAAACTTATGTTTTTATAATTTTAGCACATTTTTCTATATTATTGTGTAGTTATTTTTTTCTCTGTGGATGACATCTTTCTAACTGCCTGTAAACCTCTTAAGAGAGGAATCTTGTTTATTACTTCTCTAATATACCCTAGTGAGTTCTAAGCACTGCACTTGGTCTACAATGGCTGTAAAAAATGCAGAGTGATTTTTCTATGAAGTGCCTTTTATGTGTAAGGTACTTAACACTCAATCCTCAGTGGACCTTTTTGAATGCTACTTGTGCCATTTAGAAATCTCTCACACCAGATAGTATCAACATTTCATTCAGACTAACCTTTTTATACTTAGCACTTTTGAATATACAAAAGACTTTAAAACACTGTATTATTGTTTAATATTCCATATTTTTGTGTAACTTACACCCCATTTATTTATATTAGCAATAGCCCACTTTAACTTTGGCCTCGTTTGTTCCAGCCCTCCTTTTTCCACTGTATTGCCAAATATAATCCTCTCTCAGATAGGCATCCTGTCTTTGTTCAGAGTGTTTAAAGTAGACCATCCTCTGTGAAGGTAAAACCAGTGACCAACCTTAGGATGGAGTGAATTTTTACTTTTTGGTTTCTAACCATCTTCTCTTACTATCTATGTTTACCTTAAGTCATTTAACTTCCAAGTTGGAATCATGGTAATAACACACATCCAGTGGGACTAAGACAGTAGAATGAGTATTTCCCTAATAAGTTTGATGAGATGATTTTATGCATTAAGTAAAAATATGATAACTCACTCCAAAAAAAGTCTTAAGGGTGCTTTTCTTTCTAGGTGTGTTTTTGTATCTCTGGGCACATACCTAGAATCAGATAACATTTGAACAAGAAATAACCTTATTGCAAATCACTTCTCATATAAGGAAACTGAGACTTAATTGGTGTTCAATGGATTTGCTAAAGTTAGCATATAAATCATGTTTCAACTTTATCCTGTTTCCCATAAATGTTGAGCATAGCTTTTCTCCATCTCTATACTGTGATATATATAAGCCACTGTTTCTAAGATTAATAATCTTTGCCAAGATTGGAGTTGATTTATGCTCTGTCTCAGTTGGCAACAGAGGTCTCCCTACCCCAGCCCTCATCAGCTACATTGATTGGGAACCAGAGCTTCCCCAGCCTGCTGCTTAAGCAGATGCTAATGGGCAAATGAGCAACAGCAGGGGGGCAGGCTGGGGTGATCTTCATTCATTAGCAACTGTTCAAGCAGCAGGCTGAGGGAATCTGCAGATGCTGAGAAAGACACCAGGATGAACATTGACCTCAAAGGTACTTGTGAACAAAACTTAAATTTCTGCCAGAAAGTCATGTTTCTGTGTTTACCAAAACTTATATCCTGTCACATATGGTATTTAATGGGTTTACATTTTTTAAGACCCTGCTTTCTTATATTGATGACAATGCCTGCATCAAAATCAGTCAAGGTCAGATTCTAAGACAGTGTCCTGTGAAATTCCCTAATCGTAATAATTATATCAAGTCTTACAAACCTCAGATTCTGATTCAGTGGGTCAAAGTTAAGAATTTGAGAATCTGCATTTTTTAAAAGTGTCAGGAGATATTTTACAATGGAGTAAATAAGGATGGAACACATCTTTCTAAACAGTACACTTCAAAATGGTGTCCAGTACTTCTTACGTCATATATACCTAGATGATCCCAAAAATACAACAAACTCACATCTCCTCATTCCTACTAAATGAGAATCTCAGGGGAAGAACTGAACAATCTATATATAAGTACTGGTTTTCAGGCTCAAGTTTGAGAATTATGGGTGAATAAAAAGCAAAAATCTGGTCAAAAGAGTAGATTTCATATTATTTGAAAATACTGAGAATTTCTTGTTTGAAATAAGTTCTTTCTTAAAGAATCAAAGGCAGAATTATAACACTGCACCTGTTAAATTATCAAATTGCCTTCTGAATATTGAATGCCTATAGAATTGTGTTTATCTTTTCGCCATTTACCTGATGTCTGTCTGTTTGTTTTTTCCCTGAAATACTTACAATGTAGTCTGAACTTCCTCAAGAAACATTCTTGAAATCTGAATGGAATTCAAGAATCTGAAATCAAGTTGTCAGCAGGGTTGCTTCCTTCTGGAGGATTTGAGGGAGGATCTGTTCAATGTCTCACTTGTAGCTTCTGTGGGCTCTGGCAGTCTTGGGCACTCCTTGGCCTGTAGATGTATCATTCTAATCTCTACCTCTGTCTTCACACGACTTTCCTCCTATCTCTGTGCTCTAATCTCTTTCTCTCTTTTCCTTTATGAGGACATTCATCATGAGATTTAGGGTCCTCCCTAAATCCAATATGATTTTATTCTAACATTGAGTAAGTTCATATTCAACTCTCTGGGGCTAGGACTTAGACATATCTTTTGGAGGGACACTATTTAATTCACTAAAATCAGTGAATTTCAAAGATATATATCTAGGAAGGTTATGTATACATTATTTAACATAGACATGTAAGTGTTAATGTATGTCTTATGCATGTTTTTCAAGTCTTTTAAGGGAAAACTAAAATAAAATAGTATGTCTATTTTTTTAAAGAATTTAAATGTTTTTCTAACTTTAAAGATATTAACCACCTTTACACCTATATGTGATATATGCATGAATTAAAAATTAAGTTGGAATTTTAGAACTGAAATGAATTTAGCATGTGTATTTCCTGTTAGATGCATGTAATTATTAAATTTGGTCACCCACTGTACTGAATTATAATGCTTTCTTGATATAATCATGTCTTGTTAGCTTTTTAGAAGTGAATATTTTTCAAATTTATTTTTATGTGAACTTAGAGGGTAATGTTTTGAGCTATATATCTAATGTTTTTTTTTTTTTTTTTCAAATTTATGTTGGCCTTTACTATTCAAAATATTCTTAACACCAAAAAAAAAAACCTGATCATTATTTCAAGAATAGCAATAACTGCGTAAGTTGAGATGAGTATAAAACCAAAGATTTTTGGTTTTTGTTTTTAAATCATTTTAGTTAACATAATTCTACAGTGAGCAGAAAATTTCAAGGCAACATTTAATATGTACTCATATTCTCATTCTCTGTCTCAATATTAGAACTCTGGTGTGGCATCTGTTTTTACAGCCTTAGTTGGTTCAATAGATGAAAGGAGGAAATAGGTCTGCAGCACACTCCTTGCCAAGCACTGGGAGTATAGATTTCCCATTTTAAATTCACAAAGTGTAGTTCTTTTGGCCCCAGGAGAGTTGTGCTGCTTTACCTTGCTTCTGTAATGAGAATATACTAACACATTTTCATTATTAGATCAAAGAAGAAAGACATTACATGAAGTCACCTCCAAATTAAATATCAAAATTGGCTGGAGTATACACTTTCATTCTAATCAAATACTGTTCTCTTTTTCCAGAATCAATAGAGGAAACCAAAGAAAGGAGACACACGGTCTGAAATTAATACAGCTGGTGAAATCAGACTTAAAGCAGGTCCATTTATTCACAGTTGACTTGAAGAACTGAAACATAGATTTTATAATTAGAATGTCTTGGAAAAAAACAACTTAATTTATAAGGAGGGACACAAAAAGTAACTTATTGGCTTTATTAGTTTAAGTATTGAGTTGTACCATATTCTTGATTTGGTAATTCAAGGTGAAATGGATAAAACAGATTATTTTAAATGGTCACTTTCTTTTAAAATATAGCAACACCTTTTTTGATTACATATGCATTTAATCTAAGTAATTATCTTTTAGAATATTGGTTTGTCTTTAGTGAGCTTAATTCAAAGTTGACTGAATTCTCGTTCATTACTACTATCATTGGTTCATGATTAGTGTCACCAACTATAACAAATCAACAAAATGTTTTATTAGAGAAAGTTGAGACTTGAGTTTGTCATACTGTTCAGGGTTGATAGGAACATATCAGTTCTCTCAAATTTATATGCCAAATCTTGATGCCTTAGGGCATTTTCTCTGAAAAACTGCTTACACTGTAGCAAATTGAGAAGTCTATAATTTGCTAAAGGCATTTTTTTCACCAGTTGCAAATCTAAATGATTTTATATGTGAATTCTTAGATTTATATAAAAATAATGTGTGGCGTATGTGTGGGAATATACTTAACCATTTACTTTTTTAGCTATACATTTTTAAAAACACATATATCTAAATATATATTATATGTACCACTTAACATCTGAGCATAATTATTATGCATTTATGGATATAAATAGTCAAGTTGGTGAGAACAGATATACTTATGGTTGCAATTGTCCTGTTGCTCAGCTCAAACAGGTACTGAAAAATTTCTCCTAGGATCTTTTTTCTCTTAAACCTAACCTAGAATTACCAGCCTTCTCAACTGAAAATTAATGGACAGATAATTACATGCGGTAGTTATAGGCACTCGGCCATATCTATGGCCTTGCCAAGATACTGCTATAGTCACCAGATTTATACAAAATCATAAACAATATTAAAGGCTGGCAACCACAGCTTCTATCATTATTAGCAGGTTTTTATTTGAGTTACAGAAGCCCTTATGTAATTCTTACAAGTTCCTGTAATTTTAGAGAGGAATATTCAGGTGAACAGCAGTATCATATTATAAAGTCAATTTTCCTAATTATGATATTCTTTTTCAATGGGAAAGGGAGAAGGATAGAACCAGAGCCCATAACCAGTGCTAGAAGCAGGCCTGCATGTTCCCAGCCATTTTAGGGAAGTTTGAATTGTGTCTAAAGAGATCGAAGTGAGCCTCTGATTTTTTATGGTTCTTGTTCAGCATTGTAAGAGTAATGGTCTAACTGATATATAGATTTTATGCAATAAATGGAAAATAGACTTACAGGCTCCCTTAATCTACATTTTCTAAATAAAATGTTGAACAGAGATTTTAAAAAAGAAAAAAAATAGTTTATAGTCTTTACATATATTTTTGGAGGAGAAAATAAATCTAAATTAATAAACAATGAAGATACTGGAAGATCTAATAAACAATGAAGATACCGGAAGATCTAAGTTGTTTCCTCTGGAAATCTGCTTCTCATCAAAAATTATTTTAGATTACTATGCTCTAAAATAATGTGGCAAATACATTTGTATGTGGAATATTCTATTAGAGAATAATTAACCTATGGCTAATTACTAAAAGCAAGGAATGATCATAGCTACTCAGCTACACTATAATAACTTAGCATAATGTAATCTTTATTAAAATAATATTAATGGGGCCTAATGGAAAGCAGAGGTTTCACCATATGATTCACTTTATTCTTAACTGTAATCACATGGCTCTAGTCACAGGCAACATAAAGAAAATGTGCACCCAACAGATTGACTATATTCTCAAAATCAAAGTATTATGAACTGGGTCATTATTATTGTTTTTTTCTCATTTAGAGTAGACATTATGACTATTAAATAATTATATATCAGATACTTCTCCATAATACCTACGAATCAAATTTTCTTGTGTTTCATTTGGGACTACTTGAAATTTACATTAGTTCTTTAAAGACCCTTTACCGAGATTCATTTAATTTATGTGGCAGACACTTGAACAATTTATCTTAGGAGAATGGGAACCAAAAAGTCAGTGTAAACTGTATGAATATCTCTTGGCTTAAAGACAAAGACATTGAATATTTCAGCTACTGACACTTTATTTTATTTAAAATGCCAGTCTTGAATGGGTGGCTTGCCTTGTATGGCTATGAGATCACTTAATCTAAATATAAACCCTGAGTCATTTGGTTTTCTTGAGCTGACTGAGAATTTAAGTGAGATCTAGTCACTACTGAGGATGCTAATGGAGGTTTTAGATTTGTGTACTTTCTTCTGAATGAATAAGTTTTATGGAATTTTACCTCCCCAAGATTGAAATTACAGGATAATTTATTTAGATTTGAACTTTTAAACAATTTCCACAAATTAAACAAAAAACTAATTTTCACAATGTTCCTCAATGTGACTTATTTCATGTATATCTTCAGGCTCATTCAGATCATCATTTCACATTTCAAAACAAACTTGAAAAAGAACCAAGTTGAAAGACCATTACTAGTTTCAAGACATTATAAGACTATCGTAATCCAGACAATTTGATATGGGTATAAAGATAGATTAATAAATCAAACAATAAACTGGGTTTTATGTAAATTAGAAATGTTTACTGTTTAAAAGACACTGATAAGAAAATGAAAAGTCAAGCCATAGATTAGGAGAAAGTATTTACAAATTATATATCTTAAAAAGGATTTATAGCCCATATTTATAGATAATCTTCAAACTGAAGAATAAGAAAACAAACAACCCAATATATAACTGAACAAACAGTTCAAACAAATACCTTACTAAGGGAGATTCAAAGATAGATGAAAATAAGCACATGAAAAGATTTTCAACATCATTAATTATTAGGGAAATGAAAGTAATACCACAATAAGTTACCACTACACACCTATTGGACCTTGGCAGGGGCATGAATATGTCCATCTTCTTGACATATTGCTGATTTCAAAGATCTATTCATGTTTACAAATATTATCAACTAGTACACTTTAAATATATTCAATTCATTGTATGTCAATTATAATTAAAGCCATTAGAAAATCACAAAATTTTCTATAGACGAGGATAAGCAACAAGGCATGTTATAAGGAAATCAAATAAACCTAGGATTAAAAAAAGCTCCAGCATTTATTAGTCATAATCTATGCTATGAAAAAATTAAGAGCTTTTCTTTCCTCATCTATAAAATGGGGAAAAAATATTCTTACCTAAAAAAGCCTAGCTTAGGATTTAAATGTGATAATGTGTATAAATGTTTTATATAACACCTCAGACACATTAGATTCTCAATAAATATTAATTCCCTTCCCCATAGTATTTGCCAACTCTAATGGTCATATTGTGCCCCAAGTAAAAAACACTGGAAGAAAAGGCTAAGTTAAGAATCAAATTATAATTTTTATTTTCCCCAGAAATGTCATAAACCACCAAGTGGATGGCACTGGGCATGTACATGACAGACACCACTTAGCAAGCAAGTTTGAAAAATTGTCACTTTCATTTAAAATCATACCCTGAAGGAAAAAGAGGTGTCAGAAATAGCACCAAAATAAGAAACACCTAGTGGCCCAGATGAAAAGACAAGGTCTAAAACAGGTAACAGGCCCTGTCATGAACAGGATGAATTAGGTTATGACTAGAGACAGTAATAGTCCTTCCCTACAGTCTAAGAGTTGGGAAAGTTTAAGCACTCTAAAACTGAATATGTGATCACAAGCACAGAAATGAAAAATGGCTGAGTCAGTGATTTTGGCAAAGTTAATGACAGAACTAGATCAACTGTAAATTCAGCCTGGCCCATTATGTAAAGGTAGATCATTAAAATATTAGGGAGAAAAATGACCAAACTTCTTAACATTAAGATTGTGACTTAATTAAATAGATTGTGTAAAGATAAAGCTACCATTTATAATATATGCATTGTCATCTTTAGAACTAACCAATTGCCTTAGTTTCTCAGGAAATTAAAGGCAATAGATTATAAAAGAGTTTTCATTATACAATGCTTTAAAATACATAGCAAAAAACTAGATAACTATTGAGATTGTATGAGGAAAATATCTTGTGAGAATAAAGATAAGTCCTTACATCGATTTAGGTAAAGGATAAGTTTCTGTACCAGTTTATGTAATGGAATTTTCTCTTAAGAAAAAAACATATTAGATTTTGGAAATAAAATAACTTTCCAAAAACAATCTGAGTGATCCCCATTTACTGGAATGCTTTTACTGGAATAATAATCATGCTTTACAATACCAAGAAAATTTTATGAGAAAACATAATCACCTCTAAATTATCTTTTATGTTAATGTAGATTTTTATATAATTTCTTTCATGTAACATGTAAATTATTAACACCTTTCTCTTACATTATCTCATTTAATCAGTTTTATTTTGGAAAAGGTAAAACGTCCAAAATACACACACACAAATGCACACACACATACAAAACCTTTTAAAACTCAATAAGAAAACGAACAACCAGATTAAAAATTGGATCAAAGACCTTACTAGACACCTTACCAAAGAAGATATACAGGTGTAAAATAAGCATATGGAAAAAACTCCATATCATATGCCACCAGGAAAATGCAAATTAAATAGATACTCTACCATGCCTATCAGAATGGCCAAAATTCAAAACAGAAACAACCCTAAGGGCTAGCAAGGATGTGGAACAACAGGAGTTCTCATTTATTGCTAATGGGAATGAAAAAAAATATATAGCCACTTTATAGGACATTTTAGTGGTTTCTTATAAAACTAATATGATATTCGAAAAGAGGCAAAACTATGGAGACAGTAAAAAGATAAGTGGTTGCCAGGGTTAATGAGAAGGGAAGGATGAATAGGTAGAGCACAGAGGCTTTTAAGAGCAGAGAAACTACACTATATAATCTTATAATAATGGATAAATGTAATTATACATTACTTCAACCCCATAGAATGTAAAACACCAAGAATCAGCTCTAGTGTAAATTATGGACTCTGAGTGATAATAAGGTGTCAGTACAGATGCATCAATGGTAAAAAATTTATCAGCTGGTGCGGGTGCTGATAATAGGGGAGGCCCTACATGTGCGGGAGGAAAGTATTTGGTATATCTCTGTAACTTCCATTCAATTTTGCTGTGAACCTAAAATCGCTCTAAAAAATAAAGTCTAGTTTTAATTTTAAAAAGTAAAATGTAGACTTTTGATTCAATGATATAAACAGATCTTTGTAAATTAATTTGGTAATAAAACCCTCTAAAGAAAAAAACAAATTATATTAATGTATAAAAAAAATAAAGGGATACCCTGTAATAGAGATAACAAAACAAACATGTATATAGATATAAAGTCTATGAATTTCCATGTATTTATAAACCTCTTTACATGGCGGAGCAAGAGAGAAAATGCTAAAAATGTGAAGGAGTAAAGATTAAAAATATAATTCGGTAGCCAGTAGGAATATTGACTGTTTTGGAGGTTTAAAACTAAATATCAGTGATTTGATACCGATTTAATGAGAAAATGACCTGATGTCACATTTTCCTACGTGGTCTAGCAGAAATGTGTCTACCAAAATGGCAAGGAGAATTTGTAAGTACTTCAGCTTTTAAATTATGCTTCAGAGGAAACTTGTTTTCATCTTGCACTGGCAAGATCAAAGATGTTCTTTTCAGAAACACTTGGAAATATATTATCCCTCTTGTAGGAAATTGATACTATACCCACAGCAGAAGGATGTATTTTTATAGTACTCTGTCTGTTATTATAGAGGATTTGCCTTATGCATGTCTCCCTTGATGTTTGTCAATACCACCATGCTTAGAACATTTTCTGGATACAAATACACTCTATGGCCAGTTTTTGTTTCATTTTTTTTCTCTAAGTAATTGAATAAAACTGTATTGATCCTGTGACTTTACCTCATTAATAATATATTCTGAACAGGTAAATTAACAAGTTCAAATAAAGTAATTCAGAACATAGACTGGAGTGGAAAAAGGGGTCTTTACGCTAATGGTTAGTAAACTCAGTTCTTATTCCTAGCTCTATTACCAAATGTGTGAATTATTTTTACAAAATGGAGATCTAAAGATCAATCTACGTATTGAACACAGAAGAATTGACTCAGTGACTTCCACATACATTCATTCATATCAATATTAATGAGTGCAAGAATTGCATGTCAGTCCACAAAGGAGATCTCTATCTGAAAGATGGTACATTTTAGCCAACTATCCATTCTGAATCTTTAGAAAAAAATTTGATGAAAAATATTGAACTATTCTGACAGTTCATTTTCCTTTCATAGTCAACTATATTGTGAGAAAAAAGACATATTTTTAATTTAATTGAAATGTACTTAATACATTTTAACAGCTTATATTGAAATTCTTTAAATTGACAAGAATCTGTCAAGAAGTGCTGAATTAGAGTACAACTAGAGAACCATAACATGTATATAAATATTCATATACTTAACTAATTTACATAATTTACATATTCAGTCAATAATTCTAGTTTGGAGTTATCAATTGCTCATATCTAATGTTAACATTTATTAGTTCTGAACATAACATTTTAATTTACCTGTCTATTTATTCACTGTCTTCCTTCCTTCACTAGACTGAATGGTCCAGGAAAGCAGAGATTATTTATTTAACAATTGGAGTATTCTAACCACTTAGGGTACATCTAGCACTTATTGAATATTGAATAAAAAATAAATATTACATGTATTTGCCTAAATACAACATGAAGAATGGATATAGATCCTTCGTCTCTTTGATGTGAATATATTACTTAAAGTTATTTCCTTCTCTATATTTTCTATTTTAGGTGATTATATGTGTAAAGGAAAATGAAATTGCTGTACACCTTAGAGAGAAATGATTAAGTTCTAAATTGATAAACATTCCCCAGACTGTGATTTGATGCAGTCACTGACCTGCAGGTAGCTTTAAATGGTTTCTATTCACTGTAATCATTAAAGATCATCAATGTGCTGTTTAAATATACTTTTCTAACTACTTAAACTTAGATTCCACATTCTATTCAGTACGTGCGTGTGTGTGTGTGTGTGTGTGTGTGTGTATAAGCATTTGTGTGCAAACTACAGACTCAATTCAGAAAAAAATCCAGATTTAATAGGAAAATTTTTGTATATATTGAATTATTTTAAGCTGAGTACTTGATTAGTTCTTTTGTTATAATATTTATGTTTTATATTCATTTGTTTAAGTAAATTAAAGTGATTTACTAAAATAAGAGGATTGAACTATGTTCCTTGAAAAATATAAGGAATTAGGCATTTATGCAAAGTGTAAACAGCTTCTATTAGATCTTATTGAACAAATAACTGAAATTGTTTCAGTGTACATGCCCTGCATATGAAAGTTATTATGCTGGTAGTTCGTTTAGCTAAGAAAATTATCTAATATAATGGAAAGAATATGAAACAATTTCCATGTTTAGTTTATTTTAGCTATCTAAATGCTTTAAAACACAATATGGATTTAATAATCTCTAGTATGTTATTTTTTGGAGCGAAGCTAACCAGAGCAGAAATGCAAAGACATCACTGAAAATATTTTCCTAATTTAGCAATATGAATTGTGACAAGACTTTGCAAATATGATTTAGAAGCTCTACTTGTAAATTTCTAAATTGATATGGCTTTGAAATTAACTGTGTACCAGAAATGATGAACTATTTTGGAAATATACACTGATCATACTTATTATTTTTTCTTATCTCATACAGTCAAAATTGATGTTACTCTATTCAGAAAATATCTCACCCCTATTACCCCCTGGGCAGAAAAAAACTGATTCTACTTTTAAAATTATAAAGTTAGGTAGCATTCTTAACCAAAAGCAAAGATAAAAGAGAAAGGCTATAACGTGATGTTTACTGTTACATAAAACAATGCGTGTAAGCATTTTCAGGCCAACACCAAAAAAGTGGGGAAAAAATAAAGAAAATTTACCCAATAAGCATGTTTTAATGTGCTAAGTGTAGAAAACAATACCAAGTTCTTGCTAATTTCTGATTAAAAAGCATTTTGCTGAAGCACACGTTTTGAAATTACAAATTCTCTACTGGCAGGAATAACCTCATAAACCAGATATAATGTGAATGTAAGCATAAAATCTGGAAAGAATTCATTTGAGGACAAGTAAATATGCATACTATAATTGCCCGTTGAAAGAGAAAAGTAAGTTAAACTTTGAGCTTTGCAATGGTTTAGAATGTGCTAAATTTGAAAGACTAGTATATAGATTACACAGGCGCACAAAAGCTAATCATCTTAAAGGGGGATTCAAGAGTAAATTTTTGGAAGAAGGATGTTAGAAACATAGTTTTTGTATTTTTCCATTTTCTTCCATTAAAATATACAGAAAACTTTAGGTAACAATTAATCAAATTTCCATTGACAGAATTTTTACTTCCAGCCAAGACAAAGTGATAGAAATTGTATTCTATAGCCTGCAAAAGTAAAAACAAAACAAAACAAAAAAACTGGACTAAATGTAATGAAACAGTGTTTTTCAGAATTTGAACTATAGGCAATGTAGAACAGTGATCCCCAAGAGAAGGGAAACAAAATGGTCCCAACAATTGTCTCAGCTTTCTTCCTAAAGAGAGTTTCCAGGTTGCATCACAGAAAGAAAGAATGAGACAAAATATTGAAGTTTCTCCAAGTTGCAGAGAACAAATTTGGAGCTGAGGGAGATCAATGTGGCTAGTGTTCACTGGACAGAATATTATTTAAAAACAAACAAAACAAAACAAATGAACAAACAAAACAACCAGGAGATAAGAACTCTAGAGTTTCAAAAAAGGTTCCTTGTGATATTTAAATATGTACTGATTAGCACATGTGTATGAGGGAACTAACTGAGATGGTAAATGAATCCACAGAAATAGGCAAAAGGAACAAATCGTGGAGCCCATATAGGACTGGAAATTTGTGTTCCCAGCAGCCAAACTGGAAAAATCTCATAATACATAAAACATTTGGTGGGCATCAGAAGGGTACACATTATTTAATGGGACAAAATATTCCCCAGATCACAATTTGCTTAAAAGCAAGACTCCAGAGGAAGAAACTATTTCCAAGTAATGTAATAGTGTGCCTGAAAAAGATTCAAGAATATAAACAGAGATAATAATGAATAATGCATTTTTTAATAAATCAAACAAACAAGTGAAATGTACAACATGTAGCATCCAATAAGAAATTCTCATTCACAAAAAGAAGCGGGAAAATTTGACTTGTAAGGAGGATAAAATTTAATTCATGGAAACAGATGATAAAATTACACACCTGATAGAATCAGTAGACCAAGACATTAAACAGTAGTTATAACTCTGTTCTCTATGTGTTCAAAAAGTATAGGGGAGATTACATATGTTAAATAGAGACATGAAGAGTTTAGATAGACTCCAATCAAACCTCTAGAGGTAAAAAATGCAATTTTTATATTAAAAAATTAACATCGCATCACATACTGTGAAGAAAAGATTTGTGAACTTAAAGACTCAGCAAAAGAAACTATAAAAATAAAAACAAAGACGGTATATCAAGTTACCTCATAATCAAATTGCTAAAAATGAGTGATTTAAAAGAAAATCTTAAAATAGCCAGAAACAAAAGTCATATTACATACTATAGAAATAAATGATAACAGCAGACTTCTCTTCAAAGACAATGCAAGGACTGAAATTTAAAAAAAAAAAAAGAATCTGTCAAACTAGAATATTATAACCATTTAAAGTATCTTTAAAACTTAAAAAGCTTTTTCACTCATGCAAAAAACAAAGAAATTCTTCAGTAATAAAACTACTCTAGAAGAAATGAAGTCCTTGAGGCAGAAGGAAAATAATACTTGATGAAAATCTAGATCTGTACAAAGAAATGAAAAGCAGAGGAAATAGTAACCATGTGAATAAGCATAAAAGAGTTTTCTTTGAACATCTTTTTAGAGTAATTGACTTTAAAGAAGAAAATTAAAATGTTATGATTTTTATAACATACCTAGTAGTAAAATGATGATAAATAGACCAAAAGTAGTAAGGTGAACATGAAATTATGCTCTGTGTCTCTTTTACTACTTATTTTACTCTTGAACAATGTGGAACTTAGAGACACCAACCCTCATGCAGTCAAAAATCCATGTATAACTTTTGACTTCTCCATAATTTAACTGCAGTCATCTATCATTATCCATGCAGGATTAGTTCCAGGACCCCTGTCAATATTAAAATCTGTGGATGTTCAAGCCCCTTAAATAAAATGATATAGAACGATGCATACAGTTGGCCCTCTGCAACCATGGATTTCCAACTATGGGTTGAAAATAGTCTTTTTAATCATGGTTGGTTGAATCCATGAATGCAAAACCCATGTATACAGAGGACTGACTGTATATTTGCTGAAAGAAAAAAGAAAGCATATAAGTGAACACATGCAGTTCAAACTCTTGTTCAATGGTCAACTGTATATAAAGTGGTATACTATGATGACACATAATTATACTATATATTGTAGTTAGAGAAAGTATTATATTTAAAAACTAACATAGGAGATAAAAGTTAAATTATAATTAATCAAAAGAAGGAGAAATAAAGACAACATCGAACATTAAAAAAAAAGAATTTGTTAGGTTAAACCCAACAATGTCAATAATTAAATATAAGGCCAAACACTCCATATAAGTGTCAGAAGTTGCAAGGTTGTTAATAGTAGGTTAAAAGTAGTGAATGTAAAATGATATACCATATTAAAACTAATTAAAATAAAGATAGAATGGGTATATTAATATCAGATGAAGTAGATTTCAGAAGAGAGTGCATTATCAGGGATAAAAAGGTTCATTTCATATTACAAAGTAGACATAAATATCTTAAACATTTACATACTTTCTAAATAAACATTAAATACATGAAGCAAAATCTCTTTGAACATACTTAATGGTGAAAGACTGAATGCAATTTTCCTAATATGTATAAGGTAAAGATGTCTGCTATCATCACTTTTATTTCATGTTGTTCTAGAGGTTAAAGAGAGGGCTATAAGGCAAGAAAAATAAATATTCACATGAGAAAGCAAAAAGTGAAACTGCCCTTTTTTGAAGGTAAGTCTATATAAAAAATTCTGTAAAGTCTGGGAAATGCTACTGAAGGCAATAGGCAAGTTTGAAAGCTATAAGATCAATATGTAAACCACTTTTGTTTCTATATACAGACATTTCAAAACACGCAACAAGCACAATTAATGAAAATAAAATATATAAACAAATTTTTCTTTAAAAAGTTCTCCTTGAGAGTTACTGTAAAAGAATGAAAATACAAGCCATAGACTAGAAGAAAATATTTACAAACTATATAGCTGACAGTAAATTTGTATCTATAATATATTAACACCTCTCGAAACTCAATACTTAAAAAAAACAGACCATCTTTTTAAAATAAGGAACTGAGTATGTGTTATTTTATAGGTAGAGAGTATACAGTTCGGGTACTTGGAGGTCTCAGGAGCTCTGCTGGTAAGCTTGAAGGTGCATTCACTCTCCATTCTTCTAGCTCTTGGCACTAATTTTCTTTCTCAGGTGATCACAGCTCCCTCTTGCACTGTATAATATAGTCCTCAAACCATTCAGCCTGATTATCAATCCAGAGCATAGCCATAGAGAAGATGAGATAGAGTGTTACCTGAAACACCTCCAGATTTACCCCCACTATGCAGAAACAACCAGATGCTTTACCTCTCAAGATATCTCAAGGCAGCATTGATCATATAGAGTTAGAGCAACTTTTTTCTTTGCAGCAGAGACACAAATTTTAATGAAAGATGAATTTGGATATGTATTTCCTGTCTTTTCAAAAGACAAGAGGTTACAACCAAGACAGCTAAAGGAGAAGCAAACACATGAAGTCAGCCAGGGTCACCTGTGTCTCTTCTGTTTGTGGTGACCATTCTGGACAAGCAAGGAGAGTTAATATAATTGAAGGCGAAGACAATATTCACAATACTGTGGTTGTCATTAATTTTTCTCTGAAGTGGCTAAAGGTAGGAGTAGATCAGTGGTCAGGACCACCCTTATACCCCTGGTATATCTTTTCTTTGTGGCAGTAAACACCTCATTGTTTCTCTACTTTTTCTCAACAGTAGTTGGTATCAAATGGGTATTGTAGCTGTCAATGTTTTTGTACCTACCAGCTAAGATTTTGTGTTTGGATATCTTTTCATTTTATTTGACTTTAAAACTTTTTATATTTCTTTTTCAGGGATAGTGAGGCAGTAATACATTTTGTGACATCATAAGCTAACGGTCAACAAATGAAAATGTGCCATTATTAATGGTGCATTATTAAGAAATGCACTATTGGAAATTTATTTTGATTCATGACATATTATAAGAAAAAAAGAAGGAAAAGACATAGAAACATGTTAAAAAGGTTTCTGAATAGTTTTTCATAGCTGTTACCTAAAATATTCTTTGTGCCTTAGGAAAAATAACTTTACATTTTTGGACCAAAGTGTTGATTCTAAATTAACACTGACTTGATTACTTTGAGCTAAATCTAAGTTTTCAATAACACTAGTTAGCAATCTATTGTTATATGGTCTGGGCCTGTATGACTTTGAACTTAGAGATTTTAAAAGCCATCACAGAGCTAAATATTAAAAAATGAAGCACATATATTTATTTAAAAATTCGTTTGAGAAAAAAAACATAAAGTCACAGTAATTTTCGAAGTTATATGATAGACAGGAAGAACCCAATACAAGGGTTTTATTACATGTAACAAGAATAACATAATTTAGTAGCTGAATTGTAAAACCTTGAGGCAAAGTCACTGATGGCTTTCTATTTCCCTACTAAAGAAGTATTCCAGAGGTACGAGTATGACTCTTGGAATTTATATTCTGATTTTGTCACTTATTGGATGCTTGACTGTTCAAATCATTCTAGCCAGAAATTTCTGTTGTGCAAGATGGTAATAATAGCATCATCCTTTGCAGACAGGTCTACACTCAAGTACAATGTCTGGTGCAGGGTAAGCCTTGATAAATGTCATTTGGCTTTTTTTCCTAACAATGTCCAGAATTGCAGCATTATACCTATTGCAAATTTCTGATACAGTTGTCAAATATCAAACAATGACAATATATTTTGAAAGACTGTACATAAAACATAACATTTCTTCAATGAACTTCAGCTATGCAAAACAAATCTGAAAGAAAAAAGGCTTTTTGAAGTGCATGGAATTTAAAACAGTGATGTTTAAACAGTTGACAAAAATGATAGATACTTCAAAAAACAAATTTTGTTTAATAATGTATGAAAATAGAAATGATTCTAAAATGCAGTGAGAGTCTTAGTTATTCATGTAGTTGATGAGGTTTGAAAAGTAATGATAAATATTTAAATTTGGTTACTTTAGATATGTATAAATAAAAAAAATACCTTGTAGATTATACATATATGAAGGCAAGAATCATCTGTTGTAGAACGAAATTGAGGATTTTATAGATTAAAATACACAAATAAATTCTTATGAAATGACATATTCCAAGTTTGAAAAACCTAGCATTTTGTAATTCGTCTTAAATAACTATTCAGCCAGTGACTACAGTGACTTCTTAATCCCATTGTATCTAAACCTGGCAGAACTCTTTAAATCATTTTCCACATTACTTGAAACATAGGTAAATTTTGTGTTAGATTTTTATATTTAGAACTGGACACCCTATAGAACCTACAAATAGTAGATTATTTAAGCATATTAGTACAGTTAAGCTAACATGAGCATAGTGGTTCATAGATGAGCTCTTAAGTCAGACCTCCAATATCATCCCACAAGTCATGGAATCACTCTTCATTTTTTTCAGTTTTTCAAATACTTTTTTTTCTTCAGTATGGAATATTTTTATAGCCTTTTTTATTTTTCAAATTTATAGATTCATCCTTCTATAATGTTTAAGTTGCTATTGTTTGATTACTATTAACCCCACCCCTACATTTATCATTTCAGATTTTGTGTTTTCCAGATTTTAGATGTCTCTTTGGTTTGTTCTTATGCTATTCATTTGTATATTGTGACTCTGATTGTTCACTCATTATGCTTTCACACTTTTCTTCTGGATTTTGAACATTTATTTTTATTTTTTATTTTTTTCTGATTCTATAATACATCATCTATATATTGCATTGTGTGTTCACCACTCAAAGTCACATCTCCTTCCCTCACTGTTTATTTGACCCCTTGTACCTTCATCTACCTCTCCTTTTCCCTCTGCTTAACTACTAAACTATGTTGTCTGTGTCTATAGCTTTTTTGTTTGTCTTGCTCATTTGTTGCTTTCAGTTTTATATCCCACATATGAGTGAAATCATATGATTCTCAACTTTTTCTGACTTATTTCACTTAGTGAAATAATGATTATCTCAAGATCCATCCATGTTGTCACAAATGGCAGGATTTTTTAATATATTCTTTTTGCTACTTTATTTTCCTTACCCTTTAATTCCAATATCTCTGTCATCTTTGTCTCTGGTTGTATTGACTGCTTGTTTGTTATCTGGGTTATCAGTTACCTTTTCTTTATGTTTAGTAACTTTTTATTATATACTGGACCCTCCAAATGCTATTTTTCTTTTTTTTGAAGTCTCAATTTTGTTTTCTTTCATTTAAGAGTAATTATCTTTTTTGTGGAATTTAATTTTCTGAGGGGCCGATTTTATTTTGTCAAGGCTTTTTTTTAGGTTTGGTTAATGTAGATTTAGAGTAGTCTTACTCCTAAAGTGTAGGGTTTATTTGTTTGTTTGTTGTTTGTTTGGGGGGGGGGTCTTAATTGAATGCTTAAAATATTCACCAAAATCTGTTAACCTTAGCTTCTCAGACTATTAAGAACTTCCCTATCTCTCTCAACTGTGTGACCTCAGAATCTTTTGTCAGCTCTCAGTACTCTCTTTCCAGGAGCTGGTTTCTTTCAAATCTCATGCAATCTGGCTTTAATCATGCATGCATATGTGGTAAAAGACTCAAGGGGATTCTCATGCAGATTTCTAGAGTGACTTTATTTAGTTCTTCCTCTCCCTTACATTATAACACAAATTGCTATCACCTCAGCAGCCCCAAACTGTCATCTTAGTCTTCTCTGCCTATGGGATCACAGCTGTTTGTAGAATGCTCCAAGGCAGGGGAAAAAAAAAAAAAAAACAATAAAAAAAGATGCAGGGTGAATTTGAACCTCTTCTTATATATTTCCCATCTTTCCAAGGATCACTGCCTTGATCTAGCAGTTGTCCAAAGGCTGAAAATAGGTTCTTTTTATATTTTATGGAATTTTATAACTGTTCATGATGGGCAGGCATCGAAAGCCCCCAACATTTGAAATACTGCTAATTTGATATTTATGTAGAAGAATAAAATTGGAAATGAAAAACAATATGAAGTTCCCAACGCCAGAAAGAAAACATGTGTTCCAAACATGGTTTAAGTGAGATTCCATCATTAAATAGATGAAGAAGAAAGCACAGTGCTAGAGACTGAAACTTGTCCTTTGGGCAAAATTAAATGGTTTACCTAGTATCTAAGTAGTTCCTTTAATTAGATTAACTTGGGCAAATATATTACTGACCTAGGTTGTAGAATCCACAAAAAGAGAAATTATGGAGACTTGTATTTTTAAAAAAAATTTGAAGAGAGAGAGAGACAGACAGACAGACAATGTAAGTCTTAAAGGAGCAAACAACACAGTTATGATTTTTTCACCCTACAATTAGAACCTGATAATATTTTTGTGATTGATCTACTTTATTGCATTTACCTCTCTAGCCATCCATAAACTCTTGGAGAACATTTGCATTTTTTTTCATCTAAATTTTTCTAATGGCCTGGTATGCAAAATGCTTTTTGAAAGGATGACTGCGTTTAGGTTTACTTTGTTTCAAGAGAGATGTTAATTTTGTATTTGATGTGAATATGTTACAGTGACTAACATACAGTGCTAATGATGTGCTTGTCACTTTGTTAATGTTTATATTTAATTTATATTTAAGCCTTATAATAATCTTATTAGAAGGACACACAGGCATAGAGCAGTTAAGTGACTTGTCCAAGGTCATGTCATGTGACTAGTGAATAGTAGAGATGAGATTCAGACTCTAACAGTTACTTACATAAAGCTCTTAACCAGTGTGATATGCTACTTCTCTAGCAAGATAACAGGTCATATTCATTAAATAATTCCTATGATAACAGTTCACTTAAATATTGCTTCTCTGTGTTGAATGCAGAAAGATTCTAAATGATATTTTAATAGGGGTAAATATAGAACATTAAAATCTGCTATTCAGTAGCTTGGCAACAAACCTATCAAAAAGCAAAGAGTGATGTATGTTCAGAGACATTGCATTATCAGTGAAATCTGCTTACTAAAGTAGAAAATGTTTTTGTAGGCAAGAGTGTATTTTTGTAAATCCTAGCAATTCGAGATGAGTTGGGAGGGGCAGGAACTATGGGACAGAGGGCAATATCAGAGATTATGCTGCTTACTCATCTATTAAGAAAGAAGCCTATTTGATGTTTGGAAATTATCAATACATATTTGATAAATGGATGAGTGTATTTTCTTCACAATTATTTCATTTTTTTTCTCTAAAAGCTTGCATCCTTCAGTATTTCTGTTAAAATAATATCTACTTAGATTGGTTTTCTAATAACATCAATAAGTGTTTTTCCTGACTTTGGATACAATGTGGAAACCCGGAAGCCTATGTAGCTTCTAAAATTAAAGTGAAGAATTTTACAAATAACCTTTCATCATTTCTGTCATTTTTATGGAACCTAATCTAGTAAAGGAGAATATTGCAGCTAAATGACTGACAGGAAAAGTATCTTTTTTAATTGGCATTGGGCAATTTATCAGACTTTGATATCAGGGACACTGCATTAGGCTGTGGGAAAGTGATTGGTGAGATAACATTCAATTGAAAATCTCTGTGGATGATAGTTCATGCCACCATTACATCAACTTAATGAATGAGGTGCAACAGCGTTCTCCTCTTCCTAGAAGGAACACATCCATCATGGAACAAAAGAGTCCCCAGTGCCAAGATGTCGTGTTTTTTCTTCTTAGTCTGTCTGAGGACAAAAAGAATTCAGAATCTAAACTAAGAAAAGTACAGACATCCTTATCCCATGGAAAATAATTGCCTGGACCATCTCAGCTCATTACTTTCAGTGTATTGAGAAGATTACCTACATGTGGATAATCTACCTCAGGCAACCACAAAACTATTTCATGTCTTTTTCTTGGAATAGATGAACAATCTCTTGATAGTGAGGTTTGGAAAACTATATAAACTCTTAATTGATGTCATTTCAATACCTCTTAGCAAAGTATCTGAAAGTATTCAATAAAATCTTGAATATATAATAACCAACCAAAATCGGCAAAAGTATTTCCTACCATTTTCACAAACTTTTATATCTAGTTCTCATGCTTCTACGAAAAAGAAAAGGAGGAAGAATAGGTAAAATTATCTTCCCATCTCTCTTTTCAATTGTATTTTTTCTTTATTTCTCTTACTTTTCCATTCATCTTTTTCCTCCTGAATTTTTTTTCTTTCTTCTTCTTCTTCTTCTCCTTCACAGTACATAAGAAAACCTATACGAGATTATGTGGCCTGAATGTGAATGGCCTGAATTGAAAGTGACATATTAAATGTTTTTTGGGGGGAGACTGATCACCACAAAAAGGGGTGTTTAAGTATTCATTATTTTAGAAAACAAAAAAAGTCACTTATCTCCGACATAGCGTAATATATGCTTTACTCTGGTATCTTGATCTGGCCCAAATTAATTCTTTCAACCTCTATACTCCATATTACAAATTTTACATTAGCAGTTTTAACTCACTACACCATCTGTTTTTACCAACATCTAACTACACAGATATACAGTTGATGTAAAAATATTCAAAATCAACTTATTCTGTATCATATTTATGTAATGCTACCAATGAATATTATTTCAATGTTTACTTTTTCTTTTGTTTTAATCTTTAAGTATTTTCTTGATATGACTATCATTTGGATCAATTTTCATTCAATAAAAGTTAATCTGACAGTGTTCTCAGTTTAAAAGATGTTCAATCAAAAATTCATATATTCTGTATTGTATTTAGAATTATTTTGATAGCAACTATTCAGTACTAGGGAGAAAAAAGATTTGGAAGTGCATTTTTAATCTTTCTGGCAGGAATTGTTCTACCTAGGATGGCTCAAGCTTATTTTTTTCTGTATTTTGTTTTACTTATTATTATTATTTTTATTATTTTTACTGCCATTAAGATATTCTGTCAAGAATCAGAGTTTAATGAAAAATAAACACCACCAGTGGAATCTTGCCAGAAAAGTTGATGTTACAATTTCTTAGAATTGATGTAAGCTACTGTTATTCAAGTCAAGGTGATTTCTTTTTTCTTTTTATCTTTTTGTTTTTCTTTCACTGTCCACACAATACAAATATAGTCACATATTCAAAGTAGAAATTTCAGGTTCAGATAAAATAAGTTAAAAGGAAAAATTACAAATTTCTCGTGGACTTATTAATTATACTAAACAGCATTTATTTTCACTTGATATTGCTTCTAAATGTTTTATTCTCTCAATGGTATCAAGCAAAACCTTTACTGAGAATATACTGTATTCCTATGTGATAATTTAAGGCACTTAGAATTACAAAAGATATAATTCCAGCCTTTGCAGAGTTTAGAGTCTAAAATATATCACACCAAGTGCAGATTTCAAGCATAACATGATCTTTCTCAAATAACTTAACTACTTTTGTAATAATTTCCCTAGCCCAAAGGACTGGCTTAGCCTGATATTTTTTTCTCCATTGAACATTACCATTTGTCACATAGAAAAAAATAGACTAAAGCAGGGTTGGCAAACGATAAGCCACCATTCAAGTCCTGGCAGTCATCTATTTTTTTCCCAGCTTATAATTGTCCTATAACATTGTGTAAGTTTAATGTGATGATTTGCATATTTATATATTGCAAAATGATTACTATAATAAGGTTACTTAACGCCTGCATTACCTTATCTAATTACCTTTTTTTCTTTTAATTCATGGTAAGAACATTTAAGTTCCACACTCTTAGCAACTTTCAAGTATATGATATAGGATTATAGCCACCATGTTGTATATTAGATCCCCAGAACTTATTCATTATTAACTGGACGTCTATACCATTTGACTGACATCTCCTCACTACCCTCATCCCCAGGCCCCTGGTAACTACCATTTTGCTCTCTCCCTTTATGAATTTAGCTATTTTAGATTCCACATATGAGATCATGCAGTATTTGTCTTTCTCTGATTTATTTCACTTAGAGTAATACCATCATGGTCCATCCATGTTATATATGGCAGGATTTCTATCGTTTTTATAACTGAATAATACTCCATTTTCTTTATCACCAGTGGACACTTAGGTTGTTTCCATGGTTTGGCTATTGTGACTAATGCTGCAGTGAAAGTGAGCATATGGATATCTCATTGAAATGTAATCTCGTTTCTGATCTTAAAGGAAAGTTTTAAAGCTTACACCATTGAGTACATGACTTGACATATATGGCCTTTGTTAAGATAAGGGACATTTCGTTGCCACTAGTAATTTGCTCTCTGTAACTGTAATCATGTCTACTTTACCTCCCACATTTAAGTGCTGCCATTTCATCTTCACTTTTCCAGAATTCTCTCATTCTCACTAACATTAGAATGCCCAATTCCATGGAATCCTACCCTTCTTCCAACCATTTTCTATATAAAACTACAATCACCACTAGTATCAGTAGTCTCTGACTAATTCCTTTTTGAGTTAGTAAGTGGGGTGTCTTCTAATATCCTGTCCTTGTGTAAGAAATCAAAGTATTCTAGTATGTCTCTTAGCTTTCTGATCCCCTCTTCAATACTAGGTCAATTCTGTCCCAGCATAATTATGATAAGCTATCACTTTTTTCCTGTGTTTCTGGTGGCTACACAAACAGCATACTGGGACCAATTCCAGATGTTCTTGCAAGATGTTAACTCCTGAGTCAAGGGAAAGTGCCTGCAAAGCAACCAACTCTCCCTTATCCAGACTTATATTCTATATTCTTCTTGGTCCAACACCCTGAAGATCTGTTACTAGGAATGTTCTTTCCATTTGCTGTTGGTATATATAAAGCAATGTCCTGAAACTCCAAAATAACACAAGCCTTGTTGAGACTTGATCATATTTATTGGTGTGGAAGCCATGAAAAGGGAAGCAGAATTACTGGGTCTGTGTTTCTTGTTATAGCTGTTGTTTTAAAGTCTTTTTGATCTGGTATAAGTATTGCTACCCCAGCTTTTTATCTGTTTGTTTGTTTCCATTTTCATAAAAAATCTTTTTCTAGACTTTTACTTTTAGCCTATATGTATCTTTCTATCTGACACGAATCTCTTATAGTCAGCATATATAAGGGTCTTGTTTTCTTTTCCATTCAGCATCTTATGTCTTTTGATTGAAGCGTTTAATCCATTTACATTGAAAGTGATTGTTGATAGATATGTAGTTATTGCCATTTTATTATTTATATTTTTACTTTTTCTCTTTAAAAAATTACCATTAACATTTCTTATAGTACAGGTTTGGTGATGATGAACTACATTAGCTTTTTCTTGTCAGGGAAGTTCTTTATCTGTCCTTCTATTCTAAACTTTCTGAGTAATCTTGGCTGTAGGTTCTTGCTTTTATCACTTTGAATATTTCATGCCAATTCCTTCTGGCCTGTAGAGTTTCTGTGGAGAAATCAACTGACAATCTTATAGGAGCTCTCTTGTAGGTAACTAACTGCTTTTCTCTTGCTGCTTTTAGGATTCATTTTTTGTCTTTATCTTTTGGCATTTTAATTATGATGTGCCAGGGTGTGGACCTCTCTGGATTCATCTCATTTGGAACTCTTTGTGCTTCCTGGGTTTGTATATCTGTTTCCTTTGCCAAGTTAGGGAAGTTTTTTGTCATTATTTCTTCAAATAGATTTTCAATTCCTTGCTCGCTCTCTTCTCCTCCTGATACACCTATGATAAGAATGTTGGTATGCTTAATGTTGTTCCAGAGGTCCCTTAAACTATCTTCAATTTTTTTGGAATCTTTTTTCTTGTTGCTTTTCTAATTGAGTGTTTTCTCCTACCTTATCTTCCAAATTGTTGATTCAGTCCTCTGCTTCATCTAATCTATTGTAGATTCTCTCTAATGTACTCTTCATTTCACTTATTCTTCATTTCTAACTGGTTCTTCTTAATATTTTTCATCTTCATTTTTACATTTTCTCTCTTTATTAAAGTTCTCACTGATATCATTGAGGATCCTGATAACCAGTGTTTTGAACTCTGCATCTGGTAGATTGCTTCTCTCTATTTTGTTTAGTTCTTTTTCTGGAGCTTTGTTTTGTTCTTTCATGTGAGATATATTTCTTTGTCTCCCCATTTTGACTGCTTCCCTGTGTTTGTTTCTATGTATTATGTAGAGTTGCTATGTCTCCCAGCCTTGGCTGAGTGGCCTTATGTGGTAGATATACTACTAGTGGGGCCCAGTAACACAGTCTCCCTCATCACGTGAGCCAGGTGCTCCAGGTTTGTCCTTTGTGTGGGTTATGTGTGCCCTCCTGTTGTGGTTGAGCCTTGATTGGTATTGGCATATCAGTGGGAGGGATTGACCCTCAGGTTGATTGATCATGAAGACTGGCCATGACTACAGTGGAGGAACTGTTTTGCAATGGCTGCCCCTGTGGAGCAGGAATTCACTATAGTGGGGCTATGGTGCCTTCTGAGTTTGCCCTTTGGCTGTGTTGTTTGTGGAGGTGGTTGGGTGGTGCTCTGGAGTGCTCTGAGTAGGCTACTGGATGTATTGGTTCTGGGGCCTCTTGCGAGGAGCTCTGGTTATAGGCCAAGATGAGCTGCCGCCTGTGCTCTGCCCAGGGATGCTTGGTATGAGCTACAAAGATATCTGCAGTTGGTTGCCATTTGTTCTGAGCTTGAAGATGCCTGGGAGAGGCTAAGCTGTGAACTTAGGCGTGCTTCTGCTAGTGCTAGGCATGGGGTTGCTTAGCAAGAGGTATAGGCACACTGAGGCCAGATGCTTTTTGTTTGGGGTTTGTGAATCTTTGAGAAATTTTAGGAAATTCTGCAGCATGAGCCAAGATAGGCCATTTGTATGTTAAAACCACTGGCAAAAGCTTGGGTGGGCTTGCAAGTTAGGTAGGGCAGAGGCTCTGGGAATCATTAGGGTGCAGCGAATGATGTTATACAGGTTGATGGAGACTTAGATATCATGCTCACCTAAGTATGCAGGCTGGATAGTGGGAGAGCTCAACAAAGGAACATCTTCTGCCAGCACTTCTGTCTGGTAGGAAGCTGTCCCTCCAGCCCTTGCCCTGTGTGCTCCTGGCTCCTTTTGAGTTGCTGCCCCAGCTCTGGAGCTCAGAGCAAGTGAGTCTTTCAGTGAGTAAGTCCATGTACAGACTCTTTAATAAAAATGCCTGGGATTCCAGCAGCTTTTAGTGTTGTTCAGCCACAGGTCTGCTGGTTTTTACAGCCATAAGTTGTAGATACTTCTCTTCCTGGCAGTGAAGTGACTTCCAACCTGAGCTAGGGTGCCTAGTTTGGGGCTTGGATGCCTCACTCTTAAGGGGATACCTCTCCAGCTGAGATATCCCTTGTGTGCGTGTGGGTCCAGCCCATTCTGCATCTCTGCCCCTTCTACCAGTCTTAATTTGGTGTCTTCTGTATGCCCTTAGTTATAGGACTTCTATTCAGTGAGACTTCAGGTGATTCTCAATGATAGTTGTTCTGTAGTTTTGTTGTAATTCTGATTTAGTTGTGAGAGAAGATAAGCACATTATTTGTCTACTTCACCATCTTGACCAGAAGCCTCTTTTGCCTAATTGTTACACTGTGGAGGCAGGGTGTTTATTTAGGGTGTGCTTTTTAAAAATTTTTTCTTGATTTTTTATTTAATAAATCAGTATGGGTTTACCTTTTCCAGATGATTTATATCTTGGGATGGGTCACAATATTCCTAGCTCCATGGCAACCTCTTTTGTCAGTTTAACAGAATCCAGATATGTTACTGAATATATGTACTTAGAATAACATGTATTTCTTCAGATTTTTATTTCTATTTTGTCCTAAATAATCTGATTTTTCTTTCATTAACCCTTCCCACACCTTCACCAACTACATAAGTCTGCTAGGGTTGCCATAAAGAAATACCATGGAACAGTTGATTTAACAACAGAAATTTACTTTTTTACAATTCTGGAGGCTGGGAGTCCAAGATCAATATGTTGTTGGGTTTGGTTTTTCCTGAGTCCGCTCTCCTTGGCTTTCAAATGACCATCTTCTCATTGTTTCTTTATATAGCCTTTTCTCTGTCTGTGCATATCTCTGGTGTCTCTTTCTCTTCTTTTATTTATATATTTTTAGTTTTGATCATTATTTAGAGCATAATCGCATTTTCTAAGTTGCTCAATTACAGTTTACATTCAATATTATTTTATATTAGTTTCAATTGTACAGCATAGTGATTGGACATTTATAAAATGTATGAAGTGATCCCCCAATAAATCTACTATCCATCCAGCACCATACATAGTTACTACAAAATTATTGACTCATTTTTTTCTATTTTCCTCCAGACAAGGTCTCTGTTTCTTTCAAATTACATTTCCTCACTGTCTCTTTCTCTCTTTCCTTCTAGAAGTTTTCTCAGGTGATTGTTGGCTGTCTGTTCATATTTATAAATGAGCCTTCAAAACGAATTGGAACTTATATGCATCTGAGTGAGGCTGATAAGCTGAAATTTTTTTTCAGAAGGACTACACTATTGGTTTATAAAATATTGGTTTATAATGTTTTTTCTCTTGACCTAGTCAGAGTCTCCAAAGAATCCTTTACCCTCCTACCTGGCTTCCAGCAATTTGTGATTTTGGAGGGGAAATATGCCTGAGCATAACAATGTTTAATATGTACACTTTAATTCTCCATTTTCAATTAGACCCTATTTTCTTTATTAAAATAGTCTCCATTTACAGTTTCCTAATCTTATACCAGGAATAAAGAGGGAGAGTACTATAGACTGAAGGTTTATATTCCCCCCAAATTCATATGTTAATACCTAATACCCAATGTGATGGTATTAAGAAATGGGTCCTGTGGTAGGTGACTAGGTTAGAGTCCTCATGAATGGGGTTAGTATCCTAATGAAAAAAATCCCAGAGAGCTCCCCTGCCCTTTTTACTATGTGAAGAAAAGCAGAAACTTGGCTATCTATGAATCAGAAAGCTGGCTCTCACCAGACTCCAAATTTGCTGGTGCTTTTACCTTGGACTTCCTAGACTCTAGAACTGTGAAAAATAAATTTCTGTTTTTTAACAGTCACACAGTATGTTTTGTTTTGTTTTGTTTTGTTTTGTTTTTCATGGAGGCCCAAACTGACATAAAATCAGATGTCTACAAAGTGGGAGAAGAGATCATTAAGAAGTGCATTTCTTCTCAGAGTGACATACCAAACTTCTCTGGCTCTATTGTCATCTTTACCCCTGCTTCACTCAGGACATATCTAATGTCACCAATTACTAATAACTTTAGGGATTCTGCAGGACTAATTGGATCCACTGTTGCTGTCAAATGGTTGACTCAGGATTCAGGTTTTCCAGGTCTGCCTTCTAGCTCTTGCTTTTTATTTTTCTTTTGCTGTAGTGTCCTCTCCCATTCTTATTGCCTTTGTCTTTTTATACATTTAGAAATACTTAAATATTGTATTAAAATATACCTGAGCATCACAATGCATTTGGCACATGGGGTGTGGTGTTTGTTTTGTTTTGCTTTCCTGTTTTTGACGTATAATTGACAAATAGAACTTTTATGTATTTAAGGTATACAGCTTTGTATTTTGATATACATATATATTGTGAAATAATGACCATCATCAAGCTAATTCATCACTTCAAATAGTTAATATTGTTTTTTTATTTTTGTGGTGAGAATGCTTAATTTCTACCTTCTTAGCAATTTCAAGTATACCATACAGTGTTGTTAACCATGCTCTACATTTTATCCCCAGAGTTTATTTATCTTGCATAGCTGAAACTTTGTACCCTTTGACAATCATCTCTTTTCTCCCCAACCCCCAGTCCTTGGCTTCCTGTTTTTGGACTTCTAAAGGTAAAGAACTGTTAAATGGTGTGCTATTAACAGGTGGTACATCAGCAGGAGGTACACACTCAAAATTAATTTGATGCTGATTCTCTATATAGTACATGAACCTCACCACAGGTGGCTCTTCTTCTTCTTCCCATATCAGAAATTTGGCTCCCTCCTTACCATGTTGTCTATGTCCATTTATCCTTCTTGTTTCTCTCTGTCCTAGTCTAGGATAGTTTCAAAATACAAACAAAAAATACTTCTAAGAATAAATCCATTTAATTAATTCTCCTGAAAAATATGTAGCTATAATTCATTTTCCTTAACTAAGAGGTACTTTTAATTAACAATAATAGATCAGATAGAAAGAATATGTAAAAATGGCTAATAACTGTGATATAACAATACTACATTTGCAAATTGCTCAATAGAATATTTGACATATAGCATGTACTCGATAAATTTCATGTTTTGGTCCTACGTGCCTATTCTTAAATGATTGTAATTATAATGATCATTATATTATTAGTTAATATGTATTGAAGTACTTCTAATGCATTTTCCCACTTAATTTTCAGCCAGTTTGCATGGGTATCTTAATTTTTTTCTCATTTATCTGAATCATAAGAAGATTAAATAAATTCCTCAACATTGCATATACTTTCCCCCAACTGGCAGTTTCTAATCCAACTAATTTTAAAAGCCATGTATTTCATACCTATACTAGGCTGCCCCATTCTGGAGCCCTATTTTTCCAACTTACATTGGTGTCCTTGATCACCAATATATCAATCTGGATAATGAGATTATATAACTACCCATACCACAGGGGGAGTAGAAAATCTCTCATATGATGTAATTAATAGAGGGTAGGTAAATAAATGACCCCTCTATAAATGTTTCTTAAATGTCTACTATTATTGTCACATTTATTATTATAATTACTGTGTTAAAATGAATGTATGATATTAGAAAAGTGAGGTCAACACTAATTTTTAATATATATTATATTTATTATATGTTATATATACACACACACAAATTTTGGAAAAGCAGATATATGACTTGACACTTTTAAATGGAAATTAGGTGGGGAAATGTCAAGGAATAGAGAACAAAGGATAATCCGTCCCAGATATGAGTCTTTGGTGAGGGGTTGATTTTGGGAATAAAAGAGCTAGGGAGGAGAAGACCTAGAGCGAGGGGGCATTTCTGAAGACAGATTTCATCACTTCGCCTAAAGTCAATTCCAGTCTGAGAGTGAAATGCACAGCTAAGACAATTATTTTGAGGACTTTATATCTTTAATCACCATACTTTGACATAGCATTGATTTGTGCCTATACCTTACTCTCTTACTAATGTAAAATAATTTATATAATAAAAATTAATATAATTTTGAAATTCTATGAATTTTTCGTGGGGGCCTAGAATCTTAAATAACATTATTTCCCACAAAACAATCTAAAAAGCAAATCTAACCTCCAGTGAAAGTCTTCGTTTTCTTTCTTCTTTCTACAATTCCTCTAAACAAAAACACCTAAATTGGAACTTTTGCTACAAGATTAAGACTGAGTAATGAGTTTAGCTATTTTACTTAATTTGAGCCAGATGGTAAAACTTTGAAGATTAAAAGATTCTAGGGTATGTGTGTTTGCACACACAAGCACACTGGCATGTACATGTGTGTATTATTTGAGAATGGGAATAAAAGAAAACTGAATTTGCTAGTTGCACTGGTAATTCTCTAGCAACTATGTGTTATTATGTTCTATATTATCTGTTAATGATTACATATAAATTCAGTGCATAGAAATGAACACATATCAGAGTCCAGAAAAACCAAGGTGTACGAGAAAATGAACTCAGTGGAAAGTCAAGTATGTAGTGAAGAATGGGGCACTGATGAGCCACTTGGCACTTATCTAAATAAGGACAGAGATCAGAATCCAACATTTGCCCAGACCTCAGTGTATACAGTTAAAAATAACATCCTAATTTTCTGTAATAAAAAAATTAAAATACGATAACAAAAATCTTAAGAAGGTAACCTTTGCTGTATGTTTTCCAAATGTTAGAAATGATTGCTAAAATGGCCCCTTCTATAATATATCCATTTAGTATTTACAAAATCATGTAGTAGTTTATTTTTGCTTTGCTTTAATCAGATTTAGCAGTTCATAGTCTGAGAGTCTAGCTACCTGGGTTTAAGTACTGCATTATTAATATAATATAAATATGACACATTTTTAGATTAGGACAATCAAACCCTCCATTTAAAAGCACAATTAATATATGTTAAGAAAGAGACCAAGGGATCTGTTCTGCTTCCTATTTTCTCACTCTCCATTATCATTACATTAATGTTAAAATTTTTCACTCAGATGTTAAGTATTTGACTTGGCAAGACAAGGGTCTTGCTAGAAAAGTATCTTCCTCTTACTTTGTAACAGTTGAAGGTGTAATTTAGTCACACTGTAATATAAATGAGTTTTATATGAATGCATATGGGGAGGAAAAAGATAATATTACCCTTCTAGGCTTCTAACATGGTATAGAAGGTCCATGATAAGACAGAAAGAGAAATTATAATTTTGAGTGATTCCTTTAGGCCATGAATTGTTTTAGGTGTTGAATTATCCTGACAATCTTGTGAAGCATGTTTACAGATCAGGAAAATGAGGCTCTCTAAGTCTAAAGTTTATATTTTTACTAATATATCATGAAAAAGTACAGCAAAAGTTTTTTTTAAAGTACAGAAAAGATAGGCCATGACACTGAACGACATGATTTACTTACTTTAAAAAGTGGTATGTAAAAAGGCCATTCATTATCTGCCAGAACATATATTTGTGCATTGTAAGCAGATCTTCATCTATTATTTGCAGTAAGAAGCAAGGAGTTACCTTTTCCCCTGCTATTCATGCCTTATTTGCTAGTATTTTGAAATCAAATAGGGTTTTGCAGTAACAATTCTGAGTTGTCAGAGGGGCACTGGGCTTTCTTCCAATACAGACCTTGGCTTCTCCTTCTTCAAGACCATACAGATTGGAACACTGCTAAATTGGAAGATAGGTCCACATGCTTGAAATGTTACTAAAACTTTCCTCAAGCATTCTTTTGCTAACTTCTTCCTTGACTTTTGTTCTTCTTGGAAGTTCAAAGCAATTTTATCAGTGAGTTTATTCTTATCAGTATCACTTTCCTATGGTCCTTCTTGCCCTTGGCAGAAGTTAAAAAAAAAAAAAAAGCACAGTAGTTAAGATATGAATGGCTGATAAACACTACTAATATAATAATTAGTTCTTTTCTGATTACTATGTTCCATCATTAAGAAATAAGTTCATATCTTAATGAGTATTCCCACTACTTCATTCTTCACATAATACCAACTCAAATCAAATCTTAAATGTTAGCTTTCAGTTCACTTCTAAGTGCAGTTTACTCCTAATGCTATGCCAGAAAACTATCTTTGGCTCTATAGTGACATCTTCTTTTATTTATTTAACTCAATCATATTTCTTGGCTCAATTTAAGCATTACACCCTCCAGAAAAACTTGAACCCTAAGCTTGAAAAAGCACTTTTACTGTGTTTTATTTATGAGAAACTTTATTAATAGTATATGGTATTAGAATTATTTTTAGAAGGTTGTTTTCTTACTTGCTTAGCTCTCTGAAGGCAGATTTTACATCTTATTTTTCTTTGTGCCCACAATACACTTTGCTTGACATACAGTGTGCATAAGTTTTTTTAAAATAAGTATTAAATTGATTAAAGGGCTTATAGCAACCTTCTATAATTATAAAATGATCTTGACATTAGAGAAAGGATGGGTCACAATGATTAATTTTAACTTGTTTCAATTGAATGTTATTGCTTTCTTTGAAGCTTTCTATAAAAAGATTTAGAAAATTTTAGCGATAAAACAATAGATGAATCATGAAGAGAGATCCTTTATTGTAAATAGGACAGTTAAAAGTGATAAAATATTTTAAATATTTTGTAGCATGTATCTATTGTATTGTCCCCACATTATTAAACATCAGTGCTTATGTTTCATTGCTTTATGCAGAAATATCGAATATAATAGGTCTTTTATTCTGTAATTTTAAATTTACTATTTATAGTGTTTAATACGATTATAATACTGTGTACAATGTTACAATTTCTCTTATCCTATTAATATTATCAGCTCTCCTGATACTGATAATTAAGTTCTACAAGCAAATACTTAGCCAAATGACTCATAAAAATATCCAAATGTTATTTTTATAGCCCCAAGACCACATGAGTGTAAAACAGGTAAATATTCAAATTATAGTTATCCTATTCAGAGAATACCAGAACCTAACATGGAGAGTATATCTTTAAATCTTATTTCCTATGTAGGGACCAAGATATGGGAAGAGATAATAAAAGTGATCTATAATCTAGCCTGGCAGCACAACTAAAATGTTACAAAAGATAGAATTGGACCTGTTAAGTATCATTTTTCTACTGGTTACTGTTTGGCTGATCACCAAAATTTGGCACTCCAATCATAATACCAAAATTCCTTTGATGCCAAAATGTCAACTGCCTTTTTTAACTCATAATTTCAAGTTTATATTTTCTCCTTAATTATCCTTAAAGATATCTTAATTAGAGATTTTTTTAAAGATTGAGAAAACAATTCAATAACATAATTTTCTATACATCATTAATGAAACAAACGATATCTTCTGCCTAAAATTGTATAACAAAAAATTATGCAGGCATAATTAAAATGTGGTTTTTCTCTTGACATCTTTTTTTTTTTTTAATTTAACTTTGGACAACTTTAGTATATATGTTGCCATACTTCTCTCTGTATTCTTTACTTTTGTTGCCTGGTGTTCTCTATTTACCAGGTTATTCTCAACCATTAAGGAACAAAGCTTATGTGATATGTTTGAGCTATCTTGAACATCTCTTTCTGTTACAAATAACTAATACATTTTATTATCAACTAACTTTTATAATAAAAACAGATTGAAAATTATTTTTCAACAATATTGCCCTTACCTTCTTTCAGATACATACATATATATATATATATATATATATATATATATATATATATATATGTATTTTAGTATAAAAGAAAGGTGTGAATTTATAGCTGGTATATAGGAAATTGTATATGACATGTAACTGATTATATATCTAGTAGTGAGCAACATTTGATACTTAATATTCACAGTCATGGAAATTATAAATTATTGAAGTGCTGTGGTACATACATCCTGCCTTAGTCTGCTAGGGCTATCATAGCAAGATAACACATGTGGCTTAAACAATAGATATGTGGCTTAAACAACAGAAATGTAGTTTCTCACACTTCTGGAGGTCAGAAGTCCAAGTTCAAGGAGCCACCAGTATTATTTCAGTAAGGTTAGTTTCAAGGTGAGGGCTCTTTCCTTCTACTGTAGACAGTTGCCTTCTAACTGTGTCCTCACATGGTCCTTTCTCTGTTCACAAGTGGAGAGAAAGCATGCTCTGGTGTTTCTTCCTCTTCTTATAAGGACACAATTCCTATAGTATTAGGGCCCCACCATTATGAACTCATTTAATCTTAATTATCTCTTTAAAGGCTTTATCTACAACTATAGTCATACTGAAGGTTAGGGTTTTAATATATGCATTTTTGAGGGGACATAATTTAGCCCATAACACATCTCTAACCCAATTATGTTGTATTATAGCTGATTTGGCTCTGCTCACAATCATGGGCTAACACATGTGAGCATCAGTTCTCACTGAAAAAAAGAAAATCTGGGAATTACTGCCCATTGTTTAAAAATAAAAAAAACTGCTTGAGAAGTGGAACTATGTCTTTTATTTGCTTCACCATTCCTAGTGCTAAATGAGGTACTAAGCCCTAAATGTTTATTTAATAAACAGCTTCAATGAGTGAATTTTATGGTCCATATTGATTCATAGTGGTTCGTGTCAGACTAAATATTATTTTATTAAGTTGATATGCTAATTGAATCAAATTCTATTTCTTTTTAAAATATCCTTTCTTGACAAAACAGCTTTTTAACTCCATTTCTATCAGTAAATATTACTCAGATCTTTGCAAATAATGTGGATCCTTCTCTTCCTCAAGTTCCTTAAGAAAAGGTAATATGTGGAAAAGGATGTATAGCTTCTCTTGGCTTTTGGAAACTTGAGGCAGTGCTCCTGTCAATTAATGGCTAAAAATGCTTATGACAAAATTTATTTTTTGACGAGGTTCTCTAAATGTCCCTTATACTGCTAAGAGCTTAAACATGCATACACACATAAAAATAAACAGAATTGACTTTCTAGGAGTTTTGTTTTACTGTTGTTATGTATATTAGACTTAAACTTCAAAACAATGACATGACACATGTATTTTATATATTTATATGGCCTTCATTTCATGTTACAAAAAACACTGAAATAGGTTGCACTTGCATTTACATTACCATAGCATTCAAAAGTAGAGCAGGGGGTGCAACAGAAGAATAAACACACCAAAAATAATTGTGCCATCTTATCAAGGGTAAAACATTACTTTTTAACTTGTGATCATTATGATGAAATTCAGTTTGAAAAAGAACAATGTAGAATACATATTGTTCTTTCTAATGCTTTTTTTTTGTTCTCATATTTAAACCATTCTGTGATTTCTTGAGGTAAAATAAGTATAAGTATTTATACTTGGAATTTTTGGCAAGATTTATTTCAAGAGCACAACTTGATCCCTGTTAATAACATCCATTCTGAGGAAAAAATGCAGATATCTCTTTGAGATCTTCATTTCAATTCTTTTGACTACATACCATGAAGTGGGAAGCTGGATCATATGGTAGTTCTATTTTTAATTTTTGAAGGACTTCTATGCTGTTTTTCGTAATGGCTATGCCAATTTACGTTTTCACCAGTAGTGTATTAGGAGTCTCATTTTTCACAACCTTGTCAACCTTGCTTCTTTGATAATAAGCCATCCCAACAGGTGTGAGATGACATATATATTATGATCTCGATTTGGATTTCCTTGATAATTAGAGATGTGAAACACATTTCCATACCTATTGACCATTTGTATGTATTCTTTGAAAAAATATCTATTCAAATCTCTTGCCCATTTTTAAAATTGGATTATTCGGGTTTGTTTGTTTATTGCTATTGAGTTGCAAGAATTTCTTATATATTTTGGATATTAAACCTTTATCAGATTATCAGATATGTGGTTTACAAATACTTTCTTCCATTCATAGGTTGCCTTTTCATTATGTCATTTGTTTCCTTTGCTGTGTAGAAGCTTTTTAATTTGATGTAGTCCTGCTTGTCTATTTTTGCTTTTGATGACTGTGATTTTGGTGACATATCCAAGGAATCATTCCCAAAAGCAATATTAAGAAGGTTTTAACTTGTTTTTGCTTCTAGGAGTTTTACAGGTTCAAATCTTATATTTAACTCTTTAATCCATTTTGAGTTAACTCTTATGAATGGTGTGAGATAAGGGTCTAATATAATTCTCTTGCATATGCACATACAATCACCATTTGTTGAAGAGACTGTCCTTTCCCCCATTGTGTATTCTTGGTAACATTACTGAAGAACAGTTAACTTTGCATGTGTGAGTTTATTTCTTGACTATTCTATCCTATCCAATATGTATTTTTACCTCACGTCCATAAAGTAGCAGTGGAATACTGCACCATTTTGTCCAGCAATAGTAACAGGAAAGCCAGCCCTGCGGAATGACAGCCCTAACTGGAGATTGGGATAGAGAGAGCAGAGACCTACCGAGGCAGGTTCTCCCTCAATGAGTCAAAATTACTCTACATCAAATATTCCATTGATTTATATGTCTGACTTTACGTCAGCATCATATTTTTTAAATTTCTGTAGCTTTGTAATATATTTTGAAATCAGAGAGTGTAAAGCCTTCAGCTTTGTTTTTCTTTCTCAAGCTTCATAGGTTCTTTGGTGGTTCCATATGAGTTTAAGAATTATTTTTCCTCATTCTGTTTTTAAAAAATGTCATTGAAATTTTGATGGGGATTGCATTGAATCTGTTAATTTATTTGGAAGTATGAACATCTTGATAATATTATGTCTTCCAATTCTTGTTTTTCCATCTAATTGTCTTTAATTTCACTCATTAATGTTTTATAGTTTTCATTGTACAAGTCTTATACCTCCTTATTTTATTCCTAAGTATTTTATTCTTTTTGATGCTACTGTAAATGGGATGGTTATCTTAATTTTTTTTTCAGATAGCTTGTTATTAGTCTATAAACATGCAACTGATGAAATCAGGATCTTGAAAAGATATCTCTACTCCCATGTTTATTGCACCATTATTTATAGTAGCCATTATAGAGAATCAACCTTAATGTCCATCTGAATGGATAAAGAAAATGTGTTATATACATAAAATGAAATATTATTTGGCCTTAAAAATAGAAGTAAATACTGCCATACGCGATAACTTGGGTCAATTGAATGACATTATGCTAATTGAAATAAGCCAGTCACAGCAGGTCATATACTGCATGATTCCACTTATATGAAGTATTCTAAATAGTTAAACTCATAGAGCAGAGAGTACAATGGTGGTTGCTTAGAGATGGGGAGGGGACAGGGAGAGATGCTGTTCAAAGATTATAAAGTTTCAGCTATGAAAGATGAGTAAGGTCTAGAGATCTATTGTACAACATTGTACCTATAGTTAACAGTACTCTATTATGCAATTCAAAATACTAGAGGGTAGATATCAGGTTAAATATTCTCACCACAGTTTTAAGAAATAGAAGAGAGAAGAGAAGAAAACATTAGGAAAGGATGGGTATATTACCTTGATTGTGTGGGATAGCTTTATAGGTATATACATTTGTCAAAACTCATAAAAAATTACTTTAAACAAGTGCAGTGACCTGTGTATCAATTAGATTTCAATTTAAAAAAAAAAAACTGAAAAAGAGTAAAGAAAAATAGCTACTTCATTCTAAATGATTGAATTTGTAAGCACACTTTTGGAACACAACATAGTCATGCAGGAAGCTTCTTGTTTACCTTGGCAAATGCACAGTTTAATCAAGATTATCTTATTTATTTATTTATTTTTTACTTTGCATGGAATACCGACACCCTGATCTGTATTTTTTTAATATATTTTATTCCTTTAAATTTAGTTGTTTATGTTCAGAAATATTTTTCAGTTAAACTTTCCCAAAGATATCTTTTCATTAAATTCTTCTCCAGACATTTCATTTAATAATACATGAGAAACAAAAGGATTATTATATTAATATTGCTAAAATCATTTTCTATGCATGCTGCCTCTCTGAAGGATGAGATCATGTTTAGAAAAAAAAAGATTTTTGGCTTATATTAAACCTGAGTCAAGATCTAATATTAAGCAAAGCTGAACACTGTTTTTAACCTCACTTTCATGTTGTAATGATATTAGCAAATTCTGAAAGCTGGACCGATCTCTCTCTTCCCCACATTACCCAAGAAAGGCAAGTGTCAAATAGAGATAAAGACTTAACATGTACATCATTATTATGTAGCTGGGACTACATTTTATAGTATGAATGACATAATATATATAGAAACTGGGCATGTAAAATCTTCATTTAAAAAATCCCTTACTGAGAAATATAAAGTATAGCAAATTTTAAAAACAAATGACAGTTAAAATATTAAAAATAATAATAAAACTGTCATGTCTGAAACAAAAGATGTGCAAATTTACAAAAGGAAAATGGTTTTCATGTATTTTAATAAACTATATAATATATGTAAGATATATTAATCTTCATAATTTGTAATTATATTTGATTTATTGAAATATTTAACTACATTAATACTTATTAATATTAATATTAGTTGGCCATATATTCTTGAATTTATTTTTGGGCCCTGATTTCTTTTTCATTAGTCTACGTGTATGTTTTTATGTTGATTTGATTACTATAACTTTGTAATATAGTTTGAAATTAAGAAGCATTATGCCTCCAACTTTGTTCTTTTCAAGATTCTTGGCTCTTCAGGGTCTTTTGTGGTTCCACGTGAATTTTAGGAATGTTCATTATTTTTCTGTGAAAAATACCATTGTAGTTTTGGTAGGGATTGCATTCAATCTATAGAAGGCTTTGGATAGTATGGACATTTTAACAATTTTAATGGTTCTAATCCATGAACAAGGATATCTTTTCATTTATTTGTGTTTGCTTCAATTTCTTTCATCAATGTTTATAATTTTCAGTGTAGTGATTTTTTACCTGTTTGGTTAATTTATTTCTAATTATTTTATTGATTTCGATGTTGTAAATGATACTGTTTTATTTCTTTTTCAGATAGTTTGTCATTAGTGTACAGAAACTTAACAGATTTTTGCATGTTGCTTTTTGTATCCTGAAACTTAACTGGAATCATACTTTAGTTCTAACAGGTTTTTTAGTGGAGTCTCTAAAGTTTAAATATATATTTATGTAGCCTGCAAACAGAGATAAATTTATTTCTTCCTTTTCTGTTTTTTAAATTGAGGACTAATTGGCATGCAACATTTTATTAGTTTCAAGTATACAACATAATGACATAATATTTGTAGATATCACAAAATTATCACAATAAGTCTAGTTAATATTTAATATAGTTATAAATTCACTAGACTTACTCATTTTTTTCTGATTTAGATGGCTTTTATTTCTTTTTCTTGCCTAACTGTTTAGGCTAGGACTTCTAGTACATTGTTGAATAGGAAAAGAGAGAGAATGCAAATAAATAAAATTATAAATGAAAGAGGAGACATTACAACTGACACCACAGAAATACAAAGGATCATAACATAGTACTATGAACAATTATACAGCAAGAAGTTGGACAACTTAGAAGAAATGAATAAATTCCTACAAACATAGCCTTCCAAGACTGAATCATAAAGAGATAAAAAATTTTAAGAGACTGTAATGAGTAATGAGATTGAATCTGTAATCAAAAAGTTTCTAACAGAGAAAAGCCTAAGAACATCATGGCCTCTCTAGTGAATTCTATCAAACATTTAAAGAATTAATGCCAATCTTTTTTTACCCTCTTTCAAAAAATTGAAGAAAGGAAACACTCTTAAGCTCATTTTCCAAGACCAGCATTACCCTGATAACAAAGTTAGGATACTAAAAGAAAAGAAAATTATAGACAAATATTCCTGATATATATATATATATATATATATATATATAGAGAGAGAGAGAGAGAGAGAGAGAGAGAGAGATGTAAATTTTTTCAAGAAAATATTAACAAACCACATTCAAAGCACATTAAAAAGCTCATACAACTGTGATCAAGTAAGATTTATCATGGGGTACAAGGATGGTTCAACATATGCAAATTAATAAATGTATTATATCACAGTAGAATGAAAAACAAAAATCATGTACAAAAAATTATCTTAAAAAATTTAATGTCCATTCATCATAAAAACTTTCAACAACTTGATATAGAAGAAGCATAACAATATAGTAAAGATACTGAAATTTTTCTTTGAAATCTTGGATTGTTTTTATGCAATTTTCAATTTGAAACCAAATTTGGAACCCTAATTTTCTACTCTTTCCCACCTCTTTTTCTCTTTATTTATTTAGAATCCAAAGTAAATAATTATAAAAGATACGGTATTGAGAAAAAAATGTAAGGAATTATAAATAATAATCTATAGAAAAATTACTCCTAATAATAAATTTGCTTTGTAATCTCCATCTGAACTTTTTTTTTAATTTAATTTTATTATTACTTGCAAATATACAGTACATTGGTTAGACATTTATATGGTTTATAAAATGATCCCCCTAATTCCTTTCTCTCCTCTGGCTCCCCACCTAGCCATTACATTAATGCTAACTGCATTCCGTATGCCATGCACCGTAACTCCATGACCATCTATCAACTACTAATTTGTACTTCTTTAACTCTTCACTGCTTTCTCTCAGCCTCCCATTTCTCCTCCCCTCTGGCCATCACCAGATTGTCCTCTATATTTGTGAGTCTGTTTTTGGTTAGTTTGTTCTTTTGTTCCTTAGATTCTTTATATAAGTTAGATCATATGGTATTTATCTTTCTCTGTCTGACTTATTTCACTTGCTGTATCTGAACTTTTTAACAAGCTCTCCTCTCACCATCCTGGGAATTTTCATCTAATGTTGCATGTATTGCATAATTCTGTGAAAAGATTCTATAGTTGTATATAATAAAAGTAGTCCCTGGACACTTATGGCTATTGAGCACTTGAAATATGAATAGTGTGCCAGAGGAAAAAAATGAATTTAATTTTAGTTGATTTAACTTTATTGTAAACATTAAGGCAGTATGAATTTTTTTTCCATTAAACAAAACTTTGTTTTTGTAGGATTTAAACTTCAGTTTCTCTAGTATATTACATTTTAGTGTTGTGTGCTTGGGATGAATGCATCCTTCTAAAATTACATATATATACAGCATTAATGAAGTTGGTATCAACAGTGATTCAGCTCAATTTTTTTCCCACACAGATGTAATATTGTAATGTATTTATTTGAATATTCTAGAAGTCAGTATGAGTTTCAGTGAAACCTATGTAAGTTATAATTTGTAATTAAAATATGCATTATTATTTTAATTATAAGATAAAACAATTTTTCTAGTTTAAAAAATAAACTTATTAAAAATTAAAACAAAAGCATGATACTGATGAAGAATTGAGTGGACTTGTAGAAACTAGTATGATACTAGAATAGTGAAGAAAAGACACTGGAAAAAGGCACATTTTATGATAAGTTAAATGCAATTTGCTGCAGGAGTGCAAAAAAAGATTATCCTCCTTTTTATGTAAAATATAAATTAAAGGTAGCAAAGTGGCAAATATTAAGAGACATCTAAACTATGTAGTAAATTTGGTAAAAGTTTTCTGTCATGTGCAAGAAAAAAAAATTAATGAATTTGTTTCCTGAAAATAGAATTCAGTGTCCAAGCAAAATTTAAAATGATTTCTAAAAGTATTTGAGCTAGTAATTTTAGCAAGTTATAAAACTATTATATGAAGTGATGGTAAATTAAGTTATTCAGGAATAAAAATTTTGTTAAGATATTATGTGATAAAAATCTGAAAATTTTATTTTTAAAAATGTAAAAAATCTTCAATTAAGTCATAAAGCAAATGCCTATAGTATTTCAGAGCTTTATAACCATATCAAAGATCAATTGATTCAAAGTTTTAAAAGTTGTAGACATTTTTAACTTTACATGTGAATTACAATATTAGACATCAGCAGTTATTCCTTGAATACATTTTATCTCAAAAATTTACAAATTTACAAATAAATATTGTCAATTTTTAGCCTAAGACATCATATTTATGAGACAGATATTTTTTAGTTTTTTTTTTTATATTAGTCAATGGAGAATTCCACTAGATAAGAAAAATTAAATTCAATCACGGTGTATACTGCTCAGTTATGTTAGCTGAAAGATCTGGATATATTGGAATTTTAAAACAAAATACTGATAAATTCCCTTTTTGCTTTTTCCATTGTAGGATACATGTTGAAAATATTTTGCACCATTTTCTGAATGAGATTCTATGAAAGATGTAATGGATATCATAGTTAATCATTTATTTTATATATATTTACATATTATATATATTTATATATATATTTATTATATAAATATATATTTATATATATAAATTATATTTATATGCTGATGCTATAAAATATTTTTAGTTTATGGAACTACTGAAAAAACAAAGATTGAGTTTAATGATCCTTAATAATTTTTTGCTTATAATCACTGTTTTAGTCATGCAAAAGGTTTTCAAAGATTTACTGAAGTGTTAACTCCAATTCTTGATTTACTTGAAACAAAAGGAGTGCTTACCACAATATTTGATAATCAAAGACAAAAAATGTCTACAGTTTATATTTCCTCACCAATATCACATTGCACATAAATGAGTTAAATTTGAATCTCAGAAAAGTTAAATTTATTGTGACTTGAGCAGGTAATATAAAATGTTGAAATGGAAACTTTCCACAATGCAAATGAATAATACCAATTTTACTTTTCTACATGATTCAATGTGCGGAAGTTTTAATCATAATCAATAGTATAATATAAATTGGCTATGAAATCTATAAGAAAAATTTGGAAAATTTGTTTATGTTATATGTTTAAATTTGCTTTTCAGTATATGCAATGATCCTTTGAATTCTATAGTAATTAAAACAAGAGTTAATTAATTAATTTGGACAGATATTATCTTGAAAGTAATATCCTTTTGCTTCAAAGTGAAATAAACTTTTCTAAAAAATGTTAACCTGGTTGGTCAATGTGGATGTAAATATTTTTTAAAAGGATTTTTGGTGTTTAATTATTGTGAAGTAGTTAAGTATGTTTGAAACAACTTGTGTATGTGAGAATACTTTTTCAATAATAAATTTTATAAAATCTGAATACAAATCAAATATATCCAATGAAAATACAATTTCTGAATTGAGATACACTGTAATTATAAAATACATATCAGATTCCACCAAAAAACTGTTAGAACTAATCAATGAATTCAGTAAAGTAGCACTTTACAAAATATCAGAAGTCATGGCATTTTTATACAGCAATGATGAACTTTCAGAAAGAAAAATTAAGAGAACAATTCCATTTATAATTGTGTCAGAAACTATAAAACACCTGGGAATCAAATTAGCCAAGAAGGTAGAAGACCTGTTTTCAGAAAATTATAAGTCATTGAAAAAAGAAATTGAAGAAGATACAGATAAATGGAAGTATATACCCTGTTTCTGGGTAAGAAGAATAGACATTGTTAAAATGCCCATACTACCCAAAGCAATCTATAGATTCAATGCAGTCCTTATCAAAATACCAATGGCATTTTTCAAAGATCTAGAACAAATAATCCTAAAATTGATATGGAGTCATAACAGACCCCAAATAGCCACAGCAATGTTGAGAAGAATAAATTTGGAGGTATCACACTACCTGATATCAAACTATACTATAAGGCTACAGTAATCAAAACAGCATGATACTGGCATAAAAACAGATACGTTGATCAATGGAACAGAACAGAGAGCCCAGAAATAAATCCATGCCTATTCACTCACTTAATATATGACAAAGTAGGTAAGAATATACAATAAGGTAAAGACAGTCTCTTCAATAAATGGTGTTGGGAAAATTGGACAGATACATGCAAAAAAACAAAAAACAAAAAACAAAAAAACTGGACCAACTTCTTACATTGTATACAAGAATAGACTCAAAATAGATTAAAGATTTAAATGTAAGACCTGAAACCATAAAACTTATAAAAGAAAACATTGGCAGTAAACACTCTGATATTACTAACAGGAATATCTTTTCAGATATATCTCCTCAGGCAAAGGAAACAAAAGGAAAAATAAACAAATGGCACTACATCAAACTAAAAAGTTTTTGTACAGCAAAGGAAACCATCAAGAAAACATATTCACTAAGGATACATGTGATAAGGGGTTAAAATAAAAAAAAATATACAAAGAACTTATACAACTTAACAATAAAAAAACAAACAATCCAATTAAAAAATGGTCAGAAGACCTGAACAGATACTTCTCCAAAGAGGAAATACAGATGACTAACAGACATATGAAGAGATGCTCAAGGTCGCTAAACATTAGATAAATGCAAATTAAAACCACAATGAGATATCACCTCACACCTGTCAGAATGGCTATCATCAATAAATCAAAAAACGGCATGTGTTGGCAAGGATGCGGAGAAAAAGGAACCCTCATATATTGTTGGTGGGATTGCAAATTGGAACAGCCATTATGGAAAACAGTATGAAGATTCCTCAAAAAATTAAAAATGGATATAGCTTTTGACCCAGCAATTGCACTTTTGGTTATTTATCCAAAGAAAACCAAAACAAGAATTCATAAAGATCCATGCACTCTAGTATTCATGGTAGCACAATTTATAATAGCCAAGATATGGAAGCAACATTTATGCCTATCAATAGATGACTGGATAAAGAAATTATGTTTCATATATACAATGGAATATTATTCAGCCATTAACAAAATGAAATTCTACCACTTGTAGTGAATGACATGGATGGACCTAGAGGTTATTATGCGGAGTGCAATAAGTCAGACAGAGAAAGATAAATACCATATGATTTCACTTATATGTGGTATCTAAGGAACAAAAAGAACAAACTAATCAAAAACAGATTCATAAATATAGTGGACAATTTGATGATGGACAGAGGGGTTGGGGGTTGGGAGGCTGGGACATGGAGTAAAGGATTACAGAAGTACAAATTAGTAGTACAAATTAGTCGATAGTTGGGCATGGGGAGCACGGCAGAGGGAATGCAGTTAGCATATGATGGCTAAGTAGAGGATCAGGGGAGGGAGGGAGGTATTGGAGGGATCATTTTATGAACATTATAGATATCTAACCAATGTACTGTATACTCGAAAGTAATTTAAAAAATAAGTTTATAAAATTTATGAAGGATTTGTATAAAAACATTAAAATATCAAATTATTTTTGATAGATTAAATTTTGAGATCCTGTTTTATATATATGATATACATATGTATTAAATATATATACCTATATAAATATAAAGTTATATATTATAATATTTATTTAATTTCACCTATTTTTTATTTTTTAATGTGGTTGCTAGAATATTTAATATTAACTCATTCAATATTTTTATCTGTGCTGTTCTATAACTTTCATATTCTCAAAAGATTCACATTCTCAAAGGCATTGAAAACCACTGTTTGGAGAAGAATACTAAAACATAAAATCATAAATTTTCTACTAGAATTAGCCTATTAACATTGTACTCTATCCACTATATTGTTTTTTGTGATGTTTCTACCAGTATGTACAAAATGTTTATATGTAGAAAGGTGATTTGATATAGCCAATATTAAAAAAAAAATTGTGATACTCAAAGGTCAAAGTCAAAACTTAAATTTACACTTAGAAACAATTTTCAACTTGAGCAAATGTTAGAGCCTAGTTATTATCTGATCCACATATCTAATACCCTTTGGAGAATGAGCAACTGATTTCAGCACTTAAGGCTGCCAAGTGGTATGACACTTCTTCTGTGCAAAGACAATAACTTCAGTGTCTCTAGCTTCTCACTTTGCCAGTACATTTTATAATAGTCAAAAGAACACACTCAACCAAAAAATATTTTCTTTTGAAAACTAGAATATTAAAATTACTAAATTGTCTGTATATATACACACACACATACACACACACACATATATTACTTTCAAAATGTTGTACTGTAGCCTCCAGTTGTAATCTGGCTAAAGAGTTGGAATGGAGCAGATATAATTTATTTTTGTTGTAAATTTAACCTTTCAAAAGATTGCATAGAAAAAAATCCTTAATTATTTCTAAGAACCTCTTCAGTTATTCTTTCCTAATCGCACACATATATATGAACAGTCCAGTTATGACATAAACTGTAGGAAACAAACAGATAGATTTAAATGTCAGCAAGATATTAAAATAATAAAAATAAAAATCATGCCTTGAACTACTAAAATTAATGATAAGAACATTACATATTAATTTACCTTATATTGCCACTACTACTTTACTCCTGATCTATTTGTTTTGCCTTTGTTGGAAGTATTCCCCATTCAGCTTTAACTCATAAAGTTGTTAAATCAGCAAATATATTAGACAAATATATAAAAACATCTTAAACAGAGAATATGAGAAACAGTTTAGCATGTTACAATTAATCCTAAATATGTTTAAGAGCAAGAAATGCAGAAAACTAGATTGAAAAGATGAAACTCAAAAGAAAATAGCAGTTCAAAAAACTGACATGTATTGGCCATTGCTAGAAAAATAAGGAGGTGTTTAAAAGCAAATACTAGAAACACTATATGCTATATAGTTGAACTATGAATATTCAGGCATTAACACAATAATTTGTGTAAATATGTTAATTTGACTAGTTTAAACTCTTTTGCATGATTCAGCATATGATTCAGGAAATCAGTCTCTCTAGTCCATCATTGTCACACAGTGTTTATTAATAATATTAGACTTTAAAAATAATAATATTTTACTTTATGAAAGCAAATAAGTTAGAGGATGATGAGGAAACTAAAATACAAGAATTTATAGGTTGTAAAAAACTATATGGAGAAGATTTTTGCCATTTATTCTTGTTATTCTTCCTACAATATTAAAGAACTATAAATCACCCTTTCTTTGGTCATGTCATTGGTTGACACCTGATTTGTCCTCCTAAAATATTCCTCAGTTGTTTTTTTCAGCTCTATATTCTCCTTCAAAAAGGAAAAACAAAACTAAAAGCTGGACCGGAAGAATCTCTTGTCCAGTGGAACTTTTGAAATAAGGATTCATTGATTAGTGCTGCTTCTGAATGAATAAGTATTTATTAAGCAAGTTAAGATGTTATATGTTAAAATAAGAATCTTATATTATGCTCAAAATTTTGAAAATACTTTTATTCTGTCTCCCTAAGTTACACAATATAATTTGTACTTAGAAGGCATTTTCATGGAAACATTATTTTTCAAATCAAACAATCCAAGAGACTGCCTATTGAGAATATGATCACATAGACTCAGGGGAAAAAATAAAGATAATTAAATCTTTCAGTTTAGATGAAGGCATAAAGAAAATGTTAATTTAACAAGTAGTTCATATGCCAGTATTAAAGAAATAGCTTTTACCTTCAACTGGTTTAGAACAGAGTATTAGCAATTATGTAAAATGATGTCAGCAAGTAGCACATCTAAATGTGGTGGCATATGCTCTCTTGCTTTTCAACAGCAAATTATGCAGCGTTGATCATCTGGGCAAGTGTGAATTTCTCAGACAAATAATAACCTTCAATTTTTTTATCTCTACTCTACCTGGCTATAGCAATGGCATTGATAATTTGTTATTGATACTGTTGCAAATGTATTTGCACCTGAGTTTTATAAGTAGAATTGTCAAAGTCAAATGGTTCACAATTATAAAACCATGTGTTTTCTTATATAAAAATAATTTACAATTTGGAGCATCTTACGCATGGCATATCTCCCAAGGTTGACTTTATGAAACTGCAAAATGTCTAAAGTGATTATAGGTAGACTAGAGTTTGAATTTCTACTTTAGCAGCTTCCATCTTTGAGACCTCTGGTAAATTTCTTTCACTGTGTGAATTTCTGTTAAACTTTCAACGACCAACGAGGAACCATCCCTGCCTTGGGTGCCATAGCAGCGAACTGAAACATACATAACTTTCATGGCTCTATAAATGCTTTCTTGGCCAGAAATGCAGTATATTCAGTCAGTCAATCCCCAAACTCCTAGACGAGGATAGGCCTTCTCACACAAAACAAGGTTGACTATAACTCCGGTCAATCAACTAGTTTCCATTTGGTTCTTCTTTGTTCTTTATTCTGTATCCTAGAAAAGCTTTTTGCCTTCTGCCCCAGTTTGCAGTTCTCCAAAAGGAGATTGTCAACTTCAGGAGGTCTTAAAGTTTGCTTATATGCTCTAAATTGTCTTCTTTGATTATTTTTTCAGAGTTTTTGCTGATGAGGGTGGGATCCAAAGCTGACTGCTAATGGCCTACAGGACAAGATGCACAGGTGAGACACCTGCTTAACCCTTTGAGTTCATTGTTTCTCTTGTCATTACCAAGGGTAAGTCACTCTCTGATTTGAGCTCCACCTCCCTGTGTGCAGCTCTCCAAATCAATCAAACTTTATTTATACATCCTAGAAAAGTTCTGGTGTTCTAGAAAGGTTCCAGGATTTATTAAAATTCTAAAAAAGCTTCTGGGTTCTGAAAATGTCAGGAGCAATTATGTTACCAAAACAAAGGTGATTCATTTTGCTTGATTGCATCAAAGCTAAAAAATATGAAAAGAGATCTGCAGCAAAAAAAAGTAAAGGTTTATTTAAGGAACTAACGCAAAGCCTGAGGTCACTGGTTCCCAGATGACCTCTAGGGGACAGGTTATATAGGGAAAGATGTTTAGTCATTGCAGCTAAGGGAGTTGGGTTGTGGGCTCTACTGATTGCTCGGAGCTAGGGTAGGAGCCAACTGATCACTGCATCAGGTCCTGATGTCAGTCATGGCATTGTTCTCTGTGGTTGCAAGGGGAATGCTAGTAGGGTTGTTCTGCCTTTATGGGTGTGGTGCTACAAGATGTTGCTTTTAGTTTGATGGAAACTATTTCTGTGGTCAATAGATCTGGGGCTTTGTTCCTAAGAATGTTTTGTGCTGACCTAGGGGCTTAATGATGAAGGAAGTGGTTGTGCTGTCAGAAGGATAAGAAAAGAAAGGAAGCAGGTGAGCCCAAAGCCAGTGTAGACGAAGGAGAAAGATGTGAAGGTGTGCACAGTTATAATTATATTGAGATTCTACAATGGGCGGCAAGTGTTAGGGGACTTAAGTCCACAGCATAAATCACTGGAGAACTTAGGAAAATAAATTAAAACAAAAGGTTCTAAATTCAGAACATTGGAATCTTTTGATTTCTATCTTTGTTGAAGATCTTCTCCCTGATATAAATAAGTAAACTGAAAATACTGTAATTGGATAAGTGAGTCAGTGCTGTGATACAATTCATTGAGGAATTAAAAGCAACAGTCTTACAAATTGAGGGCAACTGGTACAACTTGTCTTACAAATCAAGTCTTTACAAGACAGAAAAAGCTCATCTATGTTTTACCAATTCCATAATCATCTCAAAAGATTATAGTTATTGTAAAAATTCTTGCCTTAGGAAACAAGTCTATCTTGGAGAAACCTGCCTTTTTTCTCTGTGCCTGTGAGATGTAAATGTTCTACCTGATCTTCTCTAGGAACCAAGAGCCAACATTTTGAAATGCAAACTTCAGGAAGGTAAGTTTTATCAGAAGGGAAAAAAAAGGAGGAGGGGGAAGGTAAGGTTATTTGTAAACAAAGAGAAGTGAAAAAATTTTTAGTCTTCTCAACAAATAGTAGTTTAAGCTATCTAAGCATGTTAACAAGTTATTTAATCTATCAGAAACACAATTCAGGTTCAGTTGTTCTTCTACAAACTAGTGAGTTTGTATTATCTGACCTATCTCATGGTTAAAATATTAAATGAAACTATAAGATCTCTTTTTACTTCTCTAATATTTTTATGCACGTCTACGTATGTACATTATAGATGTGTGATATTTTTCTACATTCAGAAGATAGTGTCAAAAGTAATTTAAGAGCTCTAAATAGCTTAAATAAAATTGTTTATATAAATCAAATATATTCTCAGAAATATGTATATATGTGTATACACACACACACACACACACACACACACATATACACACACATACAAATAACCTGAATATTTTTCAAGTTCATATGATCTAGGTTAAACTTTGGTAAATAAAAGCTAGTTTAATTTTTTGGTTTAACTGAACCCAGAATGTCTTTGGAGATATCAATGTTAGATATAATGCAGTCATACAACTTTTATTCCACCTAGACTTCCTAAATGTCATGTTATCGCTGTTATAGAATTTTTCAGCAAGAAAATAACTTAAAATGATGATTGGCTGTTTGATTTGAAATTTTCATGAAAATCTGAATGTTAATTGTTAAAATAAGTAAATGAAATATATGTAAGATAAACATTTATAAATGGATTTTCAAAAATAATTATGCTTTATGGTATATCTAACTAAAAATAGTTTCCTTTATTTTTGTTATTATTTTTTTTTTGGTAACTTGAAACCTTAAAGTTATACTTGTTAGGCAGTTAGGTAGACATGAGCAACAAGGATATGAAGGCCCAACCAAGATACCTCCCTTAGGACCTCCCAGAAACACCTATTTTGTGGTTAAAAATATCCTTACATCCTGAAATACAAGGAAGTAAAAAACCATAAAATAGCCACTGGTTCAGTCCATCCACAAGTGGCTGTGCAGTTAGTACACACATTGTTTTTCCTTGACCTTAGCCTCATTATATCATCATTATAAGATCATATATATGCTCAGAAGTTTGTGAATCTACTTAATGCAGACTGAATTCTGGGTAACCATAGTGCAATAAACAACAGGTTTTATAACAGCCCACTGTCAATCAAAATGACCTAATGTGTCAGTCATCTAGCCCCACTCTGATAACCTCCCATCACAGCCCAAATAGAATACAGACCTCCCCACTTCTAGAGCGCTGCAGCCATCTCTGGTGTAGCCCATTTCTCTCTTAAAACATACTTTAATAAATCTTACTTTTCCTAAATTTCTCTAATATAATTCTTTACTTTGCATCGGCGGCAATAACTGAGTTCCCCTCAGCACTCCTGGAACAATGATGGATTTAGATTGCCCCCAGTGGTAACACACTGAAATAAGTTAAATGATCGCTATTCTATGAATATCTATATCATTTTTGAAAAGACAAAATACTGAAACACTAATTAGAGGCATGAGCTTATGCACTTTTAGCTTCCTTTACAGAAAAATTGAAGATATTTGGGTCTATTAGTAAACAAGTTATGAGCCACATTAAAAAAATTTGAATTGTATAATGTAAATACAAATGACTAGTTGTCTATTATATTTCAATAAAGACAAAAAAATCTACTATGAGGAAAAATATAGTTCTAAAAATTATGAAATGTATTTATAAATTTGCCAATCTAGAGAACACTAGAGTAACAGTGTATAAATTGCTTACTTATTAGTTTTCATGAGGAATTAAAGATTCTGAAGGTTAAGCACTCTAATTACTATATGTAACTAAAACTACTAAAATAATAAGGGAAACAACTATACAAGTAGGATATTTTTGGTAAGAAAAGTATGAGGTATGAGGAAACAGTTTTTGTTAAGGGAGAAAGAAAGGAATTCTGCCCTTAAATAAAACAACAAATCCAGTATGAGAAAGAGGAAAAAAACAATAGCAATATTAATGTAGTGCACTAATACAAAGTGTTGTAGAGGTTTATGGAAAAGAAACTTGAGAATGAAAATTTATGTGTGGCTAAGCTGGTTAAGATTGGAATGGAATTATTTAAATTAAAAAATGTTTTAATATGAAAAGTGTACTGGTGTAAAATTGGAATTTAGTTTTCACTTTGTTAAAACAGAGAACAAAGTTTTCTTAGATTATTGTTCTTTTCTTAATAAGAAATTATAAACAAAGTTTTTTCTTTACATTTTAATAATCAACTTAGAAAGCAAAGATTTTGTGTTTCACCAAAATAATTTACTGTCTTTTATGTTGTCTTTGTCAAGTCTCTAATTACTTAAACAAACTTCATTTTCTCAATATTAAAAAAGCTAAGATTTTTACAACTATGAAACTTGCTGTATTTGCCTCTGAGGTCTTTAACTTTCACTTTTGTTAAATGAAAATTTTTTGATAAACTTCCCGAAAATCAAATTACTAATAAAATCTTTTTTACCTCAAATTAATTTTGAAATTTTCCAAAGGGTCTCTGGAAAATCTCAAAAGATTTGTCTCTCACCTGGTAAATTGTTTAAATAATTATATTTATTTGATAAGTTAAATTACAGTGGAAGTATTATCCAATAAGAAGTGATGCTAAACCTTCTTAGTTATAGTCATATGGATGCACCATGATATTCATATCTGTTTAGAAATTGTATTAAGTTTCTAGATATCTGATATGTTGTGATATGTTAAACATAATTCCATTTATTATCTTAAAATATTCTATATCACAGAAATAACCAAATTTCCTTGTCAATTCCATTATAATGAACTCTCATCGGTTTCTTAACCATGGGTATTTTTAAGTGTTTTTTTTTTTTTTCATTTACATAGTGTTATTGTCTTACTCTGATGCTTTTGCAAAAGTGAAATTCGTGGAAAGTACCCTACGAAGTACACTTGCACTGACACCACTGCCAAATTACAAGGTGTCAAAGCTTGGGTGTGTATTTCACAGCTGAAGAAGGCTCCACCTGACATCTGGTCCTATTTAAATACTGGAGAACTTAACATCATTTTGACTAGGAAGAGAAATAGCAAACATCGAAGTAAATTACTTCCTCCCAAGACTTCATATCAAGAGAGTCAAGAATATGTCTTTCCTTACTCCCTATCTCCCTGACCATACTTTCACTAATTCTTACACCATGAAAAAGGATCTTTATGATTCTTTTATCCACCTTCTTTCTTCCTCTGGCCTGAAAAGATAATATGATTGTTTATATATCTCAAGCCATTGCAAAAGAGAGTGATACAACCTGCAAATGATTATTGGATTTATTGAATGCTGGTGATTCTGTAGTTCTTTCTGCTTGTAACAAACTTCTCCCTGGTTTCCAGTGAATCAGTTTCTCTAGAATATGCTCAATGGATAAGCACTTCTGAGGAAGTAGAGACACAGACACACAAAACACATAAACAGGTCAACTGGCTTAGAGTAGTATTCCTCTTATTGGATTTCTTGCCTAATTTATTCTAGCTGTTTGGGGTCATGGGGACCGTGACTCAGGTGTACTCTCCAAACCATAAACAATGCTTTGTTGTTAATGATCATTATTATTTCCCTAATATTTTGCATTCTCTCAAAAGTTTTATATGCACATGGGCAGCTGTTTACCTACCAAGAGATGGTATCTCTCTGATTAGAATAACAAAAGAAAACAGAAGTATGTAACCAACTTCAAGAATAGAAGTCTGACGTCACCTCCTTGTGAATACTACACTGAGACCTGAAGGGGCAGTGGTACTTCAGGACTACATTTTTTTTTTTTTTTCACATCAACACAAAAAAGTATCACCTTTTGAAAATATAGAACTCTGATACATGAAGCAAGTTAACTCCAATCTTCTGCTTATCTACGAACATTACAAATAGAATGCTAGGATATATTAAGAATTGGTTCAGATTTCCACAGAATTAGCTACTCTTTCAATTGTCATTAAAATTCAGTCTCTTCATTAAAAATAAATCTTTCACTTATATCCAGTTTATACATGTTTTATATTACAGTCCACAGCACCCACCCAATTACCCACACTTATTAAATCTAAATGAAATTAATAACTAATAAGGGTAATCTTTAACTAATTATTCTCACTATTCTGTTCTTTCCTAATAACATTTCTGGTTAATCTCATAAGAGCAGAGTGTTCCAAACATTTGTAGCTCTAATATAATGTTATGAACTTTTTTCATTATCTCCCTATTCGTGGTGTAGACATAAGTACATAAGAAGAAAATAAAATAAGAATTACCAAACCTTTTGTTTTAACAATGTTGTATTCTCCCCACATTCGCTTTGGTTACACATGAACTCTAATGTGTTTCTCAAGTTTTTTAATTTGTTGGTTTCTCTGTATTTAGTGGATATGTATTAGTTATTCTCTTTTGGATACAGACATCAGAGACTCAGCTTAGATTATCTCTAGTAATGGGTTTATTATTAGGCAGCATGTGTCAATAAAAGAGACTAGACAATTACAGGACCCAAAGATGGTATAGACCCAGGGCTCCACAAATGGAAACATAGTTGATGGCTTTAAAGAGAGTTCAGGATCCAAGACAGTTTGGATGGCTGCACTATAAGGGTTCCCTAATCACAACAGGAGTTCTTGGGGTTCACTTTAGTGCACTACATTAATGTGATTTAATAATTCTCTCCATATCTGTTTTTTCTCTGAATCTCCTTCTACTCTGTTTCTACTAATAACTGAATGATTCCATAGGCATATCTCTAGTTCAAATTCCAAAGGAGTCTCTACTTATACTAACTATTCTTTTTTTTTTTTTTTTCTTATTTAGGCAGAGCTTTTGTTTAAAACTGATTGTCACCGATACACTTATATTTTGGGTAAGGTGCTAACCTAGTCTTAAAGATGATACTTGGTAATGAACAAGTATTTTTTTCCTAGAATTGCTTTCTCAGCAAGGTTGGGAATATATTGGTTTCTCTCAGAAAAGGGCAATGTGAGTTGTGGGCATCATGATCGGCCTCTTTAAATCTGTTTTACTGAATTTGAGCCAGAGAAGGATGTTAAGAATTAGCATGTATTTCAGTGTTGTCTCAGTGTTCATCTGGCCCCTGGCTATTTTTAGAGTCTAAAATTCCATGTATTATTAACTGTCAATGGTGCAAATGAGAGCAGTAATAGGGACCAAAAATACATAAATAAATTTATAGGGTTACTGGGTAGTTTCAGTTGTAGAAATGGTATATCAGAGTTGTCCACAGAAACAGAACCAATAGGAGAAATGTCTATATAAATAAATAATAAGGCAAGGGAAGAGAGGGAAAAAAAGGAGAGGAAACTGAGTACATACATTGGAGCAGAGATGAGCAAAAGCATTAGAATCTGAATATCTGTATTCCGTAGTTCCATTTGCTCCTAATGGCCAGCTTTGAGTATCCTTTTGCATCTATAAGACATGCCATTACCCTCATAGTAAATTCTTCTTTTTACTAACTGGTTGAAGTCACATCTTGTTTATGTGCAAGTGAAAAATTTCTAATCAATTCAGGTAGGACATCATATTTGATGACTCAAAGTGGAAACAGCACACCTAGCGACAGATCTTTAACCTAATATAGAGGCATAGTCCAAATTGCCAAAAATAACAGCTAGAGAATTCCCAAAAAGGCCCCAAGACACACACAGTAGTCCTGTGGAAAGGAGGTCCCTTTGAAAATGGAAATTAATGGAGTAGACTTATCAGCAGACGTCCACTTCTCTTTAGTGTAAGAAATATTATATATTTATATTAGACTGGTAGACCTGTGATTTATTTAATAAGTTATTGCTACTTTTCTGCTATTGGGTTTTTATTGAAATTGATTGAAAGAAGTTGTTAGTAAAAGTTTCGATAATAAACACTGGGCTATGTTTGCTATAAAATTTTATTTCTATTAGAAATAACAACATCTGAATTTAGATTAAAAATAAAAGTTTGCTTATTACCACCTTAAATGTGTAAGACAATTTTATTGCACATACTTTTGCACATATTTATGATCTTTTAGTTTGTTAAAATACTTAGCAATCAAAAGATCACAATCAAATAGGCTCCTTTTTATCCTAGAGCATTAGCTTAACTCCACACTCAAAAGTAATAAATCTAGTTAAATGAAAGTGAAGCTGGTTTCTTGAGGTTATACCATTTTGTGTAAAATGCGCTAAGGTATTTAGTTGCACTAATATGATAGTTTCTGTGGAAACTAATTAAAACCTAAGGAAAGAATAATATTGGCTTTGATTTCTAAATTCAACTTGAATAAACAAAATGAGTGCTTACTATAAGCACTATGTAAGTCAATGAAAAAAAAATAAAGAAAATGTTAAGTTGTCCTCCAGCAGCACAACATTTAGGAGAAGAATCAGACTAATAACAATCTATCAATATAATCTTACATGTATGAATAATAAGAACAAAATACAGGAATGAAAGTAAACTATGATACCTTAACTCAATTAAAACTTGAGTATCCTGGAAATTTTGACGGTTTCCCCTTAATCCTTTACTATTCTAATATTATTCACCATAGTGATAGGTGTTCATATTGAAAAAAAAATTCATATGAAATAGGCATTTCAAATACTTTAGTGAAATAACTTTTTAAATGCCTCGGAACAAAAGAATTTCTAAACACTAAAAATTTACATAGTATTTCATATTACAAAAGAAGTTTGAGAATAGTTGCATCATATATTTAAAAAAACTGGAACAAAATAATGACTATGTTAAAGGAACTATGGTCTTTAAACTTTAACTTTGAAGAAAAGTACCAAATGCCCACAATTAAGTAAAAGTATTTACTTTTGTTCAGCCATAAAATTCTTGCAGTCCAAAGATGTGCATGATTTTCCTTGACCTTAACTTAAATATTTTCTCACTTGACTTTAATTCTTCTGTCTTCTTCAATATCTAGTGTGACAGGCAAAATAATCTCCCTCCCTATAAAAAAACAGATGCCCATGCTCTGATCCCTGAAATCTACAAATATATTGCTTTACATGGAAAAGGGGACTTTGGTAATTGAAATCTAGGACCTTGAAATGGAGAGATTTTTCCAAAACATCAGGGTTGCCTAATATAATCGAATTAGTGGTAAAAGTAGAATTGGGAGGCAGAAGAGTGGGTCAGAGACATGAGCCATAAGAAGGACTCAACCCACTATACAGGCTTTGAAAATAGAAGAAGGGAGCCATGAGACAAGAAATGTAGATGGTCTCTAAAAACTGGGAATGGCCTTCAGCTGACAACCATGAAGAAAATGGGGCCTCAGTCTTACAACCATGAGGAGATAAATTCTCTTCTAGAACCCTCAATGAGGAACAGTCTTGATTTTAGCTAGAGAAACCCATGTCAGACTTCTGACCTAAAAAACTGTAGGGTAATAAATTTATGTTGTAGTAAGACATTCCACTGAGGTGGAAATTTTTTACAGTAGCCATAGGAGACTAATGTACCTAGTCATTGATCCATGAAAAAAAAAATTCTCTCTAAAGCCCAATACATAATGATCAGGTTCTCCATCAAATTCTGACAAATTAAACCCCACGTCAAATGATTTAAAATAGTTTTGTTAACATGAAGTAATATAGAGTTAAGGGAACTTCTCATATACATGCTATTTTGGTAATGGATTTGTCTACATCTCTAGCTCTAGTGACATAGGTACTGGAACTATCATATATTAGGAAATAAATAAATATTCTTGACTACTTAAAATAATGACTGATTGATGAGCTGAAATAAATTCTTGAGATCCATCGTCAGGGTGCTCAGAGAATATGACTGACTGCCCATTTGTTTTTATGTTCTTAGCTTTTTTTTTTTTTTTTTTGCCAGTCTTGAGTCAAAGTCTTGAACAGATGGTAGAGGTGAAGTAAGAGGCCATTCTAGCCTGGATGAAAAATCATCTGAAAATTCAACTTAGTCCTTCGACATTTGCTCTCTATGAAGATTATCAACATTCATCAATTGCTTTTATAATGTAAATTCCAGCCCCTGATCTTCACTATCATAATGTCTTCATCTACTAAGCCTTAAACACAAGACTGTCCTGGCTGGACTACATTCAAGATCTTTACATTTTTTTTCCTTACCACCAAAACTGCCTGACTCTCCCCACTAAGATCAGGAACAAGAGAAGATGTCACTTCTCAATACTCCTATTCAGCACTATACTAGAATTTCTAGCTAATGCAATAAAACAGGAAAAGAAAATAAAAGGAATACAAATTGGGAAGTAAGAAACAAAATTGTCTTTGTTCACATATGACATTTTCTACGTAGAAAATATCAAAGAATCAAAAACAACAAAATTTGGGGAACTAATAAATGATTTTAGTAAGATTACAAGGTTAATATATAAAAGTCAATTGCTTTCCCATATATCAGCAATAAATAATAAATTTGAAATTAAAAATATGATTTACATTAACATAAAAAAATGCAATACTTAGGTATAGATCTAACAAAACATGTACAATATATGAGGAAAATTATAACTTTGATGAACAGAATCTAAGAACTAAGTAGATATTCCATATTCATGAATAGTTACTCCATATTGTTAATATATCATTTTCCCAACTTGATCTATAGAATCATTGAAATTCTAATCAAAATCCTAGCAAGTTACTCTGTGAATATTGACAAACGGATGCTAACATTGATGTAGAAAGGAAAAAGACCCAGAATAGCCAACACAATTTTGAAAAAGAACAAAGTTAGAGGACTAACACTGTTTGACTTCAAGACTTATCATAAAGCTACAGAAATCACAACAGTGTGATATGGTGAAACAAAAGACCACTAGATCAGTGGAACACAGTAGAGAGTCCGGTAATATATCCATTCAAACATAGTCAATAATGTATCTATATTGGTTCATTAATTGTAACATATCTACCACACTAAGGTGATAAGTTAATAATTAGTGAAACCATATGGAGATACAGAAAGTGGAAAGTACTATATGAGAACTTTCTGTTCTTTCTGCTTAATTTTTCTGTAAATCTAAAACTTCTCTAAAAATTACAATCTATTACAAGGTGCTTGACATTTATTTTCTCAGGCTCTCTGATTAGAGACAACCACTTAATTGCTTTCCATATCTCACATACCTCTCTCTCCCTGTCTTTCCTTCTATCCTTTTATCCATCATACAATCTACTTGCGTTTCTTAAACTCCTATTATGAAACACAATGAATTCTAAAATACCTATCAGCTATGAAAGTTTTTTTATTTTCTGTGTGCTAGGGTCTGATGAGAAAAAAACAGATTAGTAATTCCTAGCAATGATTCTCAAAGAGCTAATGGGTTTATGAGAGATATGAAACATACTCAAAAAATTCCAACATGTATCAGAATGTAACAAGTGTTATAATTTGCAAAAGTAAATGCTATGAGAGTTCAGAAAAAGGGGAGCTCAATTTCAGTGGAAGGATGTTAAGACTGGGTGGAATTCAAGTTAGGCCTTGAAATGAGTATGATTTCTGATATTGTCAAAGAAAACAAGTTCTTGAGGTAAAGGCATTTTTCATATGCAAAAGTGCTAGAAAGGATAAGAAAATGGCATAATTTTAGACTCAAAAACTGACCCATTTTGATAGGACTTTAAGATTAGTGAAGGAGAGAAAAAAGTTAAATTAAAATAGAAGTTTTGGCCTAGAACAGAGGTTAGCCAACTTTTTGTAATTGACAGAGAGTAAATATTTTAGGATATGAGGGCTATACAATCTCTATCACAAGTACTTAATACCTTCATTATAGTGAGAAAGCAGCCATAAATAAAGCATAACCAAACATAACCAAATAGTCATGGCTGGATTCCAATAAAACCATAAAAATGGGCAATAGTTGAATTTGACCCACATGGCTTAATTTCTTGACTCCTGACCTAGATCATAAAAGGGATTTACATGCCATCATAGAAATGTTGATGTATATTCAAGAAGATATATACAAAGATATATGAGAAGATATACACAAAGTCTAAGTGGGGTTGGTGGACGGCAACCTCACTTGGTGAGGTTGACAGTGACACTTGGCTGACAATAAAAGATTAAAGAAGCCATTTTCTTTTGTAAACCAGGAGACAAAGGACCTCTCCTCAACCAAATTCTAATCAGACTCCTCTGAGCTCTTCTTCAGCTGGGTCTCGACTTTTAGGAAGAATGCTGCAAAGTCATTTTAACCACATAATCCTCAATATCTGATCACTGTTGATATCTAATCAGGTTCCTCACATTTTACCATCCCCACAAGTGATGTCTAATCACCCCACCTGCCTTCAGCAAGATTCAGGTCAGCTTAGCCAGATCCCATCTTACCCAGTGTTTCCTCTTAGTAATTTTCCAGTCATTGACCCCCATCTGCTCTTTGACTGTAAAGTCCCACTTTTCCTTGTGTTTGGAGTTGAGCCTAGTCTCTCTCCCATATAATAAAACCTCATTGCCCCGCCCCTGCCTTAAATAAGGCTGGTTTACTGTTCTTTAACAACTGAATGAAAAAAATTTTTTTAACACATGTAAGTGATAAAAATTATAAACTGCTAAGGTTATATTTATATAATTGCAAAATGGAAACTGAACTGATAAAATCAATGAAACCCATGTTCACTTATTACATTAGATATTAGTCTAAAACCAATAGATTTTTATTACCAGACATATCATAAAAAAATATTTAAATGAATTTTCAACTAAAGTGGTATGTTAAAACAATCTTTAAATATTTGTAGTACATTCTAAAAAGAGAGGGACTTGTAATATTATGGCATATTTCTTTCTGATTTACACCATTTTATTCAAAAAAAATGAATTTATTGTATTATGAGAAATTATTCTTCTTTCCTCTAAAATGATATGTATGTTGTTATTGTTATTCAAATAATCCACTAAGATAAACATAATGTTTTACTTAATAGTTTAATGTATTTACTTATCTGCGATTGGACTTCAGTTTAAGAACAGGTTTCAAACGTGTGTATTTAATGAAGACATAACTTGCTAATTACATATTTTAAAATACCTATAGTCCTGAAGTTTTTCGATGTTTATGGGAGTGAGGATGATAATATAAATCCATAAACCACAGATTAAAATATGTGAGAATGCCTTTACTTTAATCTTTTTGAAGCTCTGACATGTCAATCAGTTTCTGTGTGACAGATCCTTTAAAATAAAACTATGTAAGGAAGTCCTTTTCAAATAGGCTGTGTAGGAGGTCAGAAGTGGTAGAAATGTCATACTTTTTTCTATTAGACAACAGAAATTGGTCTTTCCTAATGTGTACTACATGCCAATATACTACAATACGATACTTTCTCATATATATAGAAAAACTGAAGAAGATCAATGAATATATACATTTTCTTTCCTTCATTACATATGACTTCAAAGATTTTTCTCTGGCATACCTAGTCATTGGATATTATAACAATGAGTCTGTTACCTTAAAACATGGAAACTGAATTTTAGTGATGTCAAATGACTTAAGAAGCATATCATATAAGAAAGGTTTGAGTTATTTTGACTCCAAGTCAAGTGCTCTATTGAGAAATTTAATATTCTTCATCATTTAGAAAAACTTTAGCAGACATTTCCAATAAAACCAGCATTATTCCTTTCCGTTTTTAATCTTGCCAATATAACATTTAAAAAACATTGGATAGAGGGCTATTAACCCTCAAACATGCATATCAAGGCTCTCTGTTTTGTTCAGCAGTAATCCGATTCTCTAACTGTGATAAACTGCTCTGCCTTTGGCCTTCTAGTTTGGCCATTTAGGAATTTGATTATTGTCTCATAAAACAGAGGGGCAATGATATCATTGCTTAATTATAATCATTATTAAAAGTTCTGAATCATGCCATTATCAGGAAAAGGGCAACTGATAGTACTTGAGTGAATGACTCACAAAGAACATTTCAATTTATTTTGTGTCAGGAAAAATAAAAATGCATTTGGACTGTAACACACAAAGTGGAAGACAATAGTGTGCAATGGTTAAGAGCTTGAGGTTTTGAACCAGATAGAAATATCTGGATCCCTACTACAATGTTCACTCACTGGGTGACTTCAGATATTTCATCTGTAAAATATGAACAAAACATTGCACCCAGTAATAATCTATAATTCCTGTGAAAATAAAATATCATATGTAACCTGTTTAACATAGCACCTGATATCTAGTAAGCACTCAATAAGTTGGAGCATTTTAAAATAATAGTCACAATAATGATGATGTGGAGCTTTGTTATTTCAATATGTCTTTAAAATCACTGAAAAATTCAAAATCATTATAGTCTGTCATGCTATTTTTTTAGCATGTAAATATACAACATTTTGGGTTTGTATTATATTATGTAATGCTTTGTGTTTCAAATTGACATACACAGATTCTATGTACAAAGTTCTGAGACAGTATCTAGTGATCATGACAAATTCATTCATTCAATTAATTATTAGGAAATATGTACTTAGTGTTAGACAAGATGTTAGAGGAAATACAACACAGTTTCTAATTTTAGTAAGTCATAAAAATGTGATTAGCACCATGAAAAGAATAAAATGAATGAAATGGTTCTCAAATATCAGTAAAATGAAATTTAAATAGGAGAAAGCACAAAGGAAATTTACCGTAAAACAAATCAAAAGATGGAAGTATTAGAGTTAAAGGGAGCTATTGCTGGAATGGTGGAGACAATCTGACTGAAGGACTCAGAGATGATAGACTTTGAGTTAGACCTTTAAAGTTGAGAGAACTTTCAATGGGTAAAGAATAAGGGAAGAGAATTTCAGATTGATTAGTAATAAGTAACATAAAAAACTATACAACTTCATAAGTTTATTTATAGTGGCTTTTTTTCATTAAGTTTATTGGGGTAACGTTGGTTAATACAATTATATAATTTTCAGTTGTACATTATAATTTAACATCTATATATTCTATTGTGTGATTGCCACTCGAAGCTCAGTTTTCTTCAACTACCATATATTTGATCCCCTTTACCCACGTCACCCTCCCCCACCCCCTATATTTGACCCCTTTTACTTGTTTACCTATTTATAGTGTTACATTATATAAATTTAGAGCAAGCAGAAATTGTCGATGTTGAGTTAAATTAGAAGATAATATAAATTACAAATAGATAAAAGCTACTGTAAAATGGAATATGAATTAAGTAGTGTAAAAATGGAAAATAGAAAACCAAGAATTACAAATAAACACATTGAAAAGAAACTTATAGGAGAGATTGACTGTACAAGAAGCATATGATAGAGAGAAATGTTAACATATGTATGTCTTCCAAGTCCATGTGGCAGTGAGAAGAACATTGCATCATCATTAATTGAAATATGGAATGATAAAGGTAGTATGTATGATCTAGGAGATGACACATTTTAATTTAAAAAGTTGAAAATCAGACACCAACAGAATATCCAAGAAAATAAGCAACAAGTATAGAATAAGACAAGGATTTGTCTTCTACATAATACCCTCATGTTATCGCAAATAGCTGAAATTTTCTTTTTTTAGGAGGCTTTGATTACTGATTCAACCTCTTTAGTCAAATTGATTTGTTCAGATTTTATATTTCTTCATGATTCTCTTTGGTAGGTTGTATGTTTCTAGAAATTTATTTGCTATTTCTAGATTATTCAATTTCCTGTTGAATAATTATTCACAGTTTCTTATGATCCTCAGTTGTAATGTCTCATCTTTCACTTCTGATTTTGTTAATTTGAGTCTTCAATTTTTTAATATTAGTTACTTTAGCTAAGATTTTGTCAATATGGTTTATCTTTGTAAAAAGACCTTATTTTTGTTGATCTTTCTATTGTCCTTTTAGTCTCTATTTTATTTATTTCCTCTCTGATCCTTTCTATTTTTATTTATTTTTACTAACTTTGGGCTTAGTTTGATCTCTTTCTAGTTGCTTGAGGTATAAAATTAGGTTATATATCTTCCTTTTTTTCTTCATTAAGGTGTTTATTATTATGAACTTACCTGTTAGAACTGCTTTTGCTGTATTCCGTAATTTTAGATATGTTGTGTTTCTAATTCCATTTGTTTCAAGACAGCTTTCGATTTTCCTTTTAATTTCTGTTCGACTTATTTGGTCATTAAAGACTGTACTTAATTTTCATGTATCTGAATTTTCCAGTTTTTCTCTTGATATTGATCTTAAGATTCATATAATTGTGGTTAGAAATGATGCTTGATAGGATTTTGATCCTCTTAAATTTGTTAAGATTTGTTTTTTGTAAGACTAATACAATCTGAGAATAAAAGATGGCATGGTGAAATGAACATTGCTTCTCCATATCACCATCAGAACCACTACTGTTTGTCTGCAAGAGAAATACCAGCTGCATTTTCTTTCTAACTCAGCATGTCAGGCTGTATGGCCCCATTACCCTTAAACAGCCAATTAAAAGACTATATTTGAAAAGAAAAACCATCTGCTCCTAGAAGGGAAACAGAATTACATGTCTACCAAGTTCTAATTTAGGGTTTGAGTTCTGTAAAATATTGGTTAATAGGTGTGTAATATTTGATTTTAAATATTACTTATATTTAACCACACAATGCAGCTGGGGAGTTGAGTCTAAGACCTAGTCCAGGAATACTTTCTATGATACTGTGATTACTCTCTATAGTCTTCACATTTGCAGCACTTCCCCACCATCCCCCGCTTGCCCAGCAATTTTTATTTTACAATCCATCAAGATAAGCCAATTTCAAATGGCTTTTTTTTTTCATTCTACCAAGCCTCTTTTTTCTATCTATCATCTCTCTCTCTGTCTCTCTCTCTCTGTCTCTCTGTCTCTGTCTCTCTGTCTCTCTGTCTCTCTTTCTATCAATCATCTATCTAATCATATATATGTATCTACTTTTACTGTTCTATTCTACAGACATTGGACTTCTTTTCTTTCTGGAATTCAAACAGTCATCTAGGATTAACTGGGAATGGTGAATTAATCATTTGTTTAGAAGCAATTATTTGATGGCTATAATAAAAAAAATGAGGGTCATGGGAAATATATTGTTGGTGAATGATTCTGCATATTGAAAATATTTGTTTTAAAAATCTACAGAAAATAATTCTAACTCAATGCGTTTTTAAGTCTGACTTTTGCAGTGATGTATATGTGTATATGTGGTATGTCTGTGTGTATACATGTGTAATTATGTCCTGTTTAAGCTAACAAATATAAACATATATCTGTCTATATCTGTATCTATATATGTAAATGCAATGCTATATAAATACATTGAAATCGAAGGAATTCAGCTTTGTTCCCCTCCCCAATGAAAAATAAAGATTCTAGGTTTTCTAAGTATTTAGCTTTTTTTGTTTGCTCAGAGGCATTAAACAAATTAATATGAATTTAGTGTTTATTTTAGAATAAAAATAAACAGTATTAAATCAGTAATGAAACAGTCCAGCTAATTATAAACACATGAAATAGTTGTAGAAATCCTGTACAACATATTCTACAAACCCACAGTAACCTGAATGAAACTCACATTAAAAAAGATTAAATTTGCTCTCACATAGTCTTCTTTTAAAGTCAGTATTTAGGTTTTTATATTTTATTCTGTTTTAGAAAACAATTTCCAGAGATTCTATATAATTGTTCATCAGAAAGACCCACTTATTTCCTGCAAGGATTCTTTTCTTTGGATTTTATTTTGGATGGTTATACAATGGCATTAATTGTATAACTTTTATACTTAAACACTTTTATTGGAAGAAGCTAAACTCTTTACTAGGATGATCTGATTTGTTCTCAGTGAAGTCACTTGTATATGTGGACTCATGAAAATACTCACTTATCTAAGGAATCCTCTTACAATCCTCACATAATTCATATTTGGCAAGTTACTAAAAAAATAGGTTTATGGGAGTTACCAAATATTCCAACAAATTTAGTTTATTTCTAATGTGGTTCCAATGTTAATTTTTAAACATTTGACCAAGGAGGACTTTTTGTTGTTGTTCTAAAAAGGTTATTTTCTTCCCAACTATGGGAAATATCTGCCTGGTTCTCTGATTTCTCTTATGTGTCTTTTACACAATAATTCTTTCCTTTTCCCATGCACTTCATTGATTCCATATCTGTGACTCTAGCTACTGATATGTATATTTGCACAGATCTTTGGAGTCATGACATTTAAGAAAAGTTTCAGTCTTTAAAATATCTGCCACCTGTTAGTCAAGGAGTAGTTTTTACCTCATTTGTACCTGTTGGCACTCTTTGTGCTGTTGTCCTCCATCTACCTCTCACAGAGCCAGAGTCAAGGGTTAGCTCTCCAATGGCTTTTGTCAAGAAAAAGCAGTTTTTATGTTAAACCTCGCTGAAAAAATGTTTTTTTTTTACATTAAAAAGTATTACATCTCAATAATACTATTTAAGGTTTTCAAACACTTCCCTTTGATTATAATATGTAAAGATTATTATTAATTTTATGTAGACAATATTACATTAATATTGTCTCAGATGGCATTTTGTTAAATTCAGTATTTATATAATTGTATTATTAGACACAAAAATATGTGCTCTCCTTGGTTGTTCCATGATTATCTGTATATTTTGTTTTACCTGTAGCAGGTATTTACTCATTCTAAAACATTGCATCTGTATTATAACCCTGTTCTTGAGACAGGCAACGCAGTGATCGTCAAGAAATACAAAGTCTCAAACTTCATTGAGCACACACAGTATAGCAGATATGATGCTATGTTTTCACCAATTTGATAGTTTTCCTCCTAGCTTACAAGAAGACTACATTTATTTACTCCCTTGTAGTTATGTTAGTGTCATGTGATTGAGTTCTGGCCATAGTTCTGCTAGTCAGAATAATATATATCACATCCAAGCCTATCCAATAAAACCTTTTGAGGTACTTGACATTCTATTATCTCAACCACACAGATCTTGAAAGCTATATGATGAAGATGGCGACAATATAAGATAAAAGCAGCCTAGATCCCTGAGTCTCCAGTTGTAAGAAAGTTTCCCAACACAATGTGATGTCAATAGTAAAAATGAAATATGAGTTACGTTAAGCTATTGAGATTGGTAGTTGCTTTCTACAGCTGTTAGCAAATACAGACTAATGCAAATAATATGGTCATAAGAGAAAGACATTGAGTTTCCTTTTAAAACATAGTAAAATCTAAAGTTCAGAGAATGCTGCCAGCACTGGTAAATACATACATAAAGGGAAAATGAGTATAGTGTGTGGCCATGACCTCTTGAGATAGCTCATCTTGAATAACATAAATTTCTTCTTTATATTTACTTGGTTTTTATTCCAGTCAGAAATAAGATGCTACGTCTGACCATAAATAGATAACCTCCAGGAGAGTATACTTTCCCCATGAGTGTGCATGCTGAGAATACAAAAAGATATAACAGAAAGTGAGAGTGAATGGATGTCAAGGGGCCCTTATTTGTTAAAGCACACAATATTCTGAGTGTACAGAGGGAAAGGATATAAAAAATATCAATAAAGTTTTATTAAGAGTATTTTTTCCAAATATAGAATAAATTTGTACCCTGCAAAATATAGTCATAAAACTTTTATTCTGAGAGGAAAAAAACTAATATTTATCCATTTGTACTTATAGTGTATATACTATAGTATCATTTATATACTTTATGGCATGTAGGGCTCAAAGAATCTTAAAATTTATTATTCTCACTGAAGAGGAAATGGTAAGTCAGAGATTAAACAACTTACTCAAGATTATGTAATTTATAAGCAATAGTTAAGTCAAATTGGTTTGAATTTCAATTTCATTAATTTCTAATTATACCACTATGTTTTGCTAATGTCAAGCAACTTTTGAAATTCACTAATTGGTGAGAACATTTTACTACACATGTGGCTGTAATGTCACTGCCTATATTTTGTAATTTGTTCATTGATACATTTTTTTTTCATTTTAAACATTAAGAGATAAATTTTAGACATTAAGAGATAAATTTCACTTAGTTATTTTTTTTAATTATGAAGGACATTAGTTATTGCTGATCTCTTTAATTTTATACTTGACTAGTTAGAACAATGACATACAATTGAACAATTAACATTTCATTCTGAGAATTGATGAAATAATTTCAAGTTTGACATACAATTTTTTTTAGTCATGTAATGCCTGAATGATTATTTTGAAATAAGAGTTATTTTATTTACCACAGATATTCTGCATTGTTTCTGTTTTTCTTTTAATAAAAAATTCCCTGGTATTTACAAGCTTCTTCCACTGTTCCAAGTACATGTCTAATTGTTTTTTGTTTGAAAATACTTGATTTGGGGAATATATGAAGCCAAAGCTAATTTTCTTAAGGATAGCAAACAATGGTGAGAACATGGTAAAACAGACCCCCAGATTTTTATTGTAACTGACTCTTAATTTTCTCCCATGATACTTAATTTAAGTCAGGATAGGAAATAAGTAGAATGAGTGAATTTATTTGAATGCTGCTTCTTTTCACTGTAAATGTATCATTTTGTAAAGGTATGGAACAAATACATTCAGTGAGTAGCTAAATGGGTATAGGAATAGGAAAAAGAAGTAGAAATGACATACCTAGAATATCCTTCAACTGAATAAGTCCCTGAAGAATTTCTGGCTAATCATGCATTTTCTTGTACCCTTTAAACAAAGGAGGGCCCTGTAAAACACATATTCCCAAACCAAGGTATCCTCTTTTTATTGTATGCAGCATTTTTCTCACAGATGTTAAATTTAAAACTTCGATTGTATTTTATACTGTCAATTTAAATATTATAGTATTTTAGTGTATTTGCAAAGCTCAATATAATAGCAGTATTCTTCTTTACCTATATACCTCCTTGTCAAAGCAGATATTTATTGAATGATATGATTGAATGTGACAGCTCCTTTACTTTAGAAAATTTGACAGTGTTTCTTATGGAAATGACAAAGAATGAAGGCTTTCCAGGCCAGTGATGCTTATTAAAAAGAAAAACAAAGCTCCTGGAGTGAGAATTATCTTAAAAATCTTTGTCAGTAGACATCAGAGCAGCACTGTCACAGAAGAGCAACATTAGATCACGTCATTCTGCTCAAACACCTCGAATAACTTCCAGAGTAAAGTTCTAGCTTCTTAGCATGCCATTCATATTCCTTCAAGATATGGTCTCCACCTGTTCCTCTACATTCAGCCCTTACACTCTCCATTTGTTACTTGTTTCTGCAGCTGTAGTAGGAATACCTGCTAATCTATAAACCCAGAGCACAGTAGAAATAATACTATGCCAAGGTGTAATTTAAAAATGCATACTCCTAGTCTCATCTCTTAGCTCAAATCTAAATTGGATCAAGTGAGACCAGTGTGGAAGTATAATTTTCTTAGCTAACAAGAGAATGGCTATGACTCATTTTAGGTAGGGATATCTGAAAATCGACAGCGCACAAATTTCAATTCTTTAAAAAATCGAGGCTCTGTAATATAAATATAAAAAATATTTCAAGACTATTACTCATTAGATTTTTTATAACATTGTAGTTATTCTTTCAAAAATATAATTTCTATATACATTTTTGGAAATAAAAATTCAATATATTCTTAATTTCATAAGTTTTTTAGCTTTCAAATTAAAATTCCAAGAATTTTATTATTTTCATTCCTGATTGTTTGCAGGTATCTGATAGAGAACTCTCATATAATACTTGTTTAGTATTTTGATACTAATTACTCCCAACGTGATATCAGCAGCCCTGGCTACACTAGTTAAAAAAAAATTCCCACTTTTGATAAACTCTATTTAAATACAAAATATTTGAAGAACAAAGTATATTTCCAATTAGGAAAAAAAAAACTTTTAAAGGAAAATGTAGTTTTTTTACTGCAAAGGAACTTTTACATGCCTCATATTTGAGAAGTTCTTTGTGCAATTTAATGACTCATAGGTAACACTAAGGAATTAACTACTATTATGTCTTTTGGGTGAATAAGATTTACAGTGTTTGAGTATAGTTGTAGTTAGTCATGATTTATGTAGATTTGTGAATTATGCCTGGCTTTTTTTCTTAAATATTAATTTTTATTATAAAAAGGACCTTTATGTTTTAATAAAATTTCTAGGCTTTGTAATTATAAATTTTATAAAGTTTAGAAATTTTTTCATATTGCTATGGAAATAAAATATATGAGAGAAAATTTTTACTTTCCTGTATGAAAGTTACACAGCACTATTGACATTAATGTGTTAATTTTATCTGCTGCCAGATCATAATGCGGTTGGCACAACCTGAACAATGGTTAGCATTAGCTCATAAACTATAAGGAAAAAGGAAAATTTAAATATTTTCTTCTTTCCATTGGATTATTGAAAATCTTGACCAAAATTTGCACATTATATTGCATAACGGCTTAGAACTTCATTTTAAAGGATTTGTGTAGTTATATCACAGATGGTGATGCAACCACTATGATTTAGGACTTAAGAAAAGGTATTATGGAAGACCCAACAATTCAACTGGACTCAAAGGAAAGATAGACTCTTAGAAGTAAGGATAAAATAAAAAGTATTTTAGGCAAGTTGAATGGTAATGAACAACGTCTTGGATTTGAAAACACACCTTGTTATTTCTATTTTTATAATAAAGTACTAAAAGCTAATTATGAGCCAATTTTTCCCTTTTTTGTGTTTGACATGGATAATTTGAGGGCATAGCTACTTACACACAAAGTAATATGTTCAAAGATTAATCAGGTAACACCTTTAAGATAATTCATAAATGAAGAGCAAGCTGAGAAGCAGAGAGACTACTTTTTTAAAAATTCAATAATCAAAGCACAAAACAACGACCTAAGAAGTGGTAGCAGAGAGATCAACACAGGGATTCAAGTTACATTTAAAAGAATTGAAAGAATTTGGTGATTCATTCACTGTGGACTGCAAGTTTTAGTCTAGATGCCTAAACAAATTGTTATTGTGACAGAAATTAGGAGGTCGAAAGGAAACTGCATGGGCAAAATAGCTAAGTAGAAGGAATGGAAGATTTTAGTTGAGAATCAGCCAAATGAGAAGAAAAATATTTTTTAAGAGGGACTTCTGTGTAAAAGAGAAACTATACTATTCCATAGGTACAGATGCAGAATCGATCACTGGAAGTTACAGGTGACTCTTAAAACAAATGAATGAATGAATGAATGAATGAATGAGTACAATTTATTTCTAACAAATAATGAAATAGCTTGTCAGAAGACTAAAAAACCACGGATGTTCCTAACGGAGAAGACAAATATACTTAAGATTATTGTACAGATGATGAAAGCCTTGTAAGACATTATCTTCTTTGACCTTAAATATTTTTAGCTCTTTAATTTTTTTTAAATTTTGCTGAGTTCATGCTTACTGTTCAGACCTAGTTTATATTTGTATAAGATATGGAAATTAAGTTAAAAGACAACACAAAATAATGTATTTTTGCTTAAATATGGACTGAACACCTTGTAATTTATTTTTAGGAAAATATTTATTTATCTTTGGGTTATGAAACCTTTTCAACATTCATAATTCTTATATATACATTTTCCTTCCTCTTATCTGTTTTTTAATACTATGGTTCTTTATGTAAATAATTAGGGCTCTGTAGAAAATGTGGCAAGTAGGAAAATATATGTAAAAGATAAAATTAATTTTATTCAATAGCAACAACCATCCCTGGGAACATTTTCCAATATAATTTTCTTTCCTTTCTTTCATTTGTATGATCGTAGTTGTGTTTGCATATGTGCATATGTGTATGTATAGCAAAGTTGGAGTTTTATAGTATAGATGATTCCATATACTCATATTTTTAATTAATATTATAAATTTGTGATTTGTAAGCTAATACTCTTTAAAGGTATAATTTATCACTATGGGTTAAGCAAGTATTTTATTAATTTCTCTACTTGATTTACATGTCTTCTCTCAGTTTGTTCCTTCCATATCTATTGAGAGGACACTGGGCCATGTGATTGTGAAACCCTAGTGAGTATTGATTTGACCAGAGATAAATTACGACCAAAGCTGAGCCAATCTCTTTATTTATTGAGTACAGAAAAAAAAAGGCAGATGAAATTACTCTATGTTAAGAAAAAGTGAGAATGAAATAATAATTAAAAAAACATTCAGTTCTAGAGAAAAGAGAGGAGAGAAGGCAGAGAATGTAATGGAGAGTCAGAGTCATTGAGAGAAACTGCATTGCTTCCTGTGGAATTTCTTGTTCCTAGACTCTCCTGATACTGACATAGCTAAGACACCTTGTTAAGGCTGACAGATTTAGCAAATAAAAATACAGGACACCCAGTTTCATTTGAACTTCACATAAACCACGAGTCAAGTTTTTAGTATAAAAATAGCATAATAGTACAATGTTTGGGACATAGTTATGCTAGAAAATTATTTTGTCATTTGTTTGAAATTTAAAACTACCAAGTGTCCTGCATCTTATATGGCATACATTTTGTATTCTGCATAAAAAGCAATCCTCATTTTAGCTAGAGCTACCTTGATATGTTCTCTTTGCTTATAACCATACAAACCATGGCTGTAAGAGCATCATCTATTTCACTGCATGTCTATATTAGGGTTTCTTAGTTATATCACAACCAATACAAAGTTAGGATTTTTCACCGGCTAGATAGTTTCTGTAATCTCCTTATTTCCAAGAACATAAATGACTAATGAGAAATTTCCTTTTCCTTTTTGGAGTTGTCTTCACAAAACAAAACACAACAAAAAATACCAAAAAGTTTGGTTCATCAATTTTTAGACATTTTTTTGTAGGTTACAATTCTATGATCTGCTAGGTTACCTTCTGAAAAATATAACTCTACTATATGTTAACTCATTATAACTTTATAGGAAGAAAAACAGGATGTCAAAAACTTGAAAATAAGTATTTTGTTTATTTTTAGAAATTAAGATTTTTTTCTTTACTATTTTCTCCTCGGCACCTGTTTGACTACTCACAGTTCCCAGTCTGTTAAGAATGTGGGTGTTTTTGACTACACAGGTGGTATCTGCTTTAACTTTGAAATAAAAAGTAAAGATGTTGCTACATTTATTTATATTTTTTATTGTTGTGTTCATATCATATATCCTGGCTTTTTTCTCTAACTATTCATAGTAATGAAATGAAAGTTTAAAAATGTTTAAGTTATGTGCTTGAAATTCTGTATAAATTAAGGGAAGGGCATGCTGCCAATTGGTTTCAATATAGGTGACTAGCAGAGTTGGGCCTTCAACCTTGTTTTATGATGATAGGCCCCGTTTTTTGTGTTTTTCTTAACTGTAGAGGCTCTCAGCAAAGACTGTACATATAGCATCTACACAGACAAAAAAGTGCTACACTTGAGTGTTTTGAAATGTCTTTTTGTAACATATCAGAGACACTTGCTAAATATGTGAAAATATGGAATATAACCTACCTGGTGCTTAACCATGTAGTCAACACTCTTCCCTTGGGAATGTCCCTTTCAGGTAAATCTTTTCTTTCAAGCAGGCTATAGCAAATAATTCCTCTTTATCTGTGGGTGCTTAGGTGCCATGAGTAGACTCTTTTATTTACCACAATGCCTGTTAAGTCTAAATTCATCAAGAAACAGAGAGGTAAAACATTCTCTTTCAATTTATCAGCTCACCTTCTTAACTTCCCTTCTATTTGCTAACAGACAAATTAGAATTTATCAATTTGATTTACCATGAGGATTAAAAAGGTCTCTTTTGCTCCCTCTAACAAATAGATAATACTTATATACATATACATGTATATATACATGTATATGTATATTTATTTATTTATATGAAAAGTACAGTTGATCACTGCTCTACTTAAAGAAAGATTATTAGTTTTTGGTTCCATTCATTCTCACTAATATTAAGATATTTAGCAATTTCTGTTTTATGCAACCACTCCACTGGATTCCAGAACTCTACTTTTAACTCAGGATATTGACTAAAGGAATGTTTATATAGTAAAAGTAGAATAGGGACTGTATTCGTTTCCTGTAGATACTGTAATAAATTACCATAAACTCAATGGCTTGAAATAACACAAACACATTCTCTCACAGTTCTACCAGCCAGAATTCCAAAATTATGGTATCAGTGGGATGACACTTCTAAAGGCTCTACAAGAGAATTGCTTCTTTGCTTTTTCCATCTCATGGAGGCAGCATTTCTGAGCTTGTAGCTACATCACGCCAATCTCTGCCTTTATTTTCACATTGCCATCTCCTCTTCTGCATGCCTTTCTAATCTCCCTTAGCCTTTCTCTTACAAGGATAATTGCAAATATTCTTATAAGCATTTAGGGCCCACCAGGATCATCCAGAATGATCTCCTTGTCTAAAGATCCTTGAGGTAGTCAAATTGGCAAAAACTGGTTTCCTAAATAAGATAACATTTATAGGATCAAGGGATTAGTACGTGGTCATATCATTGGAAATGTTGTTCAGCATACCACAGTGACCTAGTTAAATATAAGGCATTACTTCAGCAAACCAATACATTACATGTGACTCTTGGCTCTTATCAAAAGGGGTTCTCATGAGGCCACCTAGATGAAAACTAGTGATTCTTTGACATACACATTATGTGCTCACTCAAGTGAAGGCTAAATGGTTTTTGGATTCCAACTGAGGTCATGCAGGACCTGGGTCCTGGTGATTGATACAACACACAAAAGTAGATTTTGAGAATCTGTGGATACTGACTAATCACAGACCGTTTAGAAAATTAATCTGCCTTCCACATCAACTTTTTTCTCGTCTTGTCTTCATTTTCACTTTTTAATTGTTTGAAAAGCTCTAACTTGTCATGAAAGTTAGGGTTTAGGAAAAATTTTCTCCTATTTATCACATGTTCCTCAAGTTTTTCTGCATCTGACTCCTAAAAGTAAAAAGCAAATCCCAGAAAATTCTGATTAATGTGTAATATTTTATAGAAATTATTAAATATATTCATCACATTGTATAAACAATACCCCCAAAATAGCTATCAGATTGAATGAAAGTTCCTAATTACGTATTTTATTTCTAAACAAAGAAAAACAAAGATTTATAAATTGTGCAGTCATGAACATAATTATCCTATATTAATAACCCTCCCAAGGAAAAGTATATTATTTCTTGGATTATATTTTGACAAATGGTTTTGAAACACATGTTCTAGTGAGCATAGTTGAAATTATCTATGAGCACTGAGGATTTTGTATTATTCTAGACTTATTGTTTAGAATTTAAAACATTAATGCTGATTGAAAATATATGAGAATATGGATTATGTCCTGACTCAGGAAAATCATGGAAATCCTTTCATGACTAAAACCTTCATATCAATTCAATTCAGTTTATCTTATAAGTAACTTTTTTGATGCTTCTAGTTAACTTTATTCTGGTTAGGTATGATTATAATTTGGAAAAAAAGGCCAAGTTATATCATACTTTGCATCAACTTTCTAGGTTAATCATTAACTAATTTCCCTATAACATTCAGTTTGTAGTGAAAATAGGTTCTACTTATAATTTTCTAAATGTGACAATTGAGTTTTTATTTTCTGTACGTTATCCACATAGACATTATTCCTTTTAAATAAATTTATTTGACAGGACTATCTCTTTAATATAGTCAAGCATACCAATATGCACTATGCCCATTTAAAATAATTTTACACTGTATGAAGTAGGATGCAATTCAGACACAGATTAACTTAGGGAAAGCAACCATGTCTTTGTTAGGAGAGAAACTGAAAGTACCCACAGAACCCACTATTGTCTGAGAACTTTTATATTTAGGTTTCCTTTCTCATTATTGATGTGCCGTTCTTGCATTTGGCAACTGGGAAAATTTCAACTTTATTTTATTTAAGAAAGTAAAGAGATTTTATCATAAATACACATATGTATCTTGAAGAATCTGCAGGATAACCTGTATATAGATGGATTCCTCTGGTGCCACCTCTGCTGGGCTGTCTGCACAATCCAAACCAACATGCTGCCCTTGCTTCCTCTGTCTTCCCTCTCTTTGTCACATCCTTTTGGTTCTTATCCTCATCCATAATGCCTTTATTTTTCTTATGAATTCACTTTCTTCATTTCAAATAGGCATGTGGCCAAAAACAGTTTTATCTTTTAGTATAGACACTCAGAGTTAGAAAATAGCTCTATATCCAGATTGTAGCCATCACGGAATTCTTGACCACACTTGGTTGAGCTTCCTTGAACATATCCAATGTGGTCATATGGGTAAGGTGTTATTGCTCAGAGATTATAGCTTCACAGTGACTGGGTGGGTCAACTGAGAGAGGGCTTATTCTGCAAAGAAGTTCTCTAGACAGACATTCTCATATGCTCTCACCATTCTGCTGATAAGCACTACTCCCGTTAGTTGCTCAGTGCCCAACCATATCACACTGACTCTTATTCTTCCCAAGGAGTTTTGACGTTGTATGAAAAAGGAAAATAATAATTATACTACATAGGTACTATTCGTGTCAGCTTCAATGCATTCTTCTCTCTCTCTCTCTGCTATGTGCCTTTAGTCATTCATTTTTTTTCTGCTACACTACTGCGGTAGCCTCTGAACTGGGATTCCTCCTTCTGATTGAAATCTTCCTCAATACAGATGCAAGCATTATCACATATAGATGGATTGTTAGCATTTCAAGTTTTTACTCTTAAGCTTTCTATAGCTCTCCATGTCCTAGTAAACGCTGAACAATTTTTCATTAACATTAATGGATAGAATTCTTTGTAAAAAATACATAAAAGCCTAATAAATCAAATAGTTTAGTAAACTGGGATTCAGAAGTTATGATTTAAAAGGTTGGAAAAGAGTAGTTTATATGTGGGAAATTATTTATCAGTAATTTTCTCATAGCATTTATCACTTACAATGTATATTATATTTAATTTGTGTGTATGCCATCTGTCTTACCAGACAGTAAGTACCTCAAGGGCAGATTCCATATAAATTGACATTGGAAGATCTCAAAGTTTAACATCAGTATTTGCACTAAATAATTTTCTAAAAAAATAAAAATAGTGGTAAAAGGAAAGAAAAAAATGAGAGTGAGAGGAAGGCAAGTGACCAATAGACAGGAAAAAAAAAGAGAAACGAAAGAAAGAAAGAGATAAAAAGAGGGAAAACAGAAGAGGTAATGTTTTGAAAGCATAAGGAAGATACTAACTGGATAAAAGGGTTAGAAATTTTTGGCAGCACTTGCGTATAACAATTTTGAGAAATGCAGGTGCAGAGTGTTAAGATGTGAGATGAAAACTACGAGCACGAATTAAATGTGCAAAAAAGTTAGCCAGAAGCTTTCAGTTGGAAATTTGATGTTATCCATGGCATCAATTATTCAGATATTTTAATCTAACATTAACCACAAAATTAGAGGCACCCCTTTTTTAATTTTCATTTTCTGGGCAATTATCTAGCACTTAGTATAGAAAATAAGAGAAGAAAATCCCTTTTCCTTTAATACTTCCTCCTTTTGCATGTGAAAAACAAGCTCAAAGTCATTAAGTCTAATAATGAAAAGTTAGCCACAGCATGTTAGATTTTATGTGATGACAATATAAATGTCTACAATTTTGCAAGGGGATTTTCCCATAAGCACTCTGTGACCGAGTGTGAAATTTCTTAATATTTCATGGCCAAATGAAGGTTATAGACATACTGACAACAGCTGATTAAAATGTGAAATGTTGTATGTACATAGTTATTTATCAATCAGTATATTATTTAAGGATTTTCATAATTATATGAGAAGACACAAAACACATATGTGTCATATCCTATTTCCCTAAAAACTTACTGTCTATTTGGAAATGACATGACAAATGATGAGGCTATTACATGTACAAGTGTACTATAATTAGTACAAGTGTACTGAGATACATGATGGCTAGAAAATGTCTTCGGTAGAGAGTGAATCCATTAAAAAGTAGGTTATAAACTAGATCTTGAAACAAAATGTAAGGCTTGAATCGATCACTTGGATTTTGAAAGGAATTTCATAATTTCATAGCAATTGAAACCAAAAAAAAAAAACATAAACTAGAATGAAAAGACTGTTTGTGCAACTACTAGAAATTTGGTTTGACTACAGCACGGTTTGTAGGTCAAAAAGTTCTAAATCAAAAAAAATTTAAATAACTAAATTAAAGATTATTAAATATAAAAAAATGAAAGGCAAGTAAAAGATTCATCCTCTAAGACTTGCCAGGATAGGTCATAATTTATAATTTAATCAAAGTTAATCAAAATAACCATTTAGGATTTGTGTACATGATTGTATTCCTCTTCCTCTCTTTCTCTTTCTCTGTGTGTGTCTCTATTACATGATAAGGTGGTGGAAGTGTAGTCATTGTGTATATTTTATGTTGGTTCTTTTTTCTAACCTGTTATGTAACCAGAAAAATGGTTATTGCTTAAGAATAAAATTGATGGTTCCTTTTTTGCTTCATGTTAAACCATTCTCTGAAATATATGCAGAGGCCATCATCACCTCTTACCATGTTTACTTCCTTAATTGACCTAATTTAAAAAGAAAAGGAGCAAAACTCATCATATTCTAGTGGGTCAAATGAAATTTGACTCAAAATTAACCTATCATCTGAAGATATTATCAAAAGGAATTTTTAGGAAGTAGACAGCAACCTTTCTTAAGGCATTTCTACCTGCTAATTAGAATCTATACTTCACTACATAACATGGATGTTAGTACCACCTCTTCTTGTGGTGTCAATCTATTTTACTTACCTGGGCTTATCAATGTAAGTAGTTCTAGAAATTATTTCTATGTTCTAAAATTTATTAAATAATAATTAGGTAAGAATCTAAAAGATAATTTTTCTTTTTACCATTAGTCTATTTATTGATGAAAAAATTTCAGTCTTATCTCTTCAACATTTTGTTGAATGGATTTCACATTAAAGTAGACATTAGAAAATAATAAAAGTTACTTCTCATTCCAAATGTGATAATATTCCAAATAGATATTAGATCAACTGAACTCAGAGGTTCCCTCCCACCCCACCCAGTGTTGTGTCTATACTTTATTTAAAACATGTCATGCTTGGGAGCTAATCTCCATTAAATGGGATCTGTTATTTATCAGGTTTAGTGATGCTCTCTTTGGTAAAACTATGAAATTAATTACAAGATTTTTCAAATCCTGCCATCTTTAAACCTTTCCATAATGTAATATTTTACGTATTGAAAGTCAGACATACTCAGCAGCACCTGTTAAGGCACAGATGTCTGACACCTGATGGCTACAGATCTCTGTGAGGCAAAGGAGGTCAGAAGCACAGAGGCCTAGCACACGAAATGCATGAGCTCAGAAATTTATCAGGGATGGTGGATTGTCAATGTTACCTAACTTTTAAACCTTAGATATTTAATGAAACTATAGAAAAGAATTCTAATCACTGAACAGAAACAGAAAACTATTAAAAAACAAAATTGCACTTTTTCTTCTAGAAAGAAGCACAGAAGTTTAATCAATGAGTAATCTAATTAGATCCTAAACATGTTGGTAATAGAGAACTATGAGTTTATTAATATATGAAAAGCAAAAGAAAATTGTTTCCAAGAACCAAGAGAAAGAAATACCAAAACTAAAAAACAAAAACAAACAAAAAACCAAGAAAACCCTATTTATTTATAAAAACACCAAAGATATTGTTATTAAGGATGACATATTTATCTTATAAATCCAAAGATTAGGGGGAAAAGGTCCAAGTGTGTCTGTATATTTCTCAAAACTATATATTTGAATGTGGATATGGAGACTTTTCCATTGTAATTTATGATGTAAATTTTCATTACCATGTCTATAAAACAATAATGCTGGAATTTTTCTTGAAGATCATATAGTTACCTGCATGTATCTTCTTATTATTTCATTCTTTGGTGATCCATCTCTAGCCAAAATTCTTGAAAACACCAAAAATGACCATTTCTAGTGAAATGAGAAATATCGGAACTGAAAAATACTGACATAAAAACATCTCTTAAAGAACTAAAAAAACATTCAGCTTTGAACCACATAGATTACAACAGAAATGTTTGGAAAGGGTGATGACGGTCATACACTGGATGAAAACAAGCCATTTATTTTCTGTGAGAACTGACAGATAATGCTACAAGGCAAGCAGCTAACAGAAGAAGCCACTAATATAAAATATTTTATACATGCCAGAATAACCAGTTGGAGTCACAACCACCTTTCCAAGTTAGTCACAATTACAGCCATTTCCTAGTATAGTCTGAAAGAAACAGAAGAGATTAGTTTACCTAGAAGCTCCAGTCCTCTTCGAGAGCCTGGAACAAGAAGGTGCTGGTCAGCTTCTCTACTACTAATTTTCACATCCAATATGTGCTTCAACACAATTAAAAGTGGAGACAGAATGTTAGCCCTGGTCCTAAAATGTAGCATTGCCCATCAAAGGGAGTGATGCTAGATGCTTGCTAACCACAACTTTGCCATGTGAGGAAACTTGTCCATTTTAAGAATGCTTATGCCCATTGAATTACCAAGTATTTAAATTTTATCTTCTTTTAATTTCCAATATATAATACTTGATTGGGCAACCATATGTTGTTCATTTTGTGAGCAACAGAAGACTTGTACTCATTCTTTAAAAAATAATATTTCTCACTGAGTTATTATGACATTTTTCCATTCCCTAGGCTCTTCTCTTGTAAATATAAATAATGTGAATTTTCTGCTTAAATATTGTTGTGATTTTAACTTGCTATAGGTAGTTAAATCATTTTAAACAAATGCAAAAGGCTAATGGTTGCTAAATGTTTTTTTGTTGTTGTTGATTTTGTTGTCATTTGTTTATTTGTAACTATGCATAGAATTATATAATTTTCCTAAACCTAAAAGTAGACTATTTTAGTGCCAGATTGCAAAAGTAAAGTTTTCAGTCTTTAATAAAACATAGTATTTTAAGAAAAAAAATAAATCAAGCAAACTATGACATAATGAAGATATTTGTTTTTGGAAGTGATTCAAAATATTTACTTTAAGTATAAAAATAAGTAAAATAAAAAGTGTACATCCAAATAACAAATAATTGAGCATGCTGAGAAAGAATATCTGTCTATATCTATATTTATCTAAATCTAGAAAACTACACAGGTTATCTTGCCATTTGGTCTATTTTGATAATTTATACATATTTAGCATCCAAGTGAGTACTATAGAGTTCTGTCCAAATTTTCACATGGCTCCAATGATTAAATAAGATTTACTTCGGTCTGGTCATTTGACAGACACATAGAGTCTTAGCTTTAAAATATTGGGACAGTGGACTTTTTTTTTTTAAGTGGAGTGTATTATATAAATTGCTGTATTTTTCATGAACTAAAAGATTGAACAAATCAGAGCGATTAAACTTTTTAGCAATTTTTTTTAGTAAAAACAGAAAAAAGATTTTCTATTGATTCGTGGCATTTGTTAAAATGCATTGTTACTTCTTGGGCCCCCAAAGAAACTTAAGAGACTATTATATAGACTATAAATCTGCTAATGATTATAGTGTTGAAGAGCTGACAAATGTGTGCTCAAGGCAACTGCAGATGGGTCAGTACTCACAACATGTAGTGTGAGATAATATAAAGTATTTCATAAACAGTTTATTTTTTTTGTCTCAGTATTTTTTATTTTCTGTCCCTCTCCTTTATTTAACTGTCTTACACTTTAGGGAATTAGTCCGTTCTTAGGAGGTGGGTTGTGATTGGATCTAGGCAATCATGCTCAGTTATCTCCTTTCTGTCAGAAACCCAGACTTAAACCTAATGGATGAATTCATAAATGGGTATATAGTACAACTGAGGTCAATGACAGGAAGAGAAACTTACAGAAGATTTATGGATAAAAATTATCACTGATAAAAGAAAGTCAGGAGGGAGAAATTGGTCTTAATTTGCTAAATGTTGCCTTATGCAAATGCATACTTTGGAAAAATGACTAGAAAATTATAGAGATAGGGATCACAGTGGCTGGATTAAGTCCAAAGAAAGCCTGTTTTATATCTTAATTTCAATTGTATGTGCTAATCAAGTTCCTTATTTTTAATTCACTTTGAGTTTTCTATAACTATTGACAAAACCAATTTAAGTAGTCAATTCCATAAAAATGTAGTGGATAAATATGTAGGACTAATATGACATACTGTGATGTTGAAATAACATTGACCGAACTAAAATTTGCAATATTCTCTGAAAGTAAGATGACATATGAAAATAATATTCAATGATATTAATAGAGGCTCTATTTCAAATAGTATTCTTTTCTCTGGAAAATAATGCTGCTAGATATTATACAAAGAGAGAATATGGAAAATGTAAGTCATTGTCAAATTAACAATACATCTGTAGATTCTAAACTTGTCTTTTTAACGAAGTGTTAAAAAACCCCTTTTTTACCTTCAATTAGTATTGCAATCAAATGATAATCATGTATATGCAAATAATTATTGGCAAGCTGATTTTCACATTTTAATGAGATCAAAGTCTCAACTGTAACCTTACAGACCTAAAGGATCTGTCTGCAAATTTCTCTTGAAATGACACAGAATATAAATTCACTTATTAATTTTCATCCCTTCTTTCAAATATTTACATTTTCTAATTCGGTTATTGTTACCTAACAGAGAGAATGAAAACGTGAATTTGATAATTTACTTGAAGAATAAAGAAAGTGACAGAAGAAAGTTTTTTTCGAATTCTTATTTCCAAGTTGAACATAGGTAATGGGCAGTATTTTCATTACTAAAGAAGAAATTGAGGAAAATATTAAGAGATAAATTATAATTATTAGAAATATATACTTTACTGAAACACTGAATATAGAGGCATTTCCAAAACACCCTGTCATCTTTATAAAAAGCAACAAATATATTCTAAATCTAAATAATCTAAATTACTCATTCATGATTTTCAATGATATGAGCATAAAATAATAATAATAGCTATTATAACAATAAAATAGTGCCTATATGCATTAAATGAAAAGTAGCACTGGAAATTGATAAGATGTGTATAAGAAACTTAGAGGTTTCCATAATTTCTCCCACAATGTACAATTACTAAATAGTTAAGATTCACTCAAAGCTTCTGATATAGTGTCTTAAAATATGGATCTTCCAATTTTCATAAAGGAAAATATACTGTATTTACATGACTATGTCAAATATTTTCTTTTGCCAATTTGTATGTCACACATGTCTATATAAAATTAGCTCAGCTTAAAAATAATTTTCAACCAAATCAAGATATATATATAAAGCAATTATAAGTAATTAGGAATTAAATATGTATTTTTAAACAAAAGAAGACTATACTTTCTTAAGTTTTTTTTTTATAAATGTTGAGATGTATTCTTATCTTACAGATTCTATTTTGAGTATAGTGCTTACTGTATTTCTTTTAAGATTTTTTTCTATGAGACTTTCACTCATTTTACATTTAATCTCATCACTCTAAGGTATGATTATGTGCATATGTATTTTTAAGTGCTAAACAAGTCAAAATCAGTATTTGACTTGATTTTAACTAGCAACAAATTCTTTTTAATACTATTTTATCAACTGACTATATAATCTTCACCCAAAATGTCTCTGCTTATTGATCATAAAGATAGCATTAAATAGAAAGGATATGTTTTATCACTTATCTTCCTATTAGTAAAAGTCTACTGTGCCATAACCATACCGTGAATGCAACATTGGAGGAAATAGTCTTTCTCCAGTAGAGACATTTATGGTTAACTGGATACAAAAAGAAAGGAATGATCAATTTTGCTTGAGGGAGAGATTATTAAAAGTATGAGTCTCAAAAGTTTCACATTTTCTAAACTGACTAGAATAAAAAGGAAATTTTAAGTAAATGGAAGAAAAGTGACAGTATAGATACTTGTAACCTAATTTTCCAATTAATCATGTCTAGTAAGCACCACTCAGTATTTAGAACAGTGTTTTGCTCTTTGGGGAATAGAAAAACATATATAAAGTATTGTCAAATTATTGGTGTTATCCATATCTTCATTCAAATAAAATTTTATTTTCTCCCTGAATTTTTCTTAGAATGATGATGGCCATCAATAGTAAGAGAGAACAAGTCATTTTTGTGCTTTCAATTTCCCAAGAATATACTGATCAGTACTACAAAGGTATAAATAATACTAAATACTTAGTTAAAGTCTAGTCATCACCATAACCAAGCTCTACCTTCCTTTTTTTTTGTTTTTATCCAAATAAATGAGAAGATATTAAGAGAAATACAGTCTCGGCTAGAATATTCTGGATTGTCTGTGCATACCACCCACATTTCATCAATGATTGTCAGTCTCCATGCATTTTGTAGACATGGCAACTAGGTTATTTTCGGCAATACATTTATTTAATTTGCAATGCATGAGCCATCTTTTTCATGTGAGAAAGAAAACCCAAATAATTGTACTAAAGTGCTTTATAGAGAATCTGAAAGTCAATTTTAAAGACAATTATTTTCATTTAAATATCTTCGAGCTTTCAAAATTATGTTTACTTTTTTAAGCATCCTTCTGAAATTGTATATTCTACTCAAAATTCATTTATTTCTTTACATGTAGAATTGTAGAATTTCCACAGAAGTATTACAATATAAGAACTGTTTGCAAGCAGCATACTAAGAAGCCTCATTGTTAGATATGGAACAAGAAAGCAAATTCAGACTGGTTTAAAGTATTGACTTTAAACTTTACTAATACAAACAATTGTTACTTTAAGCAATGCATAGATAAACTTTCATTCTAATTGCTCCATAAATATTTATACACCAAATGACTTTTTAAAAAATTTTTTATGTCAAATTTTTCACATTACTAGAAAACAAGTTTTCTTTATTATTAAAAATTATTAAAAATTCTAGGATTTAAATTGTTTTGTAATAGTCAATATCTTTTATCTCTCCCTCTCATAAGAGAGATTTCTCCAACAGAATATAGATCTTGCCCTTTACTCAAGAATTATAAAGACACTAATTGCCAAATATTATTTTCTTTAGTCTTGCAATAGGCTCAGTTCTGTCTTGAAAGTCACTGGGTTTAGGTTGATTTGATAGCATATGGACCAACCTAGGAAAGCTCAGAATTCCCTTTACTCTTGCCTCTGTGAAGAAAAAGCTGTATGATCTTTAAAAACAAACAACAACAATAAAAAAAAAAAAAAAACTACATAGCTCATCTGAGCTTCAGTTTGATTGAAAAACAACAAAAAAAGTAGAAGTTCTTATAGCCTGGGTTTCAAAGAAGCGTTAGATGTCAGTAGCAAGGTTAGTTTGATTTTTGATGCCTTTACCTGAACCAGAAATTCTGTATTTTAAAGCTCAAGGAATGACAGTCAATAATGATCTGATATAGAAATTTTAAAATTGTGTATAGTAGGACAATCAGCACAGCTGAAGAAGTTCATGTTTTGATGCACATCTTGCGCTACAAATGTATACTGATGTTAGTTAGATAAGTTTAATACTTGAAATAAAAAAAAAAACATAGTTGAACTATAAAAGTAAATAAAGTAGAAACAAATGGATAAGTAAAGCAGAAGTGACTTCATAGGTATACTGGGCTTCTCGTGAGGAATAGACAATGTTGGCTAGAATATTGACTTTATGGAGGTAAGAGGAACTGAAGGTGTTCCATAGGTGAGAGCAGAACTAAGCTCAATGCTTAACATCTGAGGTTGGGGTGAGACTTTCTCTTCCTGCTAGCCTCCTCCCCAATCCCGTGCTCAAGAATGGATGTTGAATAAAATGTCCAGTTCAATCATAGGCTGTGGTTATTGCTTAAAGGAAACTCTGTATGTGGGGAGTAAGAACATATAGAAACAGCCTTGCCTCAAAAATATAAGCTAAGTGGTCTAATAAATAGATAACTATATCTGCAATATCAAAAGAAGACAGGAATTCAAAGCAACATTACAAAGAAGTGAGGCCCTGGGCAATAAGTTGCAGAAAAATATAAATAAGGAAGAATGAGGATAGAAAGAGTGAATAAGAGTTAAAAATATTAAAAAAAAAAA
>CM053509.1:112013800-112123246 GCA_028627145.1 Eidolon dupreanum
AGGCTCCCAGGTTTTGCTCTATTTATAGAACCTAGCCCAGGCCCTGAGCTATATTTATATTTCTTTGAAAGTATTTTTAAATAAATGAGAAAAATATGTGGTTTTCCAGTTAATTTTTTAACCTTTTAAAAATTGTTTATTTTGACATACAGATTCATAAATGTTGACAAAAATTTTAGATGTGGAAAAGTTAAAAGTGTAGCTTTGAGTTCCCATATACCAGTCATTTGGCTCCTAAAGTTAATATCTTGTATAACCATAGTTATCTTAAAAACTATCAAAACCAAGAAATTAATAGTGATACAATACTGTTAAAATATATGAACTTTATTAAAATTTCATCAGTTTTTTTCAACCAATGTCATTCTTCCACTTCAGGATCCAACTAAAGGTTTCTCATTACATTTAGTTGTCTTGTCTCCTTGATCTACTTCAATATGTGACAGCTCTAAGTCTTCCTTTATCTTGTATGATCTTGGTATTTTCAAAGTCATAATTTTCAATCATTTTACAAAACTGCCCTTATTTTGATTTTGTTTGACATTTCTAATTATTATATTGAGGTTATGCATTTTTGGCAAGAATCCCATGGAAATAATATGCATTACTTTTTCTATTTTTTAAACCAATACAAAAAGTTGTGCATATTTAACATATACCACTTGATGAGTTTGGATATAAGTGTATACCTGTGAAATCATCACCACAATTTATGCTATAAACATATACATAACCTCTAAAAATATCTTCCTAACCACTTTATACATTATTTTTGTGATAAGAACATTTAATGTAAGATCTATTCTTTTAGCAAATTTTTAAGTGTATAATGCAATATAATTACCTACAGACACTGTGCTATGTAATAGATCTCTAGGACCCATTCACCTTGGATACTAAAATTTTTACTTTTTGATAATACCTCTCCATTTCCCCCTTCCTCCAGCCCCATGGCAACCACCATTCTACTCTTGGCTTTTATAAGTTTGACTATTTTAGACTTCTTATATAAGTGATATCATATAATATTTGCCCTGTGACTGGCTTATTTCATTTAGCATAATGCCCTCCAGTTTCATCTAAGTCATCTCGAATAGCAGGATTTCCTTCTTTTCTAAGGTTTAAGAACATTCCAATATATGTATGTCACACATTTTCTGTATCCATTCATCTAACAAAGGACATTTAGACTGCTTCTGTGTCTTGGCTATTGTGAATAATGCTTCAATGAACATGGAAGTACAGATATCTCTTTGAAATACTGATTTCAATTCCTTTAGCTATACACCCAGATGGGAGGCTGCTGAATCAATCATATGGTAGTTCCATTTTTAAAAACTTTTTGAGGAACCTCCATACTGTTTTCCATATGCACCAATTTTTATATTCCTACAAGTGGTGTACAAGTGTTTCTTTTTCTCTACATCCTTGCCAATGATTATCTTTTTTTATATTGAGAATTTTAAGGTTTTTTAAAAGAGACAACAAACATAATCGATTTGTTAAAATTACATGAGTTAAAAAGGGTACTTATCAAAATGAATTTGGTGTCCCCAAGTGTTTATTCCATTCCTAACAATTAGAAGATGTTATATAGCAATGACCTTAAACCACTTTTGTTTGCAGACCCTAAAATGAATTTCAGAAAGTATCTCCTTTAAATATTTTAAGTTGAACAATAACATTTTTGTTATAAATTCCAGTGTAATTGAAAGAATATGATTTCTTGTGTCTTGTAAATACTGACATTTTAAAATTAAAAAATATGAATATAAATTAAATACAATTAATTAAATATAATTTATTAAACATATTAAGTTAAATATAATAGTAACTCTATTTGATTATAATAATTTAATAGTCAATTAAATATAAATTGAATATAAAACAATATAAAATTACACATATCATTTAATTTTAATTGGAACTAAATACGTTTATAAAATGCTACTCAACATCATCTCTTTAAGTACTTTCATTAAAAAGCTTTTATTCAATATATTTTCTTCTTAAAATATATTTTTGTTATACTTTCACTGTTGAATTTCACTTTAACAAAATATTTTTATTCTTACAAGTTTTTTTATTGATCACTCAGAACAATCATCCAAAACCTAATTATATTTGTAATGTACAATTATTTAGAAAATGTATTTTCTGTGATTTTATATGAAATGAGAAGATACTGTATTAGTTGAAATGGTGGTATAATCTGATGTAGGGTTTTTAAAGCAGATATTTTCAGTTGCATTGCTGCTTTGAGAATACATGGAAGCAGGATATGATAGAAGAATGGAGAATAGTTAAGAAGATGCCGAATAGCCAGACAAAAGATTTTAGTTATTTTATAAAGTGAAATCGGTCAGGTCCTGGTTAAATTTTGAAGGGAGAGGCACAGAATTTACCGATAGAGGGCAGGTGGGGAATTAGAAAATGAGATGTTGATACATCAATGATTTATTTTTTTTATTTACTAGAGGAATGAGAAAAATATAATTGTCATTTACTTGATGTCCTTGATGGGGAGCTACACATATGGGACATACTGAAATATCACTTGCCCTCCAAGTGACAGTGTTGTATAAGAAATTGATTGATGCATCTGAAATTCAGATTTCCAGGATAGAGGCATAAAGTTGGAAATCAATAGCAGATTTTGTTTAAAGCCATGTGACTTGATGAGATTATTTAGAAAGTGAATAAAGAGAGTGAAGATGAAAAGGAGGCATTGAGGAGAACTAAAGCAGAGTGTGGCCAGTGATATCAGAGGAGAACCTGCTCTGAAGGCCAAGTGTAGCAAATGCTTCCAGAAGAAGGAAGTAATAGGCTGTGTAAAATACTGGTGATGACTGAAGTAAGGTAGGGGCTGAAAACTGACCATTGAATTTACCATTGTATAGGTTATGGTTGACCTTGAGAAGAAAGGTATAGAGAAGTGAAGGTAGGAGCAAAAGCCTGATTGGAGTAGGATTAGAAAAATGTGTGCAAAGAAATGGCATATTTTGTATTCGTTAATTGTGTGTGTGTGCGGGGTGAGGGGGTTGTTCTGCCAAAGGAGAGCAGAGAATTAGGAAAGTAGCAGCTGGAGAGTGATTTAGTGTCAGAAGACATTTTATTTTCCTTCATGGGAGAAATAAGAGGATATTTATATGCTGATAAGAACAGACCTACTGCACAAGTGGAATGATGTCCTAAGCTATGAACCTAGACAGTTTAATCACAAGACAGGTAGAGGCAGAGTATATAAACATAGATGTTGAAAGTTGGATAGGTATATGGGACTGGTTGCTAATAGCTAGTCATGACATTTTCTTCTGGATTTCTATGACAGAATTAAAATTTCAAGGCCCTGGCCAGTAAGACATTTTAATGTATTTTTGTTACATTATGCACATAACTTTTTTGGTATTTATAGAAAAAGTATTCTAGCTGGAAGCACATATGTTTTGTAACTGCCAATAGAAGACATTCTCCTTGTATATTATCTGGATATATTAGTAGGGAAATACTATATATATATATATATATATATATATATATATATATATATATAAAAGGAAAAAAATCTATGGGCATATGAAAAAGTATAGTGAAAACTAATAATTTCAATGTTTTTATATAGGAATTCAGAAGTGAGATTATTGTTATAATGAGTCCACACACTACAGCTAAGTACTTGTGATGTGGCCAGACTTGTAGAAAATCTTATTATATCATCTTAGTTTGTTTGCTTTATAATTTGTAAGAAATAGGTTAATTCAACCTACCCAATCATTGATCCCTTAAGAAAAGGCCCAACATAAGGTTTTCCAGAAGTTGTAAAGAATTTTATACAGTTCAAGATTTGATAATTTATCTCATAGTGCTAATCTAAGAAAATTTTGCAAATATGTAAAATGATTAACCTAAACTATTAAAATTAACTTATATTGGAATCGTTATGTTAGAAGCCTCTATCATCTACTGTATACTATTATGTATTTTAAATGTCTTATATACTTCTCAAAACAGTCTTATGATGTACACAGCATTACCCCTAATTTATAGGTGAAAAAACTGAGTCTCAAAATGGGTAAGCTGTTGAAAAACACCATATGTATTTGAGAAAGGTAGAATTCCAATTAAGATTTCTATGACTTTAATGTCCTCTCTTTATACTGTGCTTAAGAGGTATCAGTATTAGCTTGCACAGATATGCATCTCTCTCATGTGGCATCCTAGAGAGAGCTTCCAGGTTTTGTAGTTCTATTAGGTAACCACAAGAGACTTTTAAGGAAGATTAAGAAGTTTCACTCCAGAACTAGAATGTATTTGACTCTCTCATCTTTCTATCTTATTGATTTCCTTCAAGTCACTGCATCATTGAGTGGCCTGGAAAAATGTTTTGCTACCATTGGTCCACTACTGATTTTTTGATGCTCTGGAAGATAGCAGTTGAGGGAAGAATTTCTATCAATGTATTTTGATGTCTTTTTGTTCTCACATATGCATTGGGAAACTATGCTCACACGAAACCTCAACTGACCTAGTTTCTTATTTGTTAAGTCATATTCTATTTCTACACAACCTTGAAAGTAAAATGTTTAAAAAATACATTATCTACTTCAATTTAAGTTACCTTTTAGGATTTTGTATTTGCTCCATATTTTATATGCACCAACTATTTCCTTAAATATGAAAGGTTAAAAAAATGCACAGTGCTTAACTTGCTTTTAAAGTGCATTTTTATAAAGGAAAAAAACCTGTTTGGAAGAGCTAAAAGGTAGAAACCACAGCATTTGGCTTCTTTTCAACATGATTAAATATATAAACAGCCTGTTGAAATGTAGATCCCCTAGCAGGTGGATGATTTTTCTTTTCTTGGGAGCTTAGCTGGAATCCTCATTGATCTATTTCATAAGACAAGTTCCCAATGGAGTTGGACTGGCTTGTTCATTTTTATTTTATTGATATTTAGGGTTTTGAAAACATGAAAATATGTTTCTAAAATATGTGCTTTAAAATTTAATAAGAAAAAGCTGAGTAGATTTAAATGTGAGTATTTTAGTCCATGAGTATAAGCTTTTAAAAAATGATTCTGTAAACAAATTATTTAAAAGCTAAAAGGTGCGGTTTGCAGCTAGTTCTCTTAGATCAATTAGTAACAAAATATGTACATCTTAGACCTTTTACCCAAAGGATCTTGTTTGTTCTGTGCAATATAGTCATCAATACGAAGCTGCATCACAGGTATTTTAACAACTGAATAATCAAATTTGTTAGGCAAATCACTTGAAGGCAACACTAAAGGAATATATAAGGAGCCTTATAACAACCTTTTAAATTACATTTGGAGGTGGCAGAAATGAATGGCTCTCTTTTGCACTAGAAATTACGTTTCTTAATAAGCCAAAAAAGTTATGTTATTAGAACTCAGTTGCTTTTATGGCAAGCATTGATAAATATTTTATTTAGAGGAAAAAGTCTCATGCCATTGAAGAGATAGTTTATCATTAGTTATCATGAAACTAGTCTGTTATTATGTTGCTTTAATATTAAATTAAATAAAAAGGCCAGGAAATACACTGATATAATCACAGGTCAACAAATTTTTAAAAATACATCAGCAACAAATAAGTTGGAGAAATGCTTCTAAATATCCATTTTACTTAGAAATATTGTTGAAACAAACTAAGGAAAAATGAATCTCTAGCAAAGATTAACTAAATGGAGAGATTTAGGAATAGTAAAAATAAAGTTTTCTCTGCAAGTAAGATTATTTATTCCATTATTTACCGAATACCTACTGAACACACAAAATGTGGAAGATGTTGTGCTCCTTTTATTTTACACCTTTAGAAAATCAACTCTTCTAATTACTTTTCAAGTCATCAAAAATTTTAATCCAGTATTTATTGAAACTTATACTACTATAACGATGGTGGACAAAATTTACCTTAAATATTAGGGGTTTTGTATTCTTTGAGAATTCTATGTCATTTAATATTGCCTATGGGGTTTACTAGCTCCTAAGAAGATATCTGTCATCTAAAAAAGTATATATATTTACAAATTATAAAATATGAAATTAATAAAAGACATCAATAAATGCTTACTTATATGTCTACAAAACAGTAGTTGGACTTATTCAGTTACAAGAATGTAAGAAAATTAAATAAATAAAATAAAAATAAATAAAATCACAAGGATAAATAAGTTATTCTTAAAAGTAAATTTTATTTTAAAAGATTAGTTAAATGTGTAATATAAGACTTCCAAAATAAGTACATAGAGCTTTCAAGATTTTAAGATTGCAAATATATTATTACCAATTATTCTTTGAAAGAATGTTAAATATCATATACTGACTTTGTTTACCAACACAGACTTTATATTGTTCTCATAAAGATTTTATTCTGAGAGGAAATGCATTATAATTAGAGGAAGAGAGCTAACATGTGCAGAGCAGAGATCAGCATATGATGTGGGTATTTCTACAATGAGCGAATGGTAAAAATAAAAAAAAAAGAAAGAAATGAAAAGAAAAAGGAAAAGAAAAGCTCATCAAATTAGGGTCAGATTGCTAATAGAAAAAAAGGTAACATTTGAATACCCTTTAAACTAACTTTAAGCCCATTATTTAGTCACCAAAATGTTACATGTCCAAAGTAGACACTGTGGAAGTTATTGGTGTTAAATAACCCTGTAAAAAGAAAACAAGTCGAATGGAGGTGGTACAAGGAGAACTGAAACTGTATTTAGCATGCCTGTGCACTTGAAATAAGTAATCAGACACAGGTATGTATTGAAACTCTCCTATGCCCAACATAAACAAAATTGTGATGTTTCACCATAGTTTTAATGTTCTCTCCCGTTGTGGAAAAGAAAGATACCTTGAGATTTAAAGAGCTCAGCAAAAGGGAGAGCTACACCCCAGTATATCCATATAGCAGGCAGATACTAGCTTTAATGGTTCAGGGTGAATTCTGTGGCTATTTAGTAGTGTCAGGCAGAAGGAAGAACCACTAAAAGTATCCCACATAATGGCAGCTAATTATGGAGCTATCTTGTTCAACTATTGTATATTGGTTACAGTTTGCGAGGAGCATCAGAAAACACAAATTGAAATTCTTGTGGCATCGATTTTCAAGTAATCGATGAGTTGGCAATGGGGCTGAGACAGGCAGAAAGATATTGACAACAAAAAGTGAAAATTTTCTCTTTTTTTAATGACATAATATCAGATAGTGTTCAAAAATATAGCAAGTGAAGATTAATAAGAAAAAATGGAAATGAGATCGAAGAATTTTATTTATATATTTGTTTTTCTAAGATCAAGAGTTGACCAGAATTAACATAGGCTATTTTTATTGTGGTGTTATAACTATTTTCTTTATTAACATTTAAGAAAGGGGAAAATATAGATCTGAAATGTAATATACGATATAGAAACAGTTTCCTTACAAAAAATTCAAGAAAGGCAAAGTAAGAGCAAAAGTCATATTTCTTTAATCTTAACCACTATAATAGCTCTAACATTCTTTTGGGATAAGTAAGAGAAGATTAAGGCCATACTCTATAAGTATCATGGCTCTGGACTCCTTTTAAGGAGTGTCTTAAGACATCCGTCTACTTTTCTAGTCATCATAAATCATACACCTGATGTAGTATGTCTAAAAAGTATAATATTAGGAATGTGTCATATGACTTCTAGAAGAAAGTGAGCATTGGAACAGAACTAAACAAAATTCACAAATTAACAAATTCTTTGTTTGGCTCCTTACAACTTATGTTTTGTGTTTTGTGTGTGTGTGTGTGTGTGTGTGTGTGTGTGTGTGTGTATTTTTGTTTGTTTTTGTCTCCTTTATGGAATAACAGAAGCAAAGTAGATTTTAATAGTAAAGTCCATATTCGTTGATCAAAATCAATAACTTTTATTCTTATGACTTTCAGTGAGAATTAATCAATTAATTAAACCACTTTATTCAGGTATAAAATCACTTTATTCAGGTATGTGAAAAACCGTACATATTTAGTGTATGCAACATGATGAATGCATGCTTGTGAAAACATTATCACTATCAAGGACACAAAAATAGTCATCATCTCCCTATGTTTCTTCCCACTTCTTTTTTGGTGTGTGCATGTGCATGTATGTGTGTGTGTGGTAAGAACACTTAACATAAGATCTACCCAGCTAGCAAAATTTAAGTATCTAATACAGTATTGTTAACTATTGGTACTATGCTGAATAGCAGATTTCCAGATTTAGATAATCTTGCATAACTGAAACTGTACCCTTTGACCATCAGGTCCCCATTTCCTTCTCAAGCCCCTGACAACCACAATTCTACTTTATGATTCTATAATTTTGACTATTTTAGATTCCACATATAAGTGGTATCATGTAGCATTAGTCTTTCTATCTGGCTTATTTCTCTTGGCATAGTGTTCTCCAGGTTCATCCATGTATCAAATGGCAGAATGTCCTTATATTTATTTTAAGATTAAATAGCATTCCATTGTATGAATATACCACATTTTCTTTATTCATCCAACCACTGATGTACACTTAGGTTGTTTTCCTATCTTGGCTATTATGAATAATGCTGCAAGGAACATGAGAGTATAGAATGTAAGACTGTCTTTCAATTCCTTTAGATATATACACAAAAGTGGTATTGCTGGACAGTTTGGTAGTTCTAGTTTTAGTATTTTGGGAAACTCCATGCTGTTTTTCATACTGGCTGCACAAATTTACATTCCTAACAAAAGTGTAAAAAGGTTCCCTTTTCTTTATATCCTCATTAGCACTTGTTATCCTTTATTTTCTAATAATAGCTCTCCTAACTGGTGAGATGTGATTTTTTATTGCAGTTTTAATTTACATTTCCCTGATAATTAGTAACGTTGAGCACTTTTTCATATATTTGTTGGACATTTGTATGTCTTTTTTGGAGAAATATCTGTTCAGATCCTTTGCCTATTTTTTAATCAGATTATTTGGTTGGTTGTGGTGTTTTATTTTTATTTTTATTTTTTTCTATTGAGTTTTATGTGTTCCTTATATATTTTATGTGTGTGTGTATATATATATATATATATATATATATATACCCAAAGTTTTCTATAGATTAAGTACAATACTCTATCAAAATTTCAAGGGCATTTTCCCCAGAAATATAAAAAATAATACTAAAATTCATATGGAACCACAAAAGACACTGAGCAACAACCAAAGCAGTCATTAGCATTAAGAACATAACCATAGGTATCACAGTTCCTGATTCTAAATGATACTGCAAATCTATAATCAAAAGGGTATGGCACTGACATGAAAAATAAAACAGAGACAGGTAGAACAGATTGAAGAGCCCAGAAATAAACCCATATATTTATAATTGTTTCTTAGAGGAATTCACTATGAATGAAGTTGTGTGTGTGTGTGTGTGTGTGTGTGTGTGTGTGTGTGTGTGTGTGTTTAATGTATTTACAGTGGATTTGAGTAGGTTTTTTTGTGACTTACAAGAAGCACCATTTATGTTCACAATGAAAGAAATATCTACTACAAATATCTTAATTATTAGAAAGGTATGTTTATGAATGAATGTTTGTTGACACTATATTGACATAGCTGGGCTGTTATTTTTGACAAGACTGTTATATTCAGAGATTGGTCCTCCTATTGATTTCAAGTTGTCATGAATTTGGCCATTTACCTAAGAGCTCTCCCTTTTTGCAGGGATCATAAGATGGAAGGCTGCTTTTCTGGTGACTTAGCAGTTACTGAGATGATTCATGCATTAGTTAATTAAAAATATTTATTGAATATCTACTTTGTGCTGAGTATTCAGCTGGAAGTTGAATGTAGCAATAGTTAAGAAAGATGTCATTCCTACACTTATAAAACTTATAGTCTAATGATAAAAGCGATATTATGGTATTTACAAATGTAATGAGTTGATAAAAGAAAAATATTAAAAACACATGATAATAGGTAAGTTAGAATGTTATAACACATTTAGGATAATTTTTATGTGAAAGACACAAATCCTAGTTAAGAAGCTCAGAAATAGTATTTCATTTTATTTATTTCAGGTCCCAATTGTTATTTATTTTTGTTTGCATTTCAGAAATATTTATCTTCATTTCATATAGATATAAGTTTAGCCATCATTTAAGAAATATTTATTGATCATATGCTATTGCCAGACACTGTGATAAGTATTGTAATTTTTTTTAATGATGCTTTACTTTTGCCTTCATAGTGTTTAGAGTCTAGTGCAGGACATATGAAGTGGGGTTAGGTAATATAAGCAGAGTCAAGAAAACAATGTCTAAACTCATGTCTAAAGAGAATTAAGTTTAGCCGGGCAAAGAAAAATAGAGAGAATGTATTCCAGGTGAAATAAAAGTGTTCAGTAGTCCTGAGATAAAAGAGAATGTATCATGTTTAAGGAACGTTGGATAATTTATTATGTCTAAGCTTTTGATTTAAGAAGTGAATAATGGGGGTAGTGAAATAATTCTGGATAGCTATTGTTTTTTCTCTGCCTACATCCATTAATTTTTCTTTTAGTAACATGATCTTAATTTTCTTTATGTAATTACCTCTTTAGAAATCTCAGTTTATATGTTTCTATTGGACTTTACTCTGTCCCCAGAACTCCAAAAGTGAGCATGTAACCTAAATCCCACCAAGGAAGCCCAATGAAACTCTATTCTGGGTAGTTGGTTTTTGTGTATGTTGTGTGTACATGTGTGTGCGTATGTGTGTGTGTGTGTGTGTGTGTGTGTGTGTGTGTGTTTCCATTATTTGAGATTATTTGAACTGGCTATTTCTGGAAGGATTGAATGCAGCCTGCAACTACTAGGGAACATATTTTCCCAGTAAAGGAAAATTCACCTGAAAATAAATCATACATAAACACATGGCCTAAAGACAGAAGGAGGAAGACTGATTCATGATGACATTGCTTGAGCTCTGTACCCAGTCATGTCAAAAATCATACTGTAATTTAACTTTTATGATATTAGGGCCAAAATTTCTATAGTTCATCTTTTTCGTATGTTAGTTATGTTTTTGAATTAAGACATTTCAAATTCATTTGATTATTTTCATCTAAGAGTCCTGAATGATAAACATCTAAACCAATATTATTTATATAATTTTTCACCTTTGATTTAATGAGAATATAGATGTGGGATTTCTATGAATAAATACATATTATTTTCTTTGTGTTTGAAGTAAGAAAAAATTTGGTGAGATTTTACGAGCCAGACCACTTAGAAATATAAAAAATAATAACGAAATATTTGCTCCCTATTGTTTATTTCTAGAATTCTATCTGACTGATTTCAATTTTAGGTCACTCTCAGAGGACTGATATCATAAATGTACAAAGACCTACAGATACAGAGCGAGGCAATTTTCCCCTACTCCTTACCTCTATATTCCATATGAGGGTAATATCTATATATGTAAGGGCAGGGCTAAATACTTTTAAAAAGTTATATAAAGGGTCTTGAACTGAAGTAGAAGTTGACTGATATTGTAATTATAATTACCATCATTGGTGTCTTCACTTTCTTAATGGATCAGGATATTAGGCAGCCCTGTGTCCCCTTAATTGTGCTTTAGTGGGGAAATAGTAGGAACCTGAAAATTACAAAAGTAGAAAATATTGAAAGGTTTTAACGAGAAGGTTGAGGTGTTGGAACTTAATCTAAATGCAGACTTCAGATAATTATAGACTGTGCTATGGTAATACCAATGAAGATGAGCAAAGTGTTTGATGGAAGTGAAAATACGTTAAGGATAGATTTAGGTCTGTGAATTAAATAAGATCCACATAAAGTTCCACTACAATTTGAGGCCCTGCAATTCACTTTCACAGTCTTTGAGAAGAAGAAGGCTAAGACAGATTTACTCAAACTAATGACAGAAGTTCAATTCTACACGAATCATATATAAGATATAAACTAATCTGAAGTCTTTAAAACATCTCAAGTTATTAGGAAGAGAAATTCTGAACTGAAAAATGGGAGCTAATTTAGATATTATTTTTAATCATCTATTTCCACTTCTATTTTTGCTCTGTGTCAAAATTTAAATATAGCAAACATGAACCAAATGAATAATATGATTCCTTAAGACATATATAGGAGGAAAAATAAGATGACCAAGCATTGTCTGTACAATAACAATGACAACAAATAGAATTTAGGGCATCATTGTTAAGTAATGTCTGACATCAGAGAAAAATATCTCTGTAGTTAGTTGTAGATCAATGCCATCAGTTTTAAAAAGAAAACACTGTGATGAGAATATGGACAGCACCAAATTTTATTATTTTTTGCTCTTTTATAAAATTTCCTTAGAACAAGGATTGAATTACAACATATTTGAAATCCCTGAAGTTGTAAGCAATTTTTTTTTTCTGGAATAAATCACCATAGCTTTAATAGATTCTAAAAGGGGTGTGACTCAAAAATCATATAAAACAAGTCCTATAAAAATTATTTTTCAGGTGTGAATGTTTAATGATTGTATCTAAGTCTGATATGTGCCTTGGGATAACGTAAGATTGAATCGAGATATGCAAAACAAAACAGCTCCCCAGAAAGACTTTATAGTGTAAGTGAAGCTTGGATCTGACTGCTTTATTCATTGTTGAAGACACTCTTTAGAGGACAAAAGGGATTTGCCTCTTCCTTGTTAATGTGCATTTTACTTGGTGTTCCTTGTGAAATAAATGCTTATCTTTGGGGTTTTCCTTTTCTTTTGAGGTCAAATGAGTTTTGACATAAGCATAAGAGATACAAAAATGAACACTGAGAGGATGCCACTCCTTATGTGTTCTATTTTCACCCTGCTTGACCAAGCTGAACCTCTACCTGGCTATGCCTGCTATATGGCTTTGACGTTGTCAGAGGACACTGAATATCATTTTTACTTCTAGAGTTGTTTATTTGTTTTATTACTGCTCTTTTTTTTTCTTTTATCTTTTTATCATTTATTAAAGTGGCAGTTTCTTCTCTCTCTCTCTCTCTCTCTCTCTCTCTCTCTCCTCCCTCTCCTCTTTCTCTCTCATATTCTGTTGACTTCTGGCAAGACGATAACTTAAAGACATATTATTCTCCAGCTTATTTCAATATTCTCATTGAAATTACCACCACATTTTTATAATTAAAATGATAAAAAATAAAACAACATTAGAAACTAGAAAATGTTAACTTCCATTACCAACTCATCCCTTTAATACCTGCACATTAAGGAATTGTGCCAGAAAAAGTAAGTAGAAGAATCTTAATTCAATTATGTTAGGAGAAGGATAGAATTTGGGTCCTTGGCAAACAAAAATATATCAGTTTCTACATTTATCATAGGAATCAAAACTTAAATTTACATCCAGCTTGGATTTGATTATGTTAGGACAGAACAGAGCTATTGTGTGGTTCTTAATTATAGCTTAGAAAAGATTTGAATACTGCCCTACATAAAGCTGATGATCCCTGCCATGACTGTTTCTAACCTTGAGTTCATCCTGTTTCCACACCTTACCCATTACTTGATATCTGATTTGAAAAATAACAACATAAATCCCAATTATTTTTAACACTTTCTTAGTTTCATAGATTCAGGGAGGAATTTCATATTATCTTTAAGAATCCACCTTAATTTCTAATATTAGAACCAGTCTCTCTATAAGGATAATTTACAAAGAACTATTATCAGCCATAGAAAAGATATTGCATTTCAACTAAAAAAAAAAAAACAACAAAAAACTAAAACATGGATTAACAAAATTTTTCTGTGAAAGAGAAGATAATAAATATTTTACTTTGTTGGTCAGAAGGTTTCTATTGCAATTACTCTATTCTGCCTTTGTGACATAGAAAGCTGTAGATAATATGTAAACAAATGGGTATGGCTGTGTTCTAATAGAACTTTATTTATAAAAATAAGTAATAATCCAGGTTTGTCCTGTAGGCCATAGTTTAATAAATCAAAATGAATATCTTTATAAATTTAGTAACAGAAGAATATTTTAGAAAATTTCTCATTCACTCTCAATCTCATGATTCAAGAGAAAATAGATTATATCAAAACAGAGCAAACAATATGAAGAGGAAAACATAAAAGACAAAATAAAAATTACTGTGCAGCCATTGTGAACAGCCAAAGATATAAAAATTGGTGAACAGCCATTTGTATATTGTGGAATATTGAATAGATATAATTTTTGAATAGATATAATGACAACACCAAATGCTGGTAAGAATGAGAGAAATTAGATCACTTATACTTTTCTGATGGGAATATAAAATGGTGCTACCATTCTAGAAATGTCTTAATAAAGCATATAAAAATTATTATACAACCCAGCAATAGGACTCCTGAGCATTTACCCCAAAGACTACTGAAATCTTCATGCCAAAATCTATACAAAAATGTTTATAGCAGCTTTAATCATAATGACCAAACTGGAAACATTCAGATATCTTTCAACTTTAAATAGTTTAAAAAAACTGTGGTATATCCATACTATGGAATACTATTTAGCATATAAAGTAAAAGGAATGACTATTATTGCAAACAACAATCGGAAATAAACTGCAGAAAATTTTGCTGAGTGAAAAGGCCAATCTTGAAGAAGTTTTTAAAAGGCTATGCACTGAGTGATTCCATTTTTATCACATACTTAAAATGACCAAATTATAGAATCAGATAATAAATTAGTGTTTGTAAGTGGTTAAGGAGGAGGTAGGGATAAGTGGCTATACAAAAACAACATGAGAGAACTTTATTGTGAAAGAATTGTCCTATATTTTGACTATGTCAATGTTAATATCTACTTTTGATATTGTACTATGGGTTTTGCAAACATTGAGTGAAACTTTATAAAAGGAACACAAATACTTTCTGCATCTTTCCTTGCAGCTACATATGCATCATCATTTCTCTCAAAATAAAATATTTAATTTAAGAAAATAAAGGAAAAATACAAACATCCTTAGATTGTGTGTGTGTGTGTGTGTGTGTGTGTGTGTGTGTGTGTGCATGTGTGCGAGAGAGAGAGAGAGAGAGAGAGAGAGAGAGAGAGAGAGATTGAGAGATTGTTTCTAGTAGAACTGCTTTAAAAAATATACTAAAGAAAAATTTTTTGGCTGAAAGCAAATGATACTAGACAGCAATTTAAACCCACATGAAAAAGCTAAAGCAGTAGTAAAGGTACTTAGAGGGAGATTTAAAAAGACATTATAATTGCATATTTCTTTTTCTTTTTTCTCAACTGATTAAAAAGCAATTGTATAAAATAATGGGCATATAATTATATAACAACACCCTCTGTGTTGGATGGATGGGAACAAAGCTGTCTTAGAGTAAGGAAATGACACCAGATAATTAACTTGAATTCATGAGAACATATGAAGAGAACCAGAAATGGTAAATAAGGTGTTAATCAAATCTACAAGTATATATTTTCTAATTTTTTCTAGAAGTTTTATGTTTTTGGGTCTTACATTTAAGTCTTTAACCCATTTTGAGTCCATTCTTGAATACGGTGTAAGAAGGTGGTTCAGTTTCTCCCCCCCCCCTTTTTTTTTTTTTTTGCATGTATCTGTCTGATTTTCCCAGCACCTTTTATTTTTATAACAGGGTAAAGACTGTCTTTACCCCGTTATATATTCTTGGCTGCTTTGTCATATATTAAGTGACTGTATAGGTATGGATTTATTTTTGGGCTCTCTATTCTGTTCCATTGATTAATGTATCTGTTTTTATGCCAGTACCATGCTGGTTTGAACTATAGCCTTGTAGTATAGTTTGATATCAAGCAGTGATCACCTCTTACTTTGTTCTTCTTTCTCAAGATTGCCATGGCTATTTGGAATCTTTTATGGTTCTATTTAAAATTTTGAATTATTAATTTTAATTTTCTGAAAAATACCAAGACAATAACATTGGTATTTTGATAGGAATTGCATTGAATCTATAGATTGCTTTGGGTAGTATGGCCATTTTAATGATGTTGATTCTTCTTATCCACGAGCATTCTGTATGCTTTCACTTATTTCTATCTTCTTCAATTTCTTTTTTCAATGAGATATTTTTCCAAAAACAGGTCTTTTACCTTCTCAGTTAATTTGATTCCCAGGTATTTTATTGTTTTTTATGCAATTGTAAATGAGATTGTTTTCTTAATTTCTCTTTCCAAAAATTCATCGTTGGTGTATAAAAAGGCAAACGACTTTGAAATATTAATTTTGTATCCTACTTTTTACTGAATTTATTGATCACTTCTAACATTTTTTTGGTGAAATCTTTAGAGTTCTCTCTATACAGTATCATGTCATCTGCAAATAACAGTTTTACATCTGCCTTTCCAATTTGGATTCCCTTTATTTCTCTTTCTCGTCTGATTGCTGCAGTGAGGACTTCCAATACTGTGTTGAATAGCAGTGGTGAAAGTGGGCATCCTTGTCTTGTTCCTGATCTTAAGGAAAACACTTTTAATTAGCCTTTCTCTATTGAGTATGATGTTAGCTGTAGGTTTGTCTTATGTGGTCTTTATTATGTTGAGGTATGTTTCCGCTATTCCCATTTTGCTGAGAGTTTTTATCATAAATGGATGCTAGATTTTGTCAAAAACTTTTTCTGCATCTATCGATATGATAATATGATTTTTATCTTTTAATTTATTAATGTGATGTATCACATTAACTGATTTCTGGAGAGTGAACCAACCTTTATCCCAGAAATAAATCTCACTCAATCATGGTGTGTGACTGTTTTAATGTATTGCCAGTTTGCTAATATTTTGTTCAGGATTTTCTTATCAATGTCCAACAGTGATATCAGCTTATGGGTTTTTTTTTGTTGTTGTTGTTGTTGTTTTGTTTTGTTTTGTTTTGGTAATGTTTGTCTGGTTTTGGAATCAGGGTAATGGTGGACTTATCAAAAGAATTAAGGAAGCTTCTCTCCTCCTTGGAATAGTTTGAGAAGGATAGGTATTAATTCTTCTTTGAATGTTTGGTAAAATTCACCAATGAAGCCATTTGTTCCAGGACTTCTGTTTTTAGGAAGTTTTTGATGATTGTTTGGTTTGGTTGGTGGTAATTGGTCAGTTTAGATTTTTTTATTTCTTCTTGTTGAAGTCTTAGGAGTTTGTATAAATGTTTCTAAGAATGTATACATTTCTTCCAGATTGTCCAATTTGTTAGCATATACTTTCTCATAGTATTTTCTTGTAATCCTTTATCTTTCTGTGCAGTTTATAGTTACTTCTCTGCTTTCATTTCTGATTTTATTTATATGGGTCTCTTATTTTCTTGATGAGTCTAGTTGAAGGTTCATCAATTTTGTATATTCTTTCAAAGAACTAGTTCTTGGTTTCATTGATCTTTTGTATTGTTTTTCTAGGCTCTATTTTGTTTATTTCTCTCTAATCTTTATTATTTTCTTCTACGCACTTTGAGTTTTGTTTACTGTTCTTTTTCTAATTCTTTTAAGTACAAGGTTAGATTGTTTATTTACAATTATTTTGTTTTTAAGGTAGGCCTGTATTGCTATGAATTTCCCTCTTAGGACTGCTTTTGCTTTGTCCCATAGATTTCGAGTCATTATTTTTTCATTTTCATTTGTCTCTAAGTATCATTTGATTTCTTCCTTGATCTCATTGTTAACCCACTCATTATTTAGTAGCATGCTATTTAGCTTCCATGTCTTTGTGTATTTTCCAGTTTTTTCTTGTTTATTTCTAGTGTCATACTACTGTGGGTGAAGAAGATGCTTGATTTCAATATTCTTAAATTTATTGAGATTTATTTTATGGCCTAATATGTGGTCTCTCCTGGAAGATGTTACATGTGAACCTGAGAAGAATGTATATTCTTCCACTTTGGGGTGAAATGCTCTGAAAATATCAATTGACTTCATCGGTCTAGTGTGACATTTAAGGCTACTGCTTCCTTACTGATTCTCTGTCTGAAAGATCTGTCCATCGGTGTCAATGTGGGTGTTAAAGTCTCCTGCTATGAGCATATTACTTTCTATCTCTATCTTTATATTGGTCAGTGATTGTTTTTTATACATGTAGGTGCTCCTATGTTCAGTGCGTATGTTTACTAGGGTTATGTCCTCTTGCATTGACCTCTTTATCATTATATGATGTACTTCTTTGTCTCCTATTATCATTTTTGTTTTTAAGTCTGTTTTGTCTGATATAAGTTTTGCTACCCTAGCTTTTTTTTTTTTTTCATTTTCATTCACATGAAATAACTTTTTTTCATTCTTTTGCTTTCAGTTTGTGTGTGTCATTTAATCTGAGGTGAGATTCTTGTAGATAGTATATGTATGGGTCTTGTTTTCTTATCCATTTACCTACCCTGTACCTTTTGATTGGAGCATTTAATTCATTTACATTTAAAGTGATTATCGATAGGTACATAATTATAATCATTTTATTATGTATATTTATGAGATTTTTATTCCCCCTCCTTTTAACAGAGTCCTCTTAACATTTCTTATAAAACTGGCTTGTTGATAATGAATTTCTTTATGTTTTTCCTTCTGGAAAGCTTATCTAACCTTTTATTTTAATTGGTAGCCTTGCATAGTAGAGAAGTCTTGGCTATAGGTTCTTATTTTTTATTACTTCGAATATTTCTTGCCAGTCCCTTCTGGCCTGCAAAGTTTCTGTTTAAAAGTCAGTTGACATTCTTATGGGAGTACCCCTGGAAGTAACTAGTTGCCTTTCTCTTGCTGCTTTTAAGTTTCTTTCTTTGTTTTTAGCCTTTGACATTTTAATTATAATGTGTCTTGATGTGGGTCTATTTGAGTTTCTCTTGTTTGAGACTCTTTGTGCTTCCTGGACTTGTATGTTTAATTTCTTTGCCATGTTAGGGAAGTTTTCTATCATTATTTCTTCAAATAGGTTCTCAATCTCTTGGTCTCTCTCTTCTTCTGGTATCCCTATGATGCAGATGTTGGTACGTTTGATGTTGTCCCAGAGGTCTCTTAAATGTTCCTCATTTATTTTTTATTCTATTTTATTTTTGCTGTTCTGATTGGGTGTTTTCTGCTGCCTTGTTTTCCAACTCGTTGATTCAGTTCTCTGTTTCATCTAATCTACTATTGATTCCTTCCAATGTATTGTTCATTTTAGTTATTGTATTCTTCATTTATGACTGGTTCTTTTTTATGATTTTTGTGTCCTTTTTTATGCTTACTGTCTATCTGTTGAAGTTCTCACTGAGATTATCTATCCTCTCCTCAAATCATTGAACACCCTTATAACCAGTGTTTTGAACGCTTTTTCTTACAGGTTGCTTGCCTCCATCTCATTTAGTTTTTTGGGGTTTTTTTTTGTTTGTTTGTTTGTTTTTTAGAATTTTGTCCTGTTGTTTCATTTATGACATGTTTCTTTATTCTTATTCTAGTTGTCTCTCTGTATACATTTCTGTGTATAAGGAAACTTTATTACATCTCTGTCTTGGCCAGGTGGACTTATGTAGTCAGTGACCTGTGTGGCCTAGTGGTGCATTCTCCCTAATCACTTGTGCTAGGGACTCTGGATATGTTCAACTAAGTCCTGATTGTGGTTAGCACATTATTAGATGAGACTGACTTTCAGGTTGACTGGTTTGGGCAATTTGCCATGCCCACAGGGTATGAGTTGCTGTGTGGGCACTGACCCCTCATAGTGGAATTCACCTTAGCAGCCTTGTGTACCTGTTGAGAACACTTTTGGGTATGCCTTTTATGGGGCTAGTTGGGTGGTACTCTGCTGTGGTCAGATGCCAGCCTCCAGGTGTGCTGGTTCTGTGGCCCCTTGGGAAGGACTCCTGAGCAGGCCGAGGTTAGCTACTGCCTTTGATTGCTGGGGGCTACCTGGTAGGAATGACAGCGATCTGTGATGATTACTGCCTATGCCGAATCTGAAGGTAAGTGAAAAAGGCAGTGTTGTGAGCCGAGGTCTGGTTACCCCTTGTACCAAGCATGGGGCAGCATAGCAAAAGGACCAGTGCACCTCAAGGCTTGAGGTTACCTGCCAGCTGCTCGTAAGACTTTGCAGCTGGAAGAGCTTTTGGATGACGTGCGAGTAGGGTGGTGCAGAAACCCAGGGAGTTGCCTAGGTATAGCACACAGATTTCCCCTGGCCAATACAGTGTCAGTTTCATGCCAATGTTGTTTCTGTGGCTTCCTGTAAGTCTCAGATTACAACAAGGGCAGCTGCTGCCTGCCTCAGGCTAATAGACATGAGATTAATTCAGGAGAAATACTGTAGCTTGGTGCAGGGTTTGTGGCCTGCCACCTAAAGTGTCTCGCATGATGCATGGGCTATGTATGAGCAGCATGGGATGAGGACTGTTGTTTGCTGTTTAATTCCTGGTCCAAGGAAAGCACAAAGGGTGGGGTTGGCTGCCTTAGAATGGGCTTGCCATGGGTAATTTGTAGATTGGGTGTTGCGGCTTCTCAAGGAAACATGAGGTGGAGCAAGCTAATCCTAGCAGGTCAATATATGCTGCCAGTTCTGAGTCTGCAGACTCCCACAAAAGTCACAGATCACAGTAAGGCCAACTGTTGTCTGAGTTGGGCCTGCAGACTCCCGCCATCCGCTCAAGAGATACTGCGGCTTGTGCTGGCACCAGTGGTCTGCCACCAAATGTCTCCTCCGAAATGCTTTCCAGTGTGAGCCTGAGGGCCTTTGTCTGCCATGAATACACAGCCCCAGGAAAGGGTAGGATGGGGGCAGCTGCCAAGCAATGGACCACTGTAGGCAATCTGTGGGTTGATTGGGGTGAGGTCTCAGAGAGACACAGAGTGAGATGGGCCAATCTCACAGGCCAATGAAGCTTCAGAATTGGCCATGCGGAGGGTGGATTCAACACAGGCAAGAGGGCACCCATCTGTAGACTGCCCCAGAGGGACACCCGACAAAGGAACAATGGCAGCTGTCCCTCCAGTATTCCCCCTGATGCCACACAACTCAGTCTTTCTCTATATGTTTCTTATGCCTCCCAAGCTGCTGACCCTTTGCCAGGACCCAAGGTGAATGTCTGCAAATGAGTGAATCTGTGCTTGGTCCCTTTAAGGAGTCATCTGGGTTTTCAGGTTTCTTCCAACTCACCTGGACAGCCAGAATCCCCACTGATTTTTCACGGTTGGATTTTGTGGGAACTCCTCTTCCTAGGGCTGAAATTCTGAGCTGGGGAGGTCCTGTGTGGGGCTAGGGCCCCTCACTCCTTCAGTGGGGCCTTTGTATTCATGCTGTCCCTCCTAGTGCTCAACTACCACATGTTGGTGTAGGATCAGTCTATTTCGTGTCTCCTACCATTCACGATGTGGATTTTTTATAAATATGTGTTATGATTAACTGGAGTTTAGTGGTTCTCTGCATTGCTTATTTTATAATTTGGTTATAATTTTAATGAGGTTCTGAGAGAGGGCAAACTTCACATTACCTAGTCTGCCATCTTGACACCTCTAGACACATACTTTAGATTCAAAGACACAAGTTGAAATCAAAAGAATGGAAAAAATATTAATGCAAAAATAGCAACCATATCAAAGTTAGAGCAGCTATACTAATATACTAAATAGACATTAAAACAAAAATATGTTATTAGAGATAAAAAGGAGACTTTTTGTAAAGGTATAAGAGTAAATCCACTATATATGTATAACAGTAATAAACACACCTAAAACAATGTTCCAAAAATACATAAAGCAAAACTGACAGAATAAAGAAAGTAATATGTAATTCAACAGTAATAGAAGTCTTTAATACCCCACTTTTAACTGTGCGTATAACTAGACAGAAGATGAGCAAGTTATAAAAGTTTTAGCAACACTAACAGGCATATATAGAATACTCCATCCAAAAGCAAGACAACACACACTTTTTTCAAGACAAAGAGCATTTGGAACATTTTCCAAGAGAGAACATATTCTAAGTAATAAAACATGTCTCAATACATTTGAAATGACTGAAATCAGAAAAGTATGTTCTCCAAACACAATGGAATTAATTGGAAATTTAAAAAAAAGAAAAAGAAAAAGAAAGAAAAAAAAAGAAAAAAAAAAGTGGGAAATTTAAGTTGAAATTCAACAGCATATCCTTAAATAACCAGTGTATCAAAAAAAAAAAAAAAACTATAAAATACTTTGAAGTGATTGAAAACAAATATGAGACATACTAAACCTATGAGATGGAATAGAGAAGTACTAAGAGGGGAATTTATATTATTAAATGTCTATATTTGAAAAGAAGAACAATTTCAAGTCAATAACCCTACCTCTTACCTTAAGAAACTAGAAAAGGAAAGTGAAACTAAAACCAAAGGAGAAAAAAGAATATATATTTTAAAAAATAGAACAGAAATAAATAAAATAAAGATTAGAACAACAATAGAAAAACGTGCACAAAACCAAAAGAAAAAGCATCAATATTTGGAAGGAAGGAATAAAACTATCTTTACTTTCAGATGACATGCTCTTATATAAAGAAAATTCTAAGGAATCTAATAAAAATTATGAGAACTAACAAACAAGTTCGGAAAGCTTTTAGAGCACCAGATGAGTATGCAAAAATCAATTGCATTTCTATATACTACTAATGAATAGTCCAAAAATTAAATTAGGAAATTGATTCCTTATAATAGCATGAAAAATAAAATATTTAGAAATTAAGCATAGAGCACAAAATCTGTACAATGAAAACAATAAAATATTGCTGAAGATATTAAGGAAGACCTAAATATATGAAAAGATATTACGTTTATTGTTATGAAGACAGTATTTTTAAGATGACGATATTCTCAAAGGTCAATTCTAAATTCAAGACAATCCCTATAAAATTCCATCTGGCTATTTTGTAGAAATTGACAACATAATCCTAAATTTCATATAGAAATTCAGAGGATAAAGAATAGCCGAAACAGTCTTGAAAACAAAGAATAAATCCAGAGGACTCCCATTTCCTGATTTTTAAAACATACTACAAAAGTATAGTAATCAAAAGCACAAATGATTAAAAAAGATAAATTTGACTTAATCATAATTAAACACTTTTGTGTTTCAAAGGACACAGTGAAGTAAACAAAAATAGAGCCTAGTGAATAGTAGAAAATATTTGCAAATAATATCTACAACAAGGAACTTGTAGTTAAAATAAATAAATAGTTTTACGACTCAAAGATAACAATATGAATAACTCAAATGAAAAATAGGTAAATAATTGAAATAGACATTTCCTCAAAGAAGATATACAAATGGTAAATAAGTACATATAACTCAATATCATTAGTGAATAGAGTAATGTAAACTAACACCACAATAAGATAGTACTTAGCTCTTAACAGGATGGCTATCATAACAAACACATATAATAACAAGTGTTGACAAGGATATGGAGAAATTGGCAGCTTCATTCATAGTTAATGGATTGTGAAATGGTGCAGCCACATTTCAAAACAATTTGAAGTTACCACATGACTTAGAAATTTCACTCCTAATATATCCAAGATTAACTAGAACTTATATCCATGTAATAACTAGCTCACACACCTGTCAGAATGGCTATCATCAATACATCAAAGAACAGCAAGTATTGGCAAGGATGCAGAGAAAAGGGAATTCTCACACTTTTGGTAGGATTGCAAATTGGTACAATGACTATGGAAAACAGTGTGAAGTTTTCTCAAAAAATTAAAAATGGATATACCTTTTGACCCAGCAATTGTACTTCTGGGTATTTAGGAAACCAAAACAATAATTCATAAAGATCTATGCACCCTTATGTTCAAGGCAGCACAATTTACAATAACCAAGATATGGAAGCAACAAACCAAAGAAGTTATGGTTCATATATACAATGGAATATTACTCAGCCATTTAAAAATGAAATTCTACCATTCACAATTGACCTAGAGGTTATTATGCTGAGTGAAGTAAGTTATAGAAAGATAGATACCATATGATTCCACTTATATGTGGAATCTAAGGAACAAAAAGAAAAACTAATCAAAAACAGACTCACAAATATAGAGGACAATCTGGTGACAGCCAGAAGGGAGGGAGTTTGGGGGGTGGGAGGATGGGGCAAAGGGTTAAAGAATAACAAATTAGTAGCTTATATATGGTCATGGGAATGGGAAGCATGGCATAGGGAATGCAGTTAGCATTAATGTAATGGCTAGGTGGAGAGCCAGAAGAGAGAAAGAGCAATTAGGGGGATTGTTTTATGAACTATATATAAATATGTAACCAATATACTGTATACTTGAAGCTAATAATAAAACAAAACTTGTTTATAAATATTCATAACAGTATTATTCATAATGGTCAAAATTTTGAAACAACTCAAAAGATCATCAGTTGATAAATGCATAATAAAATAAGGTATATCCATACAATAGAATGTTACTCAGCAATAAAAAGAAATAGTGACATATGCTACAACATGGATAAAAATTGGAAACATTATTCTAAGTGAAAGAAACAAGTCACATAAGGCTACATATTGTACAATTCCATTTATATGAAACATCCAGAATAAACAAATCTATAGAGACAGAAAATAGGCAAGCGATTGTCTGTGGTTGGGTGGTGGAGAGGGGAAGATTTGGGGTGCAATTGGGAGTGACTGGTAATAGGTACAGAGTTTCATTCTGAAGTAATGTAAATGTTCTAAATTGATTGTAATGATGGTTGCACATCTTTGTGAAGATATTAAAAATGCAATCATACATTTCCAATGAGTGAGCTTTATACTGTTAATTGTATCTTATTAAAACTTTAAAATATAGAGATAACATTTCACATTCCTTAGAATGACTAAAATTTTAAAAATCTGACAAGACCAAGTGTTGGTGAGAATGTGAAGCAATTGAAGCTCTCGTATATTTTGAGGGATTGTAAAATGCTGCAGCAACTTTTGTGCATTCTTTAGTAGTTTCATATAGAGTTATATACTCAATTACCATAGAAATGGGTGATTGCAGTCCCTATGAATTCAACTAAGAGAAATAAAAATATATAGTCATATAAGAGTGATTTATTGATATTTATAGCAACTTTATTATACACAAATTTAGAAAAAACACAGATGTCTATCAAAACAGTGAGTGGATAAGCTAATGTATTATTCACAAATTACCGCAAAAAATTATTGTTACAGCAAAATATAACAAACTTTGTAATTTAAACAATTTAAATTTATCATCTTACAGTTCTTAAGTCAGTAATTTAAAATGTGTCACACTGGACTAAAAAATCAAGAAGTCAGCAGGGCCTGGTTCTTTTTTGGAGGCTCTAGGGGAGAATTTGTTAGTTTGTCTTTTCCAGCTTCTAGAGCTGCCCACATTCCTTGCCTCATGGCCCCTTCCTCCATTTTCAAAGCCAGCAATGTTGCAATGTTGCATCTTTTTGATTACTCTAACATAGCTACATGCTTCTGTATTGTTTGAGAGTTTTGCAATAAATATGTCTTTTTAAAAATAATATAGAAAATATTTTTATTTGAAAAAATTAAAATAAATTTACTTTTTAACCAAGAAAGTCCATTTCTAAAAAAACATTTTCTTACAGTTGGAATCAGAGATGCATGAGACTTTCATATGCAAAAATACTCATTTCATAATGTTGCATAAAGAAATTAGAAAAATCAACTATCCAAAAGCAAAGTAGGGTTAGACAGTTTTGACACAACCATACCATGGGTTGCTATCAGTCATTGAAATGTTTATATGCTAAGAGTACTTCATGACACAGGAAAGATACAATGTAAATAAAAATTATAACTGCATATTTATCATGATCCCATTTTTAAACACATATATATGTCTAAACCCAGAAAAAAAAATTACAAAAATGTCAATAGTAGTTCTGCAATTACTCATGACCTTTATTATTTACATCTTTCTGTATTTTATAAATCTGATATAAATCTGTAATATTTTTATGCAATAAAACAAAAAGAGTGTACCTGGAACATAAGAGATGCTATATTAATAGTGATTGAATGAAAATCAAAATCAAAATGTTCAAAATAGTGTAATATGACTAGATATGTTTAGATGTTTGTATTGTATGATGGGAAATGGAGAAAAGACATAATAATGAATGGAGAGTTGGATTGTTTCATATCTGTGTATTAAGTTACACTGTGTGAAACTGCTAGTTTTGTAAGTCCACAATAGTCAAATATTGGAAATTTTACATTTCAGCCTAACATACTGAGAAGATATGTTAATAGATAAATTATGGGGATAAATATCCATATGGGAAGAAAATATCCATTTCTGCCTTTAAGCAGTCATAGCTAAATTTTCAGGTTTGAGTAATTAAAAGGACTTTACTAGGATATATTTTCCATGTAGATCAAATTTCTTTTTACAGTTTTTAGCTCAGACTTGGAATTCATTTTTCTATAATAGCTATATTATATGGGGTGATAATATATGCAGTGCAGTTCACAAAAGCCTATTTAACCCACAATGTAGCTGAAATATAGTAGTAATTTATCCACATAAAATCGTGTTTATAATAATGTCGTTGTGGAGAGTTGAATGCAGAGTTTATTTCTAATGGAAACGTTAGAAAACATGGCTCCCATGGGACTAGAACCCATGTTCCCTTTACTGTTCATTTTAATATAGATAAAACTGCTTTAAAAGGCTTGTGGCACCACAAGAACGTGTTCTGCTTTAAGCATTCATGCTTTGGTCCTGGTAACGCATTTCATTACTGCTTTTGGCTAGTTGCTTTGAGAAGATGAGAAGTAGGCCAGATATCTGACAGCATGGGCTGTGTCCTCTTTCAGTCCCATCTTTGCTTAGTGCACGTAGTCAGGTCACTAAAATGTCGTGTGACCAAAGTTCCATTTCTGAGGAAAATATATTTCCTAACAATGTATTCATTGTGGTTGTTAGTAAATAATATGTTTTTCTGTGGATTTATAATAAAAACTCACATTAGGCAATCGCATTAACTATGTGAATCCAAAGTGCAATTGAATACTATAGATAAAAGCAACAGAAGATGTTCCCTAAATATGTTCTTTTTTGTTGTTGGGTTTTCTGTGTGCCTGTTTATTTTGTGTGACTACTTACAAGATGATGTTTAGGAATAAGTAGGGCAGTATAACCATGAGGAAATACATATACACAAACATAAGTACACCCTACAGTGAATGTGATAATGGGACATTCTATAAGGGATGGAAATACTATTCTTCTATTAGACATCAGAATAATAATTTTGATTGTCAGGTACTGTGCAATGTAGTAGATTATTAAATCAATATTGGAAAAATATATTTTTTAACTTAAGGCATTATATTTATTATATATTATTATGTATATGTAACATATATTATTTGTTGTATATATTTGCTTTTCTTTATGGTAAAGCAAAATAAAATAAGAAAAGATAAACTGATAGTGACAGAACACACTCGATTGTATGAAAATGTTATATAGTTAACTATTCAGGTTATTTAGCCATAAATAAGTCACTCTCTCACTAGTGTAGCACTTGTACCTTAATATAGCAAAATTTTAGTATTTAATTTCTAATTTCTCGTATAGGTAAAAGCCATGAGCCAAATGTAGCTAAGGGAAATGTATGTTATTTTTTCACCCATATTTTGACATTCCTTTTTTATCTGCCCAACATTGTATTTTAATACACATGGTTCCTACTTGAATAGTTATTTTTTGTTATCAGGAAACAGTGCAGGATGTTGGCTAAGAGCCTGTCTCTGATGCTAGACTCCCTGGGTTTACCATTACCAGCCTTACCATTTCTATCTATGTGACCTTCACCAAGATACTTCATTTCTCAGAGGCTCCAATTCTTCATGTGTACCATTGGAAATGAAATAGAATTGATAAGAGAATTAAATGAGTCCATGAACTCTGTATAGTTCTTGGAACATTTTGTGCCTTGAATAGATGTCAGCTAATATTATTTTATCTTTTGTTAAGTGCTCTCTGAATACTACCCAGGTATTTGGTTCCACTTGCCTTTGGACAGGCATAATAATAATTCTAATAATGAAATAACAAAAAGTAGTATTTATTGAGCACTTATGATGTGTTATACATTGAATTAAATGCTTTAAATAAATGATGGTTACTGATCCTCACAATAGCTGTGCAAAGCAGTTTAAGGAACTTGTAAAGATTACGTTGTTAAGAAAGTGGTACAAAAATTTGATTATATCCGTGCTTAATACTTATTCCAAAATACATTTAAGTCACGCTCCTTGTGTACCCACTATCATATATGCTAAATTCCAAATATATCTGACCACACTCTGGAGAAACCATTAACATCTTTCCTTATCCTGTTTCTGGACCACTTTGTAAAATTTAGGCTACAAGTATTTTATGTAGGAAGCTTTACAGCTCTAGATTTTGTTCAAATGCATAAATACTCATTAAAACATTCCAATTTGTGGCAAGGAGAAGAGTTTAAAGATATGATAGAATAAAAAATTAACAGAAAATTCTAAATGGCTATGAATCACTACAATTTAAGGGCATAATAATAAAATGATGTGATTGCATTGTTTAAGGGAGAGAACACTTTACCCAAAGTTATGATTAAAATTTGGTTATAGCAAAGTTTTATTTATCCTGCAGAAGAGGTGTGTGTGTGTGTGTGTGTGTGTGTGTGTGTGTGTGTGTGCATGTGCATGCACACACACGCACTCATGTACAAGTATATCCAGCTGTGCATGCAGCAGCATTTTATTTCGATGGCTTTGGGCAAGACATGAACTGTTCCATTTATATAGTTTACCTCTCCCTTCCCCATTTTCCATGAACCGATATGCAGCTAGATTAATTGACACCTCTGTTCCTTTGTTGGCATTTTTAAGCCTTTGATTTGTAACCCCTGTATTTAATCTACAAATCAGTACGTGTATGGAACTGAATATTTTCTGTGCAGTTGTGGGAGACTTCTAATTTAATACTACTTAATTGCTTGCTTATACATTCTTCTCCCCCTCCAATTCCAAGTAGGATATAAGACAGCTATTTGGGATATTGAATTTTTTTAGCCTTCAAGGTTTCTGACCTTGATTCAGTTAGATAAGAATGGGAAATGTGAGATACATTAGTAAGACAAAGAATCTGAAAGGTCATCCTACCTTCTATCTGAATCAACACTCTCAAGGAACTTTATGAATTTTATAGATGTGTCTTACTCAAGGATACAGATACATGTGTGTGCATATGTGTGCCTGTGTGTGTATAATAAAGTGTGCACATATGAGTGTGGGCAAGTTATTTTTGGAATAAATATCTGCCAATTAGATATAAATTTATCTAAGCTCTTTCTAAGACTAAACTTTTTATATCTATTTCCCTATTTCCTTTTATGATGACTTAATACAATGCAGATATTAAAAATCAAGATCAGAAAAAACGATAAAATAAATTAATATTTAATTAGAAAGATAGAAGCATATTCACTAGGAGCCATCACTTGTGTTGTAACATGAAACTTTACATTAAATCCTGTTGTATCTGCCAAATTAAGAGTAATTATAGAGAAAATATTCCTGAAAGGAGTTTTCTAAAGAAAATGGGTGAGAGGAAGAGGTGCCCATACAGAATAGGCAATTCTGTATTGCCCATTAAGATGAAGACAAATCACAAAAGAGGAAAATTTTTGAAATTTTACTATCATGAATTCCATGGCTACCAAAATTTAGCATTTTGTCTTAATCACTCAATTTCATTTTATTTGAACATAATAAAATCTGTCACTAGCTGTGTCTTTCATCTTTCATTAATTTATTGTTTATTTATTTGAAATTATTTACTTATTGCCTACTGTATTCTAGGCACTAAGAAGAGAGGTATAAATATACAAACCCAATCTGCGGTAAACGCTGTCATTGTCTGGTCCATAATGCTCAAACATTATTACTAGAAGCTCTATGTGACTTCCACCTGCCATTCTGCAACTGTGCTGAAAATTTACTTGTGCCAGAACTGCAGACAGTCCAGCTACTACCCCAAGCAACTGGAAGTGATGAGAAATCAACAGCCTTTGGGAGCAGTCTTTGCCAGTGACTCTCCAGAATTAGTATATAAATGCCCCAGTTCCTTTTCCCTACCAGTGGGATAATACTGAAGCATTTGTGTTGTTGAATTCCTCTGAATTTCCCCAGGGAATTAGGCTTTGGCTGGCCTGCGTTGCATTCCTTCTTTCTTCTGGTGTAATCTTCATTTAAAACAAACAAACAAACAAACAAACAAACAAAAACTGCTCTCATTTGCGTCCTAATCTCAGGTCAGCTCTTGAGAAGTGAAAATTGTGACACAGGACCTGCTATCGTGTAATTTATACTCCACTCCACTATATCTCAAAATAAGGTCAGAAAATAATCTATATACTTAGAAAAGTATAGTATTCTAGACATACTGAACCAAAAGATCTTCAGGAGGAGTTTAGTAATTTGGATTTTTAACTTGCTCTCTAGTCATTTTCTATACTTTCTCAAGTTTACGAATTATTGGCCTAATGGACAGCTTTGCATTTGTATGTGTTTGGCCTGGACTTCAAAAGGTATTGAGTCATAATGTTTTAATAGATTTGTTTGTCAAATATTTTATATTTAAGGGATTAAATTTTGTACAATGAAAGTAAAAAAAAATCAAGGAAATATTTATTTTTTGTAGTATATATAAAAACAAAATATATTTGAAAATCATGGGTATTTTAAATTCTAAATATTTTGGATTATCAAACTAGAAATGAAGGTTAAGGAAGAATTTATATATACTAAAAGTACAGTTATACACAAAAATACTATTGTCATAGTAATGCTTTGATGAGAATATTTTGTGTTTTGATTAAGAGTATTTTTTAGCATTTATTGATTTGTTTATTCACACTGCAATCATTTAAAAAATATGAACTAACACAAGCAGGTACTAAATTAAAGAGATACAGAAGTGAAAAACCAAGATGCTCCTACCGTCAAATAGAATGTTTCTATGAGATCAAGGATGTTTCTACTAAAATATAAACTTGAAAAAAAAAATGTAAGTATTTACCCTAAATGTCACATGGAAAGAAAAGCGATAATTTGTGTTTAAAATTTATGGTTTCCTATTTTTTTTTAAAAGCACTTCACAACTTTCTGTACACCTTTGTCATTTCCCAGGGTCTGTAGTGAGTGATAGGGGAATATTAACTCCTTGTTCAGAAGAAATGACATGCAGCATAGGAAGATATGAATTTTCCCACCTTGTGTGGTACTTACAAAATTCTTCAAGTGGAAAGTTTTATTGTAGCATTTATTTTATGCTACACATAGCACCGGTAACATGGCAAACACTATTGATTCTAGTGATTTCAAAATATGTACTTCTAATCAATAAGATTAGAAAGCTTATTTATCTCTTAGGCAGGTAGGTCCTCATCTATGTCTAACTTTGAGAGAGGTCAGGCCTGATTATATGTAAGACAAATAGTCTGTCAGAATACAGAAATCACACTTGCATTCTAGGTTTAGACACAGCAGTAAACCCACTGTTACACTTACAGCTTGTAATATTGAAATTCTGGAATTCATTTCTGGGAAATATTAAGAAATTTGTTAGTATTTAGTAGCATCATCTGAAATAAATTAGTAACAATGATGCTTTGCACAATATGGCTATACATTTAACAGTCTCAAATGCATATTTGAAATACTGTCATAACCATCCCTTTCTGCATAACCTGAATATTTTTTCCTTCTAAATCATATGTTCATGTAACTTTTTCATTAACAAGTCATCTTCTCTGCCCTACCTCAAGCCTATGATATCTTGACATTATTTCTGTGTTCTAAAACTTACTTCTGCCAGTCTGGTGACTTTTTTTCTCTATCTTTTCTGCTCTCACATTTAACTTTTCTCTTGCTACCTCCAAGTTATATTGCCCTTTATCTGAAATTAATATGCATGTTTTCATAATTATTCCCAATCTTCTGATCATTTTATATAAGAAATGACATTTATAAATATTTAAAACAATGATATATTCTACTGAGTATTAAGGAAAATGGCATAGACAATGTCAAAATAACCACCAGCGACTAAAGTTGAAGAAGAGGGAAAAATGTTGGAAGTCATCATTTTATGCATCACCAGATTTTCATCTCAATGTATTGTAGGCAAAGTGTGGAAAATGATTTTATTGGTTAAGTTTACCCTCCATCTCTGTGATATTCAATATACATTATATATGTTATATAAAATCTGCTATTGAGGAAAGAAGATATTGACTGTACTTTTATAATTTTACAGAGGTTAGAGTTACACAGATACCAGAAGCTCATAGGTAAATTCTGAAAGGAAGAAAATCCATACTATGATCAAGAAAAAAGCAAACTTACTGCAGATATATAAAGAAAATAAAAATAAACCTTGCGAAGAGAGACAGAAAGATTTTTAAAGTATTTAAAGTTAAATATACCCTATAAACAAACAAAAAAAAAACTGGACATACAGATGTAACCTAAAAGTTACCTCTATGGATGATGGTGTTCTCAAAACAGAAGTACGCATGTGGGTGGGAGAAAGAGCTGCATAAAATAAGGAATCAGCAATTTCTGCACGTCTTTCAGTTTTTTAATTGTTTTTCTTATCTTTGGCCTAATCAAAATATTTATGGAATGATCGAGTTATTTCATATGTTAGTAAAGAAGTTAAAAAAGATAAAGAAGCTGCCCACATTTCGGTAAATATTAAGAAGATAATTAGGTGGGTTGAACAGGCTAGAATGAAGCTGGCAGTGGTATATCAAGAACAGAAGGGACATGAATTTCAGGGGAAGAATATTAGGCTCACATGGTCCATGTACCTCTTTATATGAGAATAATCTCTTTCTAGTGGTAATTTAGAAGTTTTTAATTTTATTTTATGAATGAAGAACAACTACTGGCAATCTTGGTGGGTCAAATACATGTTACTTCTGCTTGGTCCCCATATGTCAGAAAAATGATAGAATTGTGCATATCCATCAAAACATAGAAAAGAAGAAACAATAATAAATTGTGAAAAATGGAAAACAGATGAACACATCATAATTGATTATCACCAGAACAGAGAGCATTCTAATGCAAGAGTGGCAAAAGCTCAGCAAAAAGCATTTTTGACTCACAGAATCACGAATACTAGAGGTACTTCTATGAGTAGGATGCTTGTTTGGCTGATGAAAAGGAGAGTTGTTTGGGAATTTGTATAAGAAACAATAGTCTGTGTTAAATTGAAGACTAATTGTCTGAAGATGTTGGGCCAGACATAGCTCTGGACCTGTGGGTTCTAGTTTTAAATGAGGATAGAGATACTAGGTTAAAAGCAGAGATTTGTAAAAGTGCATATCGAGATTCATAAAGCTGATTGTCCCACTCAGATCTGAGAACACTGGCTGCTGGGCTCATAGCCTACAGGCAGGATAGTAAATAATTTCCCTCCAGGGAAACTGAGAGTTGTAGTTTGACAGTTGTAGTTCCCCCAAGAAACAGTCCAACCTGACCACCATATAAAGAAGCCCAGCAGTCAACATCTATAAAAATGAGGAAAGGTGGTGTGTTCATGAATCAAGAGGAGGGGGCTGAAAAGAACAGAGAAAAATTATTGAAAATTAAATATGTTAAAAAAATAAAGTTTCAAAGTATTGGAAAATGACATTAAAAAACCACTTCCAAGGGATCTTTGGAAACATAGCAGAGTAAGAGATGTCCCCAAATCTCTCCCCTTGAAACAACAATAAGCTGAACATCTAAAACTCAACAAAAACCACCCAAACAGCACACCAGCACCTTTGAGCATAGGATCTGCGCATAAGAGGTACCACAGGTCAGAACCCCAGGTGTCAGGCAGTGGACTCTGAGAAATAAAGAAACTGCCTCTCACAGCCACTGGAGCTACCGGTAGGCAGAGGGGAAGGGGAGAAGGGGTGAAGGGTTCCCTGAACACCCCTGCCTGGGAGAGTTGTGATTTCCACATAGCCGGTAGCAGGGCACAGTCATCAGGGCAGAAAGTAGAGCAGAAGGACAGCAGAAAAATAACAGTTGATTTTTACTGGTTGTGGTTGCAAAACCGAGGCTGAGCAGCAGCCCCCAACCTCCAACACAGAAGGCCCTCCCCCCATACCCTCAAAGATCGAACAACACAGAGCCCCAGAGGAATCTGAGCATATGCTACCAAAATTGTTGCTAACACTGACAGGGACTGAAACAGACAGTAGTGAGCATCATTAAATATCTATCAGAAAATAAAAAGGCATTTTTAAGGCTTTATATAGAGCAGGGATCCATAAGGTTTAGACGTCACCTACTGGAATCTAAAAGAAAAACAATTTCTTTGCAGCAGGCTAAAGAGAGACCTTTATATAATAAATCTTCTTTCTGGAAAAACAGCAGAATACATTTCCATTAATTCCCAGGCAGAGAAATAGTACATTAAACACCATGAACAACCAATGTGACAAGGCATCTCAGAAAGAAAGAGAAAAATATCCAGAAAATAAGCTACAGACATAGAAATACACAATTTAAATGATAGAATCAGGGTGAGACTGCTGAAAAAACTCAGTGATATCTAAAATGAATCACATCAACAATTTCAGGAATTGAAAAAACAACTATATGAGCAGAGCAAGGAGATTGAACCCCTCAAAAAGAACAGAATAGATCTTCTAAAGAAAAAAAAGACACTTGCAAGAGTTGAAAAATGAAATAGCAAGCTTGGGAAAAGAGTTGACCAAATGGAGGAAAGGATCAGTGATATCAAAGACAGAAATCTAGAAATAAATCAGAAGAACAGAGGAACTGAAGAATGAAAAATAATGAAAGAGAAGTACAAGAACTAGCTGATACCATCAGAAGAGGAAACATAAGAATTATGGTCATTATCAAAGGTGAAGAAAAGGAGCAGGGACTAGAAAGCATTTTCAGACAAATAGTGGACGAGAATTTCCCAAATTGAAGGAATGAGCAAGAGCTTGGGATTCAAGAAGTCAACAGAACACCCAATTATCTCAACCCAAAAAGGCCTTCACCAAAACACATTGCATTAAAATTATCAAAAATCAACAACAAAGACAGAATTCTCAAGGCAGCCAGGGAGAAGAAAATGATACTTATAAAGAACAACCTATTAGATTATGCTTGGACTTCTCAGAACAAACTTTACAAGCCAGCACAGTTTTAATCGAATATTTAAACTATTAAGTGAAAGGAACAACCAGCCTAGAATAATGTATCCAGCTAAGCTTGCCTTTAGATATGAAAGAGAAACTAAGACATTTCCAGATATAAAAAAAAAAAATGAGGGAATTCTTCACTATAACGCCTGCACTATAGGAAATACTGGAAGGGGTCAGTTCACCTAAAACAAAATGAGCAAAAAAATAATAATAATAGCTAGTAGTAATGAGACTCTCAGGCAAATAGAAGCAGAGGAGTCCAACCCTTACCAAGAACAGGGCATTATAAGTTTAAATAATAAAAAGAGAATTATTATAACAAGATAGTGATGAACATTCAGCATACATAGGGACAAATTGAGATAACAATGACTGAAAAGGGTAGGATTCAAAGATTCATATTCTCAAAGTGAAATGGAGATAAGGCACATGCAAAAGAAAAATTATATTTATAACTATCCTTTACATATTCATAATGGTAACCACACACCAAAGATTCAGAACTAAAGTATATAACATAAAAGAATAAGAACCAGAAGGAAAACCCACAAATGTCAACCAAAATAAAGAAATCAAAAGCACAATGATAAGGAAGCAATGGAAACACTGAGCTACCAGAAAGCAAAGACAAAATGGCTATAAGAAGACCTCATATTTCAGTAATCATCCTAAGTGTAAATGGATTGAACTCACCAACAAAAAGGCACAGAGTTGCAAAATGGATCAAAAAACTAAACCTAACCATATGCTGCCTCCAGGAGACACATCTCAGGTCCAAAGATAAATATAGACTCAAAGTGAAAGGGTGGAATATATTTCAAGAAAATGGCATTCAGAGAAAAGCAAGAAGAGTAGTGGTACTAATATCAGATGAAATAGACTTCAAATAAAAAAGATAAAGAAATATACTGAGGGATACTTCATAATGATAAAGGGAATCATGCACCAAAAAGACATAATACATTAATGTCTATGCTCCCAATCAGGGAGCCTCGAAATATGTAAAGCGATTACTAACAGAAGCAAAGGGAGAAACAGACCAAAACACTATTGTAGTAGGGAATCTAAATACCCCACTGTCGGATATGGACAGATCATCCAAACAGAAAATCAATAAGGAAATAATATCCTTAAATGACACTTTAGACCAACTGGACATAGTTGACATTTATAGAGCCTTCCATCCTAAAACAACTGCTTATACAATCTTCTCTTGTGGACATGGAACATTCTCAAGAATTGACCACATACTAAGACACAGAGATAGCCTCAACAAATATAAGAGGGTTGTAATCATACCAACCATATTCTCTGATCATAATGCTTTGAAACTAGAGATCAACTGCAAAAAAGAAATCAGGAAGAACTACAAATAAATAGAGATTAAACAACATGATACTAAAGAATAACTGGATCAGAGAAGAAATAAAAAGAGAAATCAAGAGATACATAAAAATGAAAGATAATGATAGAATAACATAGCAAAACTTTTGGGACATGGCAAAAGTGGTCATAAGAGGAAAGTTCTTATCATTACAGGACTATCTCCAAAAACAAGAACGAGCCCAAATAAACAACCTAACGCTTCATCTTAAAAAACTAGAAAAGGAAGAACAAATGAAGCCTAAAATCAGCAGAGGAAAGAAAACATCAAAACTATAACAGAAATAAATTAAGTTGAAAACAAATAAACAAACAAACAAATAAAAATGATTAAATAAATGCAACAAAGAGCTGGTTCTTTGCTAAGGTTAATATTAATAAAATTGACAAACCCCTATCCAGGCTCACTAAAAAAAAGAGAAAGGACACAAATAAACAAAATCAGGCATGAAAGAGGGGAAATTATGACTGATATCGCAGAAATACAAAAGATCATACAAGAATACTATGAAAAAGTAGATAATACCAAATTTAATAACCTTGAAGAAATGGGCCAATACTTAGAAAAATACAACCTTCATAGATTGAATCAAGAAGAACTGGAAAATATAAATACCTATCAGCAGTATGGAAATTGAAACTATCATCAAAAACCTACCAAAAAGTAAAAGTCCAGGATCAGCGGGCTTTACCAGTGAATTCTACAAAACATTCAAAGAAGATTTAATACTTATTATCCTCAAACTCTTCCAAAAAATTGAAAAGGAATAAATATTTCCCAACTCATTTTATGAGGCCAATATTGCCCTGATACCAAAACCTGGTAAAGATAACACACACACACACACACACACACACACACACACACACACACACTACAGACCAATATCTCTCATGAACACAGATCCAAAAGTGCTAAATAAGATAACAGTGAACCAAATACAGTATTATATTTAAAAGATTATACCATGATCAAGTGGGCTTCATCCCAGAGCCACAGGAATTGTTCAACATATAGAAATCAATTAATGTGATACCTTACATAAACAAATTTAAGAATAAGTATCATATGATCATATCAATAGATGCAAAAAAGCCTTCAACAAGATACAGCATCCATTTATGATCAAAACACTTAACAAAATTGATGTAGAAGGAAAGTACCTTAACATAACAAAGACCATCTATGATGAACCATAGCCAACATTATGCTTAATGATGAAAAATTAAAATCCTTCCCTCTAAGATCAGGAACAAGATATGGCTGTCCATTATCACCACTGTTATTCAATATAACATTGGAGGACCTAGCGTGTGCAATCAGACAAGAGAAAGATATAAAAGACACCCAAATAGGAAAAGAAGAAGTTAAACTGTCAGTATTTGTGTATGACTTGATTCTCTATATAGAAAACTCTAAAGATTTCACAAGAACACTACTAGAAACAATAAGAAAATATAGTAAAGGCTCTGGATACCATCAACATTCAAAAATCCATAGTATTCCTATACTCTAATAATGAAGTGTCAGAAAAAGAAGTGGAGAAAATAATTCCTTTTGCAATTACAACAAAAAGAATAAAATATCTAAGGATAAATTTAATGAAACATGTGAAGGACCTATATAATGAAAAATGCAAGACCCTAATAAAAGAAATCAATGATGATACAAAGAAATGGAAACATATTCTGTGTTCTTGGATTAGAAGAATGAACATAGTTAAAATGACCATATTACCTAAAGTATTATACAGATTTAATGCAATCTCCTTCAAAATCCCATCAACATTTTTTAAAGAAATAGAACAAAAATTATCAGATTTGTATCGAAGCACAAAAGACCCCGAATTGCCAAAGCCATCCTGAGAAAAAAGAATGAGGTTGGTGGCATCACTCTGCCCAACTTCAAATTATACTAGAAAGCAACAGTGATCAAAATGGCATGGTATTGGCAGGAAAACAGACACACCGACCAGTAGAATAGAATCGAGAAGTAAACTCATATTTATATGGGCAAATAATTTTCGACAAAAAAGCCAAAAACATACAGTGGAGAAAGGAAAGCCTCTTCAATGAATGATGCTGGGAAAACTGGAAAGCCACAAGCAAAAGAATGAAACTTTACTGTTGTCTATCACCACCAAAATTAAGTCAAAATAGATTAAGGACCTGAATATAAGACCTAAAACAATAAAATACATAGAAAAAAACATAGGAACGAAACTCAAGGACTTTGGACTTAAAGAGGATTTTGTGAATCTGACCTCAAAAGCAAGAGAGGTAAAAGCTAAAATAAATGAAAGGTACTACATCAAACTAAAAAGTTGCTGCTCGGCAAAAGATACCATCAACAGATAAAGAGACGACCATCTGCGTGGGACAATATATTTACAAGTAACGCCTCTGATAAGAGCTAATATCCAAAATATACAAAAACTCATACAATTCAATAACAACAAAAAAACAAACGATCCAATCAAAAAATGGGCAGAGGACCTGAACAGACACTTCTCCCTAGAGGACATACAAATGACCAACAAATATTTGAAAAGATGCCTAATATTGCTAGCTATTAGGGAAATGTAAATCAAAACCACGATGAGATATCATCTCACACTTTTTAGAATAGCTGTAATTAACAGTACAAGTAATAACAAATGTTGGAGAGGATACAGAGAAAAAGGAACCCTGACACACTGCTGGTGGGACTACAAATTGGTACAGCCACTATGGAAAATAGTATGGAGATTCCTCAGAAAACTAAGAATTGATCTACCATATGATCTAGCAATCTCTCTACTGGGTATTTACCCTAAAGACTTAAAAATCCATATCCAAAAAGATATGTATATATTGATGTTCATAATAGCATTATTCACAGTGGCCAGGACATGCAAGCTAAAGAACTGTGGTACATATATACAATGGAATATTGCACAACCATAAAAAGAGATGAAATACTGCCATTTGTGACAACATGGATGGACTTTGAGATAATAATGCTGAGTGAAATAAGCCAGACAGAAAAAGGTGAAAATCACATGCTATCACTTATATGTGGGATATAAACTTTAAAAAAGCAACAAATGAACAGGACAAACAAACAGAGACTCATGGACATGGACTATAGACTAGTGGTTACCAGAGGGTAGGGAGTGCCAGAAGAGGGAGTAGGTAGATGGTTAATGGGGAGTCAAACATAGTGGGGTAAGGGTAGGGTGAAGTGGGTAAAGGGAATCAAATATATGGTAGCTGAAGGAAACTGGACTTTGAGTGGTAAACACAGAATAGAATATACAGATGTCAAATCACAATGTACACTTGAAAGTTATATAATTGTATTAACCAATGTTACCCCAATAAACTTAATAAAATAAAAAAAATAAAACAAAAAACAAAAACAAAAAACAAAGAAAACCCCCTTCCAGAATAGAATTAGAAAATACCTGGAAAAAATGACATTGGATGACTCACATAAAATATCCAATATCCAAACAATAGAAAGGGATAACAGTGAAAAAATAGAAAGGGATAATAGCAAAAAAGGATAAAGGAAATATATCAGTGTCACTAGAAGCTAAACCTCTAAATCACATCTAATTATCTACCACATGTGGTAGTAGACTAATGCTGTTAAGTGGTTGTGTAGTGTAGGGGTTAATTAACATATGGACTCTTAAAGCCTAATTTCAGGTATTTTTATGCTAGTAGGCAACCCCTCCCACGACTTAGTGTTTAAATTTAAATTTCTTAATTTTTCCCTCTGACCCAGGAAATAATGATCAACTCTCTTACAAGGTTGTTTCAAAGACTAAATATGTAAATATGTATAAAAGGCAAAGAGCAATCTCTGGCATCTAGGAAATTTTAAATTGGTTTCAGCTACCATTTTCATTTATAGGCATCAAAGGCCTCAAAAAATTTACTTGTTTTCAATTCATTTTCAATGTCCTACTATAATACATGATCCGTTAAAATAAAGGCATAAATCAAGAATAAGGAAAAAATGAAAATCAGGAAGCAGAGATGCAGTACAGGAAGGAGTTGATGGGAACCCCTATGATGAGACTGAATGGAGGTCCCAACATAACAAATTCACAGTTATCCTGAAGGATTAAAAAACAGACTTCAGAATGAGGAAAAAAAAGAAGAGAGCTTTAGGATGTATTTATCTAAGAAAAAAATTAAACCTATGAAATATGTGATGTGTGAACATAATGAAATTATAATTATATTTCTAGAGGAGAGTTGTGGGATGAGTTAATAGCAAGTAACATTTAATCACATATAAGCAAATAAATAAAATATTAGGGCAATTGAAACAAAAAGTATGAAAAGAAAATAAATTAGAAATGTAAAATGTCACTTTAGTAATGAATACACTGTATACAGTCATAACATGTGGACATTAAATATTGATCTAGTAAAAATATTTGAGTAATTTTATTGGGATTACTGTTTGTGTATGTGTGTGCATTTGCTACAGTAGAAGTAGTGTAGTAGTCAGTAGGAAAAGGAAATTTCCATATTTTCATAGTAAAAATTCGGTGGATAACATCTGAAACGGAAATATTAATATATAGAGTATAAAGACCTTATTGATAAATGTGGATATAAATTCCAGAAGAAATAGCTAAAGAAATTGAAGATGTTAGCCCTAGGTATCAGAAATTTGGGGTAGGAAGATTTGAGATGCGGATACTGGTACATAGGCCTTGTTGAGTTATTTAATATTTTAAACTATGTACATGTAGAACTTTTAGTATAAAACTACTGGACCATTGATACTGATACAGATAATTTGTGTTAATTAGAAAAGGACATTTCCTCTGGGCTGGCACAAGTGGTTACAGTTGGATGAAGGCTATGGGCTAGATTTCAGCCCTATTTGTACCCTCAGTCAGGGATCCTTGATCAATGGAAAACCTGCACAACCATAAATGGCAGCCTTACACCCAAACAGTGGCATGCTATGCAGCTGTTAAAACAGACTAAATTGGTACTTGATATGGAAAGACGTTTATTATATTAAATACAGTAGATAATAGATTATAAAAGATTACTTGAATAATCATCTCATTTTGGTTAAAATGAACTTTTAATAACTATTTTAAATTGCATTAATATTATATAATATTATAATATTATATTAATATTATAGAATTATTCTCTCTCAAAAGGTAAATCTCACAATCTCACATTTTTTAGTTTGTTTCTAAGTGATAAAATTGTGAGTACTTCTTATTTTCTCATTTTATGTAATGAAAATACATCATTTATGTATTTTTGATAGCAGTATCAATCTTAAATAATAAAAAGGAAATTTTCAATACCTCAATACTGAAAATAAAATTCTCTTTATGTTTTGTCCTTGGCTAAGAAGCCATGAAACAAAATGGAATATATTTTGGAAAGAGAAAATTGGAAAATCTTTAAGAAAAACAACCTTTTGTTGCCGGGAAAACACTATTCATCATGTTTTTGATAAACTATTTCTTTTGAACTCCAGATGACAGGATGCCTAGGCAATCACTACATTTAGGGCAATAAAGAAACAAGAGAGTTAGAGGATACTGACAATCATACTTCTTCCTGGAGGACTGGAGTCACAGAGTTGTTCCTGTGAGGGCATACTCATCTGTTTGATGTTTTAAAGTATAGATCAAGTAGCTGGGAAAAAAAGATAAAGGAAATGGTGTCCAAAATAAAGCACTGTATTATGCCAAGATTAAAGTGCAGGAGATAAGTAGAGCCTTTCTTCCCCTGACTATAGAAATATGTGAATTGTTAATATACACTTGATGATTTTTTACCAAAAAATTATCATTTTTACGACAAGCTAGAAGAAGGAATTAAATCCTCTGCAAGAATGTAGAATACAATTTAATAGAGGAGATTTCTGTTTAGTAGGGAAGTAAAGAATTTTATGTCTATGGCCGTGCTATCCTGAACAAGCCCTATACCTCTGATCTCAGAAGCTAAGCAGGATCAGGCCTGGTTAGTACTTGGATAAAAGACCACCTAGGAAGACCAGGTGCTGTCGGCATAAAAAATAAATTTAAAAAAAATAAGGGATTGTAAATTGACAAGTTCTTTGCAATATGTGAGGTAAAGCAAGGGTTGCCTCATCTAAAAACGAAAAGAATTTTAAGAAGGTATTGGAAGAATCTAGCTCTTAATAAATAGCCTTCATGTTTTAGTGATTATGAAAATCTCATAACATTTTCCCCTACCATTATTCAGTGAAACCTAAATTTGATTAATGCAAAAAAGTGACCAAGATATCTGTGTGGAACTAAATTACAATTAAATTATATTCAAACAGTATATCAAGAAGAATGAGAACCTGAACCAGACACGAAATGGCCAGGAGTGAATTTGCTTTGTTACTTTATCCATAACCACATCAAAGGGCAGGTTAAATCGATTTTGAACATTGAGACACTGTGGGGAATTTTAGACTGCCTGATAAAAATACTTTTCTCAGTAACATCTTCTCATTTAATAATTCTCCCATACAAAGAAGAATTTTATTACAGTTAACCTAATATTAGTATGCTGCAGAGAAATATTATTGACCCCTTTCTTAATCTTCAGTGGAGAAACTGACAGATGGCTCTCTTTCTTTAAAATATAATTATTTTAACATGTAGTAACTATTATCCAATATCCCCTCAACCACCTTTGATTCAGTCTCAGTAATCCAAGTTAGTCCAACCTATCCTCAGAGGCCAAATTTCCAAGAAGTTAATTATCTTTGTGGCTCTCAACTAAGCATACTTCAGTTCAACCACATCTCCATTTTGCTGCTGAACTCAGAATTAAAGGTATTATTCTAACAAGGTTTTGACCAGTGTTGAGTATAATGAGAGGATCTTTTTTCAATTATAGTACTTCCTAGTACAATGTGTATTTGTACTGTACATTGTTTTCATTCACATTGTAGGTTTCCTAATTAATAATTGACTTGTGATATTGTGTGATCTCTAGATCTTTTTCTATTCTAATTATAGATAACTTTAATGTATCAATAACTGAGATTTCACAATTTTAGAAGTATTACTTTTATGTGCTTATTTTTTTCTCAAACTTATTTTTTCTTTAAAATGTATAACATGTATTTTATCCTTTAAAATTTATAATTCCTATCTTAGTATTAGTGATACGTAAGGAACATAATCACTTGAAGAATAGAAAATAAAATTCTAATTTCCACTCCAGGTTCTGACATTAATTAAGCATGGATTTTGTAAAAGATCATTTTCACAGTAACTTTTTTACCCAGTATCCTTTCCATAAAATAAGAATGTTGGAAGAAGGAACATCTAAGATTTCTGTATCTCTAAAACTCTATAATTTACAAAAAAATTTTCTCATATCTGAGATAAATATTAAATGAATATTGAGCATCTGTTTTCTATGCATCTTATACTGTACTATACTCTGAAATAAAGCAATCAACAGAACATACAAAAATACATTCCTCACATTCTATTTGGGGATATCAATGATAAACAATATAATAGCACTATTAGTGCTAAGAAGAAAAAAGTAAAGAAAAGAATTAGGAAGTAGTGAAGTAGTTTTTTTACAGAGTGGGCAGGGAAAGTTACACTTAGATAATGATATGAAAGCAACGACCTAAAAAGAAAGCCAGTAAAACTGTTATCAAGGAAAATAACACTCCAGGCAGAATGCATAACAAGTATGAAAGACTTGAGGTAGGAGTGTGACTGGCATATTTAAAAAGCAGCAAAGAGGTGATTGTGTCTGGAGCACAGAGATCGAAAGGAAGGATATTAAGAAATAATATCTGTGTAGTGTCTAGTAGACATTGTAAAGACCTAGCTTTTACTTTAAGTCAGATAAGGACCACTGGAATGTTTTGACTGACAAGATCTAATGGTATCACTGTGATGCTCTATTAAAATAGGCCAATGTGGTGCAAGAGCAGTGGTCAGTTAGGAGGCTGTGACAGTAATTCAAATGAGAGATCATGGTAAGAGGCTGTTGCATGATAACTTGGACCAGATTAATAGAATTAGAGGTGTAAAAAGTGATTTACTTCTAAATAAACATATCTCAAAGTTACAGAAGACAGAATGTGTTGATGGGTCAGATGCAGGATGTAGGAAAAAGTGTACAGAATGATTATATAGTGACATGAACATATCACTGTAGACATTCTTTTGTAAAACACTTCATATATATGTAAGATTTACATTTCTTAATAGTTTTTAAAGCTTTCATATTATACATTAATAAAGGAAACAAAAATTTTAACATTAAACTGTGAAAGCAACATTTTCTCTGTAATTAGGTAAAATATATTATTGACTTGGAATAATTTGATTCAAATAAACCCACTTTTGCTTCTTGCTTTTAGGTGGTATATATCTATCTCTGTCTCTGTATCTACATCTAAATCAATATCTGTATCTATCTGTATCTAACTAAGTAGAGATAAATTTACTCTAAACTCAAAACATAGTCTTGCATAACTAATAGACTGCTGAAATTGAATTTGATTATCATCATTCTTCTCATCAGTCATCAATGCAAAACTTTTCTGCCACTCAGAGTTTCTACCTCTAAAACAAGCTTTTGTCCTCCTTTTACTGATAAGGATACAAAACTAATCAATGGGTACAAATTCCCTAGAGGAAAGTCAATGTTAAAACTCTTAGTTATTACTATATTGAATTTTGCTGGTCCGTTATTAGACTATTTGAAGGAATCTTCTCAGTATCTTCACATAATTTTATTCATAGATTAAATAATCCACCCTCTCTGGGAAAGTACTTTCAAATATTACTTGTTTTAAAAAATATAGTATACAGTTCCCATCACTAAGAAAGAAAATATGAGGCTAATATTGCTATCAACACTTTTAGACACAGGAAATTTAAGCAGCAGCTTTTCAAAAGGGATGATAAAAACTGGCCTACAGTAATAATCATAGCACTTAAGGTCTGTTCAATTTTTTATTATTGCTTTTACTTTACACCCGCTGTGTTCATACTGTGCAGCTCTGAGAATGCATTAGCTGCAAGTACTAGTACTTCCAACAGTTCAGTTAACAACATATTCCAGTTACCAGGTGTCATCAGGGCTCAGCAGACAGTGTTAACAAAACACAGTTATTGAGAAAAGCTAGAGGATGCACAAGAAATTTCAAGTTGATATTTTTTTGTGTGTGAATTCACAGATATCCTTTCATAGGTATTCTCATTAGAATCCTGGCCTTCTACTTGAGAGCTTGGCCAGAGTGCAGAGATTTTCTTTTGCATTGCTGTTATTGTAAAAGTCTGCTTTTATAATAAATGATTTTAATTTTTGCTTGAAAAGATGCAGGATGCTGTATTCTGGTTGGGCAGACAAGCACACAACACACACACACACACACACACACACACACACACACACACACACACACACATGCACGCATGCACACACACAAATCATTGCCACCATCTCCTCAATCATCATCACAGTTATCACTATAGTTTTCTCTAACAATTCATTCTGAGCTGATATATAGCTTCACATCTTTTTTTTAAGTTTTTTTAAATAAAAACCATTAACAGTAATTCACTGCAGTACAAATTGTTTTACATTTCATTTGTGTGTGTGTTTCTTTGATGCTCATCATAGACCAAAACATTTAACAACACCAGTGAATATGATCTATTATGCACAATACTTAAAATAAAAATGTGTTCCTTCTTGAACTGCTCACAATGAATGTAATTCCAACCATACACATTCTTTTGGTTAAATTCAGTAAAGACAACATTTGGAAGGTATAGGTTACCTGGGTGATAGATAACAAAAATGTATCAGGTAGTAACAATTCATCTGTAATTATTATTAGAGACGACACGTTCCGAGGAACAAAACATAGGATAAGTTCACTTAAGTTTTCTATTTCATCCTTTATTCATTGTTCTTTATTATTCTCTAATTTATTGAAATTTTTAAAAATGATTTTTCTGGAAGAGGTTAGATTTGCGATTAGATCAGGTACTAAATCTAGGTTTGATATCAAGGCCTTTTAGCATGAATGTTACTTTTGGGGGCCTGTGGTTTTCTATTTAACAATTATCCTACCCTTTTCTCAAAATCCTATTCCCCCATCTACTTCCCCTCAGTTTGTTCTATCTATAGATCTGTTTTTGTTTTGTTTTGTTTATTTATTTGTTTTGTGATTTTTAGATTCCACTTATAAGTGAAATCATATAATATTAGTCTTTCTCTGATGTTTTTCACATAGTATAAAGCCCTCTAGGTCCATCCATTTTATGGCAAATGACAAGATTTCAGTCTTTTTTTTATCACTGAATAATATTCTACTGTATATGTACCATATTTTTATTCACTCATCTAATGATAGACATCTAGGTTGTTTCCATATCTTGGTTATTGCTAGTAATACTTCAATAAAATATATCTTTTCAAATTAGTATTTTTAATTTCTTAGGATAAATTCCCAGAAATGGAATTGTGAGATACTATGGCAGCTTTATTTTTAATTTTTTGAGGAATCTTTATAATGTTTTCCCTAGTGGCTGCACTAATTTACAATCCCGACCACAGTTTATGAGGGTCTCCTTTTCTCCACATTCTTGTCAGCACTTATTATTTGTGGACTTATTGATGACAGCCATTCTGACAACTGCAAGGTGATATTTCATTGCAGTTTTGATTTGCATTTCCCTAATGATTAGTGATGTTGAACATCTCTTCATATGGCTATTGGCTATTTGTATGTGCTCTTTGGAGAAATATCTGTTCAAGTCCTTGGGCTTTTTTTAATTGAATTGTTTTTGTGGTGTTAAGTTGTATAAGTTTATTGTATATTTTGGATATTAACCCATTATTAGATGTATCATGTAGAAATATTTTCTCTTTTTAAATAGGTTGTATTTCTGTTTAGTTGATGATTTCCTTCACTGTGCAAAAACTTTAGTTTGATGTAGTCCCATTTATTTATTTTTTTCTTTCTTGCCCTTGCCCAAAAAGACACTGAAAAGATATTGCTAACAGCAATGTTGAGCAGTTCAGAACCTATGCCCTATTTATTTATTTATTTATTTATTTATTTATTTATTTATTTATTTATAATTTATTGGAGTACCTTGGTTAACAAAATTACATAGGTTTCCAGTGTATAATTCTATAATATATAATCTGTATATTGCATTGTGTTCAGCACCTAGTGTTAAATTTTTTTCCATCACCATTTATTTGACCCCCTTTACCCTTATGTACACCCCCTTCTGTCACCATTTATTTGATCCCCTTTACCCTTATCTACACCCCTTTCCTTCTGGTAACCACTAAACTGTTGTTTGTGAGTCTCTGTCTTGTTCATTTGTTGCTTTCAGATTTATATCCCACATATAAGTAAAATCATACAGTTCTCAACTTTTTCTGTCTGACTTATTTCACTTAACATACTAATCTCAAGATCCATCCATGCTGTCACAAATGGCAGTATTTCATCTTATGGCTGAGTATATATTCCATTGTATATATGTATCACAACTTCTTTATCTAATCATCTATCGAAGTATACTTTAGTTGTTTCCATATCTTGGCCACCGTTAATAATGCTGCTATGTACATCGGAGTATGTATATCTTTACAGGAAAATGTTTTCAAATTTTGGTGATAAATACCCAGAAGAGGGATTGCTGGGTCATATGGTAATTCTATTCTTAAGTTTTTGAGAAACCTCCATACTCTTTTCCATAGTGCCTGTACCAATTTACATTCCCACCAGCAGTATATGAGGGTTCCTTTTCCCCACAACTTCTTCAACACTTGTTATTAGTTGTCCTATTGATGATAGCCATTCTAACAGGTGTAAGGTGGTATCTCATTGTGTTTTGATTTGCATTTCCCTAATAGCTAGTGAAGCTGAGCATCTTTTTATATGTATGTTGGCCATTTGTATGTCTTCTTGGGAGAAGTGTCTGTTCAGGTCCTCTGCCCATTTTTTAATTGTATTTTTTTTTCAAATTTTTTTATTGTTGAGTTTTAGGAGTTCTTTGTATATTTTTTATGTTAGTTAATTATCAGAGGTGTTGTTTATAAATATCTTCTCCAATTCAGTTGATTGCCTCTTTGTCTTGTTATTGAATTTTATTCAATGTCTCCTAAACATTTCAACCATGGAACACTATTTTATTACATCTATCACTGTTTTAAGGAACTAATGTTTTTTAGTTCACACTTTGAGCAAACACTGTGCTGTAGTGTATATTTTAATGGGTGAGCTGTGAATTAGAGTCATTGGGTTGCTGGCAAAGCTATTTATTAACCATTCTTTAACCAAAGTTATTCTTTAAAGCTATTTAGCTATTGCACTTGTTGGCACCACATATTTTTTCTGGGCTACCTGTGGTTTTTTTTTTTTTTATTTATTTTTTTCTCTTATATTTATTGAGTACATTCTGATAGATGCTGGGAATATAATATTGAGCAAATATAGACTTTACCTTTGTGTTCATAGAGATTAAATTTTAGTTGAGAATGCAAAATAATCTTGACTATAAAATGTCATTTCAAGAGACCATCATCTGAGAAAACAGGTATGATTAGTCAGTAGAAAGCTGGAAACTCTGATTCTTGAAAAGGAAATTAGGACAAAGGAGATGCAAACAAGGACAAAAGTTGGGATACATAGTCATCAGCATTGATGATGGAGTTTTGAAATATTACTCTTCAATGATTAGTCATCTTTGATGCTTGATTGTGACTTGTTAATATTTAAGACAAATAATTTTGATTGAATTACACAAAAAGCTCAGCTGTTTAAGAGTTTATAAACATTCCAACTTGGAGTGCTCACGTTACTTGTGGCTCTTGTATTTGAGGTAAAGGAGCTTTCACTGTTTCTTACTTATCACTTTCCTCACAATTATAACACTAGCTCAGCTGACTACTTCTCCCTCCCACTTGACAGCCTTCTGGAGAATGAGGCCAGATTCAAGGAAGAGATGCTTTCACTGGGAGTGCGGCACATCTAAGCTTAATGAGCATATAAACTAGTGGAGCAGAGTCATGGGCTGATATAAGAACTGAACTGACCTTGGGTTCTATTGACTCTCTGTGCTAGTGTAGGCAACACATAATTGAAGCCACGTAGTCTATAGATTTAGTCTATGTACTGTCAAATATATATTTTTTTAAAAACTTAAAAATTTACTTACTGAATTCTTTTTATTATCCTTCTAATTTTCAGAAGACATATACTTGTCCAAAATTGTCTTATAGCAAATAAGGGATTTAAACAATTTCTTTGAGCACAAAATAACTTTTAAGTAGTTACCAGCATCTGCTTTTGCCTAACATCCATTCTGGTTTCTCTGATAAGTGCTTTAAGTTTTTCTTTGGGGAACCACAACTAACCACTTGGACTTACCCTTGATAAGACTATTAATAGGCACCTGTCTGTCCTCCTCTACACCAGTGATGGGGGCACATAACCCAAAAAAGTGTTTTTTTTAATTGACAAGAAAAAAGTTACAAGTTGAGCTATGATAGCTCTGAAAGAGGATAAAATTTTAAACAAAATAGTGACTCAAGCTCTAACTGAAAAGTAGATATTTAAATAAAGACCTGAAGAAGGTAAGGGAAGAAGACATGGGAACATATGGGAAATTGCAATGGTACTGTGATAGACTGTGCCTGCTGTGTTCCAAAACTAGAAAGGAGTACATGTTGCAAAGAGAGCAATGGTTAAGAGAATAGGAGATGATATATGACATTGTAACAACTTTGTTGTATTTTGCTCTCAGTAATTAGGTAAGAGGTCACTGGAAAATTTTAGGCAGAGGAATGATATAATCTTACTTCTGATTTAATGGGATCATTTGAATCTATTTGAGGGAGAAGAGGGGAAACACCTAAAACATAACAAGAGAAAATGAAGAGAAATTGTTTTAGAGAAATAATGAATTATATTATTTGTTCATATTTATTTTATCACTACCTGCTTTTACAATTTCTTTCTGTAAGAATAGTTCTCCATTGCATTGACTGTGGACTTGGCAATAGACCTGCTTTGGTCAATGAAATATGAGCATTTGTGACTTTTGCTACATTTAAATAAAAGATTTAAATGTACCTGTGTACAGTTAGACTTTGTCAAACTACCCCTTTATTCTGTCCTCAGGCTACTGTCATCTTTCTTGAGATCAGCATGGAACAGATAGTAGCTGTTTCTTCTTCCTCAACACTAGAATAAAGAATGTGAAGCCCATACCCAGCTGTAACACAGCCCAAGTTAGGCCTAGAAAGTTCCTCAGAGCCCAATAGAACTACAGGCACCCCTAACCACCAATGGAATGTAAGCTAGAATAAATATTCGTTGCTGAAAAATCATTGATTTCTAAGGTTGTCTGTTACATAGAACCTGAATGATACCAGTTGAAATATTGGAATCACTCAGCCAAAAGATAAGGGTGGGTTGAGCCAGGATGGCAGCAGTGAACATGGTAAGATTTTAGATATATTTAGAAGGCATAGACAATAGGATATGTGGGACATTTCTTTAGGAGGAGAGGAATAAAACTTTAATAAAATATTTGAACTTCTAGCTAGTTTATGAATTTATGATTGTAAAAATATTCAAGTATATTTCAGTTTACCAAAATGAGAAAATCATCACTTTTGTGATCTGAAATAATTTATAAGCAATATCAAAGTAAACGTGGCTTTTGGGGTTTATTGCAATAATTTTAATTTAAAAAAACATAAAATGAATTAAGAATCTTAACTTGTGTCTGCATTCTTACACTATGACAAAACTCATTCTGAGAAATCATTCTAACAGATCTATCATTTTACTGAGACAAAGCATAGAACAAATGCATTAACACTTAAATGTATTATTCTCCAAAAATTTATATTAAAAAAATTAATGTACCCTTCACTGGTCATGTTTTTGAAAGAAGGATCATTGAAAATATATCCCCTCCAAAAAATTTTTCATATTCCGACAAGTTAGAATCTCTGTCATAGTACCATTACAATTTTCATATTCTACATGTCTGTTTACTTAAGGCAAAGGAAAGTGACTAAAAATATACTCTTATCTTTAGGTTCCAGTAAAGAACATTTGTTCTATAAGCAACTTATTAAACAATCCTATTTTGTTTTCATTGAATTAAATAGTTCAATGTGTTAAGTTTTAGAGACTGCTTACCTCCTGGTCACACTGATCTATGTTAGTGATTTTCTATGATGAACATCATCTTTTTCTTTGATCAAGAGTGTGATTGTAATGGTAGCAAGACATTTTCAAAAACTCTGGGCAATGGTCTGTAAGAAAACATGCCCTTTTTTTTCCTGCCTGTAATGACCACATTGTTAATCACTTCTAACATTGCTGAAGTGCTAACTACTTCTAACACTGTTTCGATATATAAATATGTATGGGTACATGTGTTGTGCACGTGTGTGTGTGTATGTGTGTGCATTTGATTAACTTTCTATGGAATATTTTCGGAATAACTGTGGATGTAAACCAGTTGATTTATGAGGATCAGGGCAAATGACTTCCACACACACACACAAAGAAGTAAGTGCTATAATGTTTTTTAAAAAGAAGAAAATAGAAACTCATTTTTAATCACTTTCTAAATCTCAGTTCTATTGTATGTACTGTATATAAACTTACATGTATACTTCTTAAAGGATTACTATGTGATAGTTATAATAAGCTTGGTTTTTCAAATGAGACAAGCAACTGCATTTTAGAAATATTTAATAATTATCCAAGATGCACAGCTTATAAATGGTAGTCCTCAGGTATGAACAAAGCCTGGCTCGAGTCTCTTCTCTTTTTAAATAAACTGCATTCTAAAGAGAGAATAATGCAATACCTATTCTTAAATTTCACAGAAATCAAAGCCACCCAATTGGCTATTACATTTTTTACAAGCCAATATCTATACAGCAAGAAAAAAACAGCTCCCCTGAGGATGATTTCTTATTTATGGCTAAGGTATATTTTCTAAAGTTCTGAACATGAGAAGACATTTTATTTGTATTAAGTGGTTTAGTTTTGGAAACATAGATAATGAGCTGGGGAAAGACTGTCATTGTTGATATTTCAGAAGGAACATTGATAGTGCCTTGCCAGCAGTTTGCCCATAGCTTGCTGCAGAAAGCAGACTCTCATAAGGTCAAATCTCAAAAGCAATGTAAAAGCAAAAATAGGAAAAGTCTGATGGACAGTGTTAGAATACCTCTTTTTTGCAATCCGTGTGTGATTTTGTGATATATTTATTTTCCAGGTTGGCTCCATTGCAGAGCATCCTCAACAAATAAAACTCATCTTTGTGTTTTGCTTGTTTTTAATTAACAAAACTAATTAAAATATCATAATGAAGTTCTCTGATTCCCTCCCAACAAAGTATGAATTTCAGTGGAATTATTCTGTAACTGTTTGGCAATACTAATTTAGACCTCCTTTGTATTTCTCTTTTCTTTTTAGTATGTCATGGTATTAAATAAATTCAGTCCAATGCTATTTTCAAGGACATTTAATTTTATCCAAATATCATGGTGTGTATATCACTCTTATTCTAAATACTTTTACTCTTTGTATGTTGCCCATTCCAACTAAAAAAATTTGAAGTCTAGATAAAACTTCTGAATGAAAAAGAAGGCTTGCTTTTTCTCTACACAACATTTTAAATTTAAATAATTACAAATGATACTTCTAATACCTTTATCTGTCTTACTGTATAACCGTGGGTTATATGTGTTTTGTAGCTTTTGACTTTTAGTATTTAATTTTTCATATGGTTGGCTTGTTAGCATTTTGCTTTGTTAAACATTTGGATATTTGAATAAAATGATATTTAGAATCATAGTTTTAATTGTTATCTCTATAGCTCAAATAAAATGTAATATTTATTATCTAGTTAATAATTTCCCCAAATAGTTTAATGGTTTCTATGGAATATTTCTGAGTGAATTAAAAAATGTCCTGAAAGTTAGTGCCCGTGGAAATGCTAGCTTAAGTTAAATAAATTTCTTTACTGAAGGATTCTCAGAAGTTTTTAATATGCTGTGAGTGTGTGTTTCTTCTAGAAGACCTCTTACTATAATCTGGCATATAATTTGAGAAACACTTTTATTTTCAGATTTATTTATATCAGCAATTCAGATAATTCATCTTATAAAAATTGTTTTCTTTAATATTTGAATGACTGTGAGGAATGAGTGAAGAAAATATCCATAATAATTGTTTATTTCAGAGAATTTGTAGAAGAATGGCTGGTTTTCTCTTGGATGTTTCGTCATCTCAAAATAGTGACTAGTAGTGGGATAAAAGTTGTAAGATTCCTGTGTTACCTTCTAAATCAACTAGAAAACAGAGGAAATCATTTTATTATTACATGGATGCAACAAGGAATGCTTAGAAGTGAAGTATCTACTAATGCCTGTTCCTGAGATTTGGCAAGTGCAGGCAAGATGTTTGAGCTTTGTTTTGTCTTTTTGTGGATTGCTTTTTCTTTTCCTCTCCACTGGGGCACTGTGGAGGAGCTATTCTTCTCCTCCCAGTAAAATGAAGTTCTCTAAGGGGAAATATTTCACCCTTTCCATAAGTGAAAGTAGAAAAAGTCTGAAAATGAAAATGAGAAGAAAGATTATAGCATTTCACTAGAGGTTTACCATGGCAGGAGAGTACAGAAACTAGAGGGGAACACAAGGGAAATCAGGAGAAAAATTATAGTTTTCTTGATAATTTTGTGATTATTCATTTAAATCTTTAAGTATTTAGAGACCCTCCACGGAGAAAAAAAAAGTGCATGTAAAATATACTCACTTTCACAGTGCTCCTGTATTTCTTGAAGCTCATGCAAGCTTAGGGGGTCTATGAACTTCATGTTAAAACCCCAATGTAGAAGAAATATGGAAAAAATAAAAACATATAAAATATTATTAGGGGGGAAAAGCAGTAAAAATTCTGGGTAAGTGCAAAGAGAATTAGCTGCAAAGAAATACGTACTTGCTGGAGGTGGGGGTAGTGACGGAAGAAAAGATGGAAAAGAGAAAACAGAAAAATAAATATAAAGTATTACCAAGGTTAAAAAAATTTCTAGGAGCAGCAGGAAAAAATGTTGGAAATGTCCTCGTGTACAATAAGATTATACATATTCTAGTATTATAAGGAGTCAACATAGATTATAAAATATAATTTGATGGTATTCAAAAGAGTAGCATAGTTTAAAACATTGGGGCAAGAGTGAAAATACTAAATTCCTGAATCACTTAAAACTCATCAAAATTTACCAATTCTGTATTAAATAAGGAATGTGTATTATGAAGGAAATACAGTTAAAGAAAATTATATTAGCCTTGAAATTGAGCTTTTGAAGTACTTAGAACATTAATTTTTTCATATGATTATTAATATGTCTGATTTTAGCTACTACTTTATTATTAAGATGAATAATTATTTTGTTTGTCCTCTTTGCATTGTGAATTGTTCCCTTTCCTGACTTTTTTGGTGTTATTTAAATTATCTTTTTCTTTTCTTCTTTTTTCTGTTTCATTTCATTTATTTACTTTATTGAGCTTTTTCATATATATCTCTGTATTTTTAACTCCTTTGTTACATATAATCTCTCTCTTCACAGTCTACCTAATGTTAATATTGTACAATTTCTGCAGCCATGACCTCCATGTATCTTTCAGCCTCCATATATCTGCTTCTACACAACCTTCCTATGCACCTCTCAAGGAAGCTTCCAGAACTGCTCCCTGTGTACCACCCTACTTTATTCGTTTGTTTGTTTATTTGTTTTTTTGTTTTACTACCTGCCTTTCTCATGGAATTCAAAACTAAGATGGTCTGAGACAAAACTAAAAGCAGCCTGGAAATAAGTGAAATTCTTTCCATCACATTAGGACTTAAATGAAATTTATGGTTAAATTTGCAATATAATTACCACTTAAAAATTGCATCAGTGGAAATCTTTATTCCAAATTCTAATACAATTAGTTACAAATAACATTTGAAAGCACTATTTCTATTTTTAAGTTTGGAATTTGCTAGCATTTTATTTACTAGTTGTATCATTCTCCCTAAAATCTTTATTAGATTGAAAATTCTTCATACAGATTTATAGAGTAAGAATTCTATAAGTTATCAAATTGAAAATTTGCAGAGGTCAAGAAGAAATTCGTGAATAGAATATCAAATTATTATCCCAGTAACACATGAAAAAAACAGCCGTTGGAAACCAAGGTATGGAAATGTTTGTGGATATAGAGAGCCTGGTTCTTATTCAGTTGCTTGAATGTGCTTAATTTTTCAATAATATTGAACTATGCTTTTAGTTATAGATCTAAGAGGTGGTAGTTTCTGGGTTATTTAAAAATTCCTAATGGCTGAAACATAGGTAGAAAAGGCAGTCACACATGGGTACTTGAGTGGTTGTTTCCCTTGAATATTATAAACGTCTAAACCTATACATTTTAACTATAATCCTACACCATTTCTCAAATAGGACATAGTTGTGCACAATCTCCCAGTAAAATGCCTTCTCAGGGAGAATAGAAAGCCCCATGCAAGAATGTACACTTCCACTTCGTTTTTATTTCTGTGAGACAAATGTTATAATTAATTCTCGTGAATGAATAAAAAAAGTTTTCTGCATGTATGTGTACATGAGTGTGTTCACGTGCATATTTGGGTGGGGAGGTACATAAGTCACAATTTTCTTATGAAGGAAACATCTTTATTTCTCTTCAAAGTGGACAATGTCTCTCGACGATATTTCCACTTTTTGTTAACTGATTCTCTTTTTTGGATGATGTTAAGGTAACATTTATAGCCAAGGGGCAGCATAGTTTCCACATGTTGTTTAATGTTTTCTGTGTTTTCAGGTATAAATATAGATACATGCATATGGAGCCTTAGTTTGGTATGTTTGCTTCAAAGTTCTAATTGATATTGCATTCATTTTTAATATGCTACAACATCATAATTGATACAGGTTTTCACAAGTGATTTCCTTATCTTCTCGACTTGCAACCTGTCCAAAGACAGCATATTAAGGCATACTAAAAATCCGTTGAGAATTGTGAAATGTGTCTAGTTCGAATGTAGTTATGCTTTGGCAATTGCTGTCTTAAAAGAGCAAAGTTTATGGATGTCAGTGACATTACCCATTAGATAAAAACAATTTTTGGTGTGCTGTGTTTTAGTATCGAAGTCAAGAAATGTGTATCATATGAACTTCTCTCAAACTATTAGTTCAAAACCAGTATTCTAAAGTTCTTTCTGTGTAACTAAATTTTAACTAGATTTAGTATTAAATTAGAAAAGTGTTTGAACTCTGGACCTTTTCCTTTCCAAATTATATAGTTTTAATGATTATTCAACTTTTAATTAAATGTTTAAGCAATTTATTCTCAATAAGTATTGTAACTATTAAGATTAATCATAACTTGTAATAGCTTTTAAATTAACAGGGCCTTTGGTTTAACAAATCTTTGTGCAGTAGGGCAAGAAATAATTACATTTTATTTCTCTTAAATGTGTTAGTAATTAACATTTCTAATTTTGTATGTGAAATAAATGCTTTGATTTAAATATAAAAGCACATTAACAAAGACTGCAATACTATAATTTAAACTGAAGTTGTGCAATATATCTATTCATTTAACATTAAACTTTTCTTTAAACCTTTAACCGTATTTGTGATTTTCAGAAGATGACAGGATTTTCCTGACCAAAAAAAAAAAAGAAAAAAAGAAAAAAGAAGATATTCAGACTATGTTCTAGAAACTGATGTATAAAACTCTGAAATAAAGTAAACTAAGGTTGAAAAGTATAAATAGGGACTGAAAAATCTATAGATGTAAACAGATTCAGAGTATATTTCAGTGCAACAACCTGAAAGCACCTTTATACACTTTACACGATAGTTTATTGATCAAAGTGCCCAGACACATTTTAGATAGTAAAACTACAACATGAATTATAGGCTAGCACCATACCCCATCACTGGAAAAGGTACTGAAGTATTACTAAATATCATCTTGGGGTTTCTGAGCATAGGCTACTATGGATTGCCAACCAGAAGTTCAGTATATCAGACCAGTGTGAACTAAATTTTACTCATATAACGATTGATTAAATTTGCTACGTGAATGAAGATAATTGTTTTCCTACGCAACCAAAAGCAATATTATAAATAAAATAACAAAATTAAAGTTGTAAGTCTCAAATAATTCTTACAATTATAATACAAGTCATATATAAAGTTTTCAGTGTCTCTAATAACTAAAGACCCAAATTAAAACAATATATTCCTAAGTTTGATAAATAAATATTACTAATTTTCTGCTTCAGTTGGTATTTCTGATTAAAATATTCAAAGTGATCATATTAATTCTCTGGATTTTTTAAAAATCTTAGTCAAATTAGAATACATTTTAAAACAACAAACAAAATATTCTATATATTATACTTTAAAAAATGTTCAACATTTCTTTCATTTCTAAATCTGTACAAAATGGTACAGTAATTTTTATAGATTCAGAATCAGTCATAAATATGAATCAAAATACTTTTTCATGACTTTTGGGAGAAATCATTTAAGTAATAAAAATATAATCAGAGTAAAAATGTCATTCTTGCTAACATTTGGCTTATGGGCTCACACTCTGTCTTCTCAACATTTCTTTTTTTATTGGCAATAAAAAGAAGATCATTTAAGTATAAAAGTATGAAGTACTATAGTTAGGCTTATTCTGGAAGATTATAATATAACTGCTTATATGTTTAAAACTTAAATATTTCTCTTAAAGTTTCATTCCAACAAGACTACCCTACAAGACTACCCAACCTATCTATTCAGGTAATTCATTAAATACATGGGAAATAAAATCAGTTAGCTTAGGTTTTGCCACAAAAAGAATAAAATAACTTGTTGCTTAAATTTGATTTTATTTTAGCTTATTTTTTAGCCTAACAGAAATAAAAGATAAATGTAAAAGTCCTCATATAATATGAAATAGTAAAACAAGTTTTTTAGATTAATAACTTATTTTAAAATAATAAATTTATCAAGAAATTGTGACATTAAGTAAGAAACTTGGAGTTAGATGTCAGAAAATAAGTTAAAAGTTTTAGTTAGGTCACAGATAAAACAAGTTCATAGCTTGGTATTATTTTCCATTAGAGTATAATTTAGAGATAAGGGGCAATAAAAATGTTTTTTCCTCCTATTTATTTTTATTTCAGTTTAGCCTTATAAAGTTTACATATATTTCCTGTGAAGTTGCTTACATTTTAAATTTTAAATTGATAATGCCACTGATTGGTTTTAACCAATGAATGTTGATGAGAAAATGGGGGATACATAATGAGAGATTTAAAATAACTGAAATGTCTTTGCTAATTCTCCCATTGAAGTAACAAAAGCGGGTACGGTGCCCCTTCCTAGAATCTGGGATGAATTTAGTGACTCATTAGATTAATAAAATGTAATGGGAACCGGGCAATAGAAAGTCATGCAGCTTTATAACAGAGCTCGTGGAGCACTCTCTCTTTGAGCCGTCATAAAAAGTGTCCAGCAACCCTGACATCCTGGTGGCCATTTCAAGTCTACTATCGCTTTAGGCAAAACACTCTTCTGATATTAGGGTTTTCTTTGCTAGGCCTTTCTATCTGATTTTTATAGTTTCTATTTCTCTATTAATATTTCTCATCCATTCATTCATGTTACCCATCTTTCCCATTAATTTTAACAATAAATATAGCTATTTTAACATTATTTTTTGATATGAGTTGTGGTTAATCTCTGGGTCAGGTTGATTTGATTGCTTTTTTTCTTGACGATGTGTAAGGGTATAATTATTTTTTTTTTAATTTTCCTGTATGTCTCAGAGAAAGTATCTTATTCATTTATCAATTGCTGAACGTTATGTGTGAAACAGTAAGTGCTGAGGTAAATAATCTGTATCTTGATACGAGAATTCTTCATCTTCTCTCAGGATGTGAAATTGGGAGTTAACATAGTCTGGGCAAGGAATGAAATTTATTTGGATTTGATTTTGATTTTGATTTTGATTATCATTAATGTCAGTGATTCCAGTCTTTAAATTCCTCCAGTGGCAAGCTGTTATCTCCTTATGTGTAGGGCAGTAACTTCGGTGTCAGAGGGTTTTTCAGTTTTAGTTTTTAACACCAACTTTTCACCTCTTTTATTTATGAAAACTTGAGAGGTGGTCTCTCTTCATGGCCCTGCACCTCCTCATCCTTAGACTTCTGTGTTGGCTCATGTTAGGAGCATGGGATGTTCTTTGGTCTGTTTCAGCTTCCATCTGAAGGAGGCATTTTTCACTTGAGCCAAAATTATAGGAGCTTCCTCAATGTTTTTCCTCCTTGTAATGGAAACCAAATTTTGCTTTATGCCCATAGTTAGTTTTAGACAGAAATTTTCTTTCTCTCTCTCAGTGGAATAAGACCTATGCTTGGTAACAGTAGAGTATCTTGGGCCTAAGGTGGTTTTCTACTTCTCTTTCAAGAAGAAAGGGCTTAATTTTTCTACTCTTCCCCTAGCCATCATGTGTTTGTCTTTGCCCAGGGAGCAGCTATGCCATCTCTCCTGTGTATTAAGGTTCTACAAGAGAAGAGTCCAGGGAAATAAGCGGTGTTATATGCCTGTGTCCCCATGACCACTGATCACTTCCTGCATGCTTGCCATTACTTACAGGGGTGGTCCTCTATCTTTGCTCCTGCCTTCAGTATTACTTGTAATTACCTAGTAAAGATATGTAGGAAAAAGCTTATGAGGGAGAACAACTTCACTTAGATCTGTGGTCTCCATCTATATCACACTTAGCCTTTCATTAAAGTTTTGCTGATTTTGTTTCTCATCCTCTTGTTTAGTGGATTGTACCCCTTCTGCTCATGTGCTTTGTACTACAGATGATACAATTTGTGTATTCTACTCTTTTTGAATTTGTTTCTCTTTGGAATTTAATTTACTTGGTTGCTTTGTGCCTTCAACTTCCTAATGATTTGAATGCAAGTATTGACATTCTAGTTTATCTGGGTTTCTCCCATTGTTATTATGAATACGACATTCTTTAAAGCTTTATTATCCTAAATGGAAATGGAAGACAAATAGGTTTGTTTTTGTACATGTATGCACAAAGTAATTCTGAAACAATTTATGAAGTCTAATAGAACTGAGCAAATGAATAAGTGTACATCATTGTTGGAGCCAGATTCTCACTGTGGAGCAACAGGGATGACAAGTAAAAACCCTCTAGGAATGGAATCATGGCTTGTTGCTGAATCTTTTCCCAGAAAGATATAAATTAGCAAAACTGAAACATTTGGCAGCCTTTTTAATACATAAAATTATGTACTTTATGACACTCTAGAATTCTATAATATTTAACAGTGAAACTCATTGAAAATAATAATTAATGTTAACATAATATTTAAGTAAATAAACTATTGCTTAGTCACCTGTTCCTAAATTACCTCTAACACCAGAAATAAATGATATAACTTATCAAAGCAAAAAACTGCAAAATTAAAATACATTATTGGATGAAAGAATAAGTGGTTTTTCTTGTATTTGTTATGCCAAATATTTTGAATGGATAAACATGTAATCATTTATATATGTTATATATATAAATCATTAATGTATAATTATGTATATATTATTTTTGGCCAAATACTACTCTTCCTAAGATTTTCTACCAGGAAAACTATTATTCTACCATCCAAATACATTTAATTCATTGAGATGTAATGAGATTAGAAAGGAGAAGACTGAATGTACCTGAACAAAACTTTTAAACTAGATAATTTTTTGCCTTCTCTGTGAATTATTTTTCAGCAGTACACATTGTGAGATTTCACTTTAGACTTGAAATGAAAGTGAAAGAATCTGTTCTTACAGATTTACAGACAATTCTACTAACTCAAGTGGTCTGGATAGTTGATATAAGTACCTGGACTTCTTCACTTTTTTCTAAAAGCTTCCTCTGTCTCCACTAAAATCTCCATTGTTTTGCGGGTCATCTAGCTTGTAACTACGGTTTCTATGACTCCATTCACTCTTGATTTCTCACACCTGCTTTCATATTATAAATTTTTCTGTCTGCCTTCACCAAAGTAGAAGGCTTTACACTCTGCAAAAAATCAGTCAGAACCCTTTTTTTGATTAATGTAACCTCTTTTCTGGATTCCTAGTGTTTGATCTCCCTCATCTCTAACCTGTTCAAAATCATGTCCATCTTCTTTTTCTGTTGATCTGATTACTGTAGAGGTTTTATTTTAAAGAATCATATCCAAGTAAAGCTGGCAATCTCTATCATTAGCTTTTGTTGCACATCATATCACTTCTTGTAATCTCTTTTGCCTATTTCTTCTTTTAAAATACTTTTCTACCTATCTGGTAGAGGTATTGTGAGAACATTATTTTGTTGAAGACTATTTTGTACAATACATTGTGTCCTTGGGAAAATGTGCTTTATTTGGTTCATTTTGGGAGAAGATCAAAGTTTTAGTAAAATGCTATGTATGTATCCCTGAGAATTTGAAAAGAATGTGTATTTAGCTATTGTTGAGTAGAATGTTTTAAAAATGTGAATTAGTTTCAGTTTGTTGTTATTCAGGGCACCTACATATTTACTGGTTTTCAGCTCACCTGTTTTATCAATTACTTGCAATTTCCAACTATAATTGTGAGTATATCTCTTTTTCCTTTTAGATCTAACATTTTTGTCTCACGTATTTTGAAGCTGTGTTATTAGATACATACACAATCAGTACTGTTGTCTTTTTGAAGAACTGACCCTTATATCAGTTTGTAATGTCTTTTTATTCCTGATAATATCCTTTTATCCCCGGAAGTTAAATTTTTCTGAAATCAGTACAACTAATCCTTCTCTTTTTGATTACTATTTGCGTGGTATATCTTTTTATAACCTTTTATTTTTAAATTGTCTATGTTTTTAATTTGGAGAAGGTTTCATTGAAACAAAATCTTAACTTAATATGTTGATCAGTTTATGTGGCATTCTTCAGTATCTGCCCTAAGTAAATATATACTCTGTTTCTAATCTCAGGTATTTGTCCTGTTCTGAATGTGACTTTAATTGTTTGTCCTGTGACCTCAGTTCTTTGGTGGGTTCAAGAAAGATAATTAATTTGTCATCTGTCCTATTTTGTCTCTGATTGTAAGGGGGAAATGATGCCTTTTCCAGCTCTCTGCATCCGAGTTATTTCATACTTTTAAAATACACACACACACACACACACACACACACACACACACACATATATATGTATATATATATATATATTGTTGTTGTTGTTACCACCATATATTTACTTGTGAGTTGTTCAAGCATAGCGAAGGTTAATGACATCTCAGTTTCACAACATCTCCACAAGGTAAGTCAAAGTGGTATAATTCTCAGTTGTGCAAGAGAAAAAGCTCTAGAGAAGGTCAGCAACTTGTCTAGTCACAGTAGAGATAGCAGTCGGGACGCTACTTTGGTCTGATTACCACCCCAGCGTTGTGATGCCTACAAAAAGTAGCTTGGTTGTTGTAGAAAACTACAAAAACAATGCAAAAGTAAAATGCAAACTCGTTTAAGTCCAGTTCCACTGAAATCAGGAAAATCCACTGTTTTGAATGAGTCAAATCACTGTTTATGGAAACAAATTTGAATACATCATTAGAGTCCAGAAATTCCATGTAATCATAGTTGGCTGTTATTATAGTTAATGTTCACTTTAACGACATTCTTTGTCTATATCTATTATGATGATCATATGATTTAAAAAATCAATTCTGATCACTTAATGTGGTGACTTACAATATTCAAATATTAAACTTATATCACATTCTTGGAATTTTTAGAAAACACATAGTTGTGATATATTATACAGTTTTTAGACATTTTAAGAACTATTATACATTTTTTTAATATTATCTTACTGAAAATTAATGAGAGAGGTTTTTTCTGCACCTTTATTTTTTCAATATATTCTTCTCAAGTTTTGAAATTTAGGTCATGCTGACCTAATAAAATGAGTTAGAACATTTTCTCCTCTTCTCTAGAAAAGTTTGTGTAAATTGGTATTAATTATTTCTTTCTCAGATGTTTGGTAGAACTGGATGATACAGTATTGTGTATCTGGATTTTTTTTGTGTGTGTGAAAATATTTTAAATATACAACTTATAGATATAAAACTATCTCTAGTATATGTTTTAATGGATTTTAAGTGTTTATCTAAAAATGTCCTTATTTCATTTAATTTTTATTTTATTTAAATATACTTATTCATAATATTATACAATTTTCTGTTTAATTCTTGGAAATTGAACAGTGGTGATCTCTTTTTCTATCCTGCCATTCTCTTTTTTTTTTTACTTGATTGTATAGGTTTATTAATTTTATTGGTTTCTTCAAAGAACCAACTTTTGGCTTTGTTGATACTTGTATTATATGTTTGTTTTATAGTTTATTATTTTCTATCCTTTCGTATTTTATATATTCTAGTTCCTTTGAGTCTTAAAATCAATATACAAGTCATTGGTTTTCAACTATTTTTTTTTATAAATTTAATTTTAGAACATAAATTTCTCTTCAAACACTTCATTTGGAGCATTGCATGTTTTGATATAACATGTTTCCTTATGAGTCCAATAAAAATATTGTCTAATTCTAATTGTTATTGATTCTTCAGTTCATGAATTATTTATATTAAATTATTTAGAGATTTTCTTGCTAAAATTTTCTCACTGGTTGCTGTTATGTCAAGAGTAGAGTGACATAATTCTCACTATGTCTTTAATCCTTTGAAATTAGATGAGATTGGCTTTTGGTCCTAAATCGTGGTTCATTTGAACACATGTTCCACATGAACATGAAAAGGTAGTTCATTCTGCAATTGCTTTGTTCTAAATGAAAATTCAGTAAAAACTTTTATCAAAGTATTTAAATCCTCTATCTCCTTACAGATTTTTGGATAATTTTTCCATATATTCTCAAGAAAAATGTGTTCAAATCTAATATCATTGTTGTTGATTTTTCTGTTTCACCTGATCATGTAAAGTTATACTTTGTATATTTTATATTTTTACAGGAGTACACAAATTTAAAATTTCTGTATATCTTTATGAAAATATACTTCAATGTCTTAGAATGATTTTGCCTTAACATTTAATTTTTCTCAGATTGATATTTTTTACAAGATATTTTCTGTTAGTTTATCTGCGATATAACTTATTCTACACTTTTACTTTCAAACTTTTCCTATTCTTACTTTTAAGGTATTTCCTTTTAAGCATTATAAAATTTCCTTAGTAAGGAAGACAACATTTTTTAAAACTAGAATAAATTTCTATTTAATGTAATTAATGATTTCTTTTAGTTTAAATCAATAATCTTTGTCTTACCTATTTCCATGTGCTTTTGTTCTTTCCTTAATTGACTATTTTTGGCTTATCCAAGTTTTTAAATCATTACTGATTTTCTTCTTTATTAAGTATACAGTCTTTTTATTTTATTCTATTTTACTGGTCACTGTAGATATTATAAGTTCTCTTATTTGATTTCTTCATAAAATATTAGTTTTACTAATTTTTGGATGGCATAGGTATCTTAGAACACTGTTTTCTTTATCTGTTCTCTCTTGTTGGGTAACTTTTTATTGATTTTTATTCTATTCATATTTTAAACTTGACAAGATATTGCTATTTCATATAACAGTTTCCCATTCACATTTATTTATCATCTCCTTTGTTATTAATTTCTTTATGTATATTCTTGCTTACAGTTTTTTCCTTGGAAGAATGACTGAAGATCTCTTTTAGTTCATGTATACCTAAACATTCGTCTATTAATTTTTATTATACTTTAATTTTAAGAATAATTTTATTTGATAAAGAATCGTACCTGGTAGATATTTTCTCTCAGCGCATTTTTTAGCGAAATAAATTTCTTTCCTTTAATTTTATTTTATTATTAGTTTCAAGTATACAGTACATTGGTTAGACATTTATATAGTTTATAAAACAATTCCCTTGATTGCTCTTTCTTTCCTCTGGCTCTCCACCTAGCCATTACATTAATGCTAACTGCATTCCCTATGCCATGCTCTCCATTCCCATGACCATCTATAAACTACTAATTTATTCTTCTTCAACCGTTCGCCGTATCCTCCCATCCCCCAAACCCCCTCCCTTCTTTCAGTCACCAGATTGTTCTCTATGTTTGTGAGTTTGTTTTTGATTAGTTTGTTCTTTTTGTTAGTTAGATTCCACATATAAGTGAAATCATATGCTATTTACTTTTCTCTGTCTGACTTATTTCAGTCAGCATAATAACCTCTAGGACCATCCATATTGTTGCAAATGGTAGGATTTCCTTTTTTTAATGACTGAGTAATATTCCATTGTATATATGAACCATAACTTCTTTATCCAATCATCCGTTGATAGGTATTTAGGCTGCTTCCATATCTTGGCTATTGTAAATTGTGCTGCCATGAACGTAGGGGTACATAGATCTTCGCGCATTGTTGTTTTTGTTTTCTTTTGATAGGTATATCCATTTTTAATTTTTTGAGAAACTCCAGACTGTTTTCCTTAGTGACTGTACCAATTTGCAATCCCACCAACAGTGTATGAGAGTTCTCTTTTCTGCACATCATCACCAACACTTGCTGTTTTTTGATTTATTGATGATAGTCATTCTCGCAAGTGTGAAGTGATACCTCATTGTGGTTTTAATTTGCATTTCTATGATAATTAGTGACTTTGAACATCTTTTCATATGTCTATTGGCCATTTGTATTTCCTTTTTGGAGATATAGCCATTCAGGTCTTCTGCTCATTTTTTAAATTGGGTTATTTGGTGTTTTGTTTGTTTGTTATTGAGCTGTATGAGTTCTTTATATATTTTATGTATTAACCTCTTATCAGATGTATCATAAGTGAATATCTTCTCCCATTAAGTTGGCTGTCTGTGTGTTTTGTTGATGATTTCCCTTTCTGTGCAAAAAAAATTTAGTTTGATACAGTCCCATTTATTTATTTTTTCTTTTGTTTCCCTTGCCTAAAGGTACATGTCTAAAAGTAAATAACTAGTAGCAATATCAAAGAGATTACTACTTATGTTTTCTTCTAGAAGGTTTATGGTTTTGGTCTTACATTTGAGTCCCTAATCCATTTTGAGTCTATTCTTGTATACAGTGTAAAAAGGTGGTCCAGTTTCTTTATTTTTGCATGTATCTGTTCAGTTTTCCCAGCACCATATACTGAAGAGACTGTCTTAAACACATTTTATATTCTTGGCTCCTTTGCCATATATTAAGTCAGTGTATAGGCGTAGATTTATTTTTGGCTATCTATTCTATTCCATTGATTAATGTATCTGGGGTTTTTCTTAATTAATCAATTAATTATTTTATTTATTTTTTATGGTAACATTGAGTAACAAAATGCAGTAAGTTTCAGCTGTACACTTTAAAATAAGGCATATATTTGTTTACACTGTGTGTTCACCTTCCATAGTTACATTTCTTTCTGTCACCACATATTTGACCCCTGTTACCTCATCTACCTCTCCCCCAACCTCCACCTCCTACTCTCTGGTAACCACTAGTCCATGCTCATGAGTCTCTGCTTGTTCTGTTCACTCATTGCTTTTAGGTTTATATCCCACATATAAGTGATATCATGTGATTTTCACCTTTTCCTGTCTGGGTTATTTTGCTTAGCATGATTATCTTGAGGTCCATCCAGATTGTCGCAAATGTCAGGATTTCATCTCTTCTATGGCTGAGTAATATTCCATTGTATATCTATACCACTGCTTCTTTAGCCAGTCATCTATTGTGGACACTTCAGTTGCTTGCATGTCCTGGCCACTGTGAATAATGCTGCTATGAACATCGGTGTGGAAATATCTTTTTGGATATGGGTTTTCAAGACTTTGGGGTAAATACTCAGTAGAAGAATTGCTGAATCATATGGTAGATCAATTCTTAGTTTTTTGAGGAAACTTTATACTGTTTTCATAGTGGCTGTACCAATTTGCAGTCTCACCAGCAGCATATGAGGGTTCCTGTTGCTCCACATCCTCTCCAGCATTTGTTATTATTTGTCCTATTGATTATAGCTATTCAAACAAGTGCGCGATGATATCTCATTGTGCTTTTTGATTTGCATTTCCATAATAGCTAGCAACGGTGAGCATCTTTTCAAATGTTTGTTGGCCATTTGTATGTCTTCTAGGAAGAAGTGTCTGTTCAGGTCCTCTGCCCATTTTTTTGATTGAATTGTTTGTTGTTGTTGTTGTTGTTGTTGTTGTTGTTATCGATGTATGAGTTCCTTGTATACTTTGAATATTAGGCGGTTATCAGAGGCATTGCTTGCAAATATATTTTTCCATTTAGATGGTTATCTCTTTACTTTTTTGATGATTTCTTTTGCTGAGCCACAAGCTTTTTAGTTTGATGTAATTTCATTAATTTATTTTAGCTTTTACTTCCTTGTTTTTGAGGTCAAATTCATAAAATCCTCTTTAAGTCCAAGGTCCTTGAGTTTAGTTCCTATGTTTTCTTCTATGCACTTTATAGTTTCAAGTCTTATATTCAGGTCCTTAATCTATTTTGAGTTAATTATGGTGTGTGGTGATAGACAACAGTTTAATTTCATTCTTTTGCAGGTAGCTTTGCAGTTTTCCCAGCACCATTTATTGCAGAGGCTTTCCTTTCTCCATTGTATGTTTTTGGCTTTTTTGTCGAAAATTATTTGCGCATACATATGGGTTTACTTCTAGACTCTCGATTCTGTCCCACTGGTCCGTGTGTCTATTTTTCTGCCAATACCATGTGGTTTATATTACTTTTGCTTTGTAGTATAATTTGAAGATGGACAGAGTGATGTCTGCTGCCTCATTCTTTTTTCTCAGGATGGCTTTGGCAATTCAGAGTCTTTTGTGCTTCCATACAAATCTGATTATTTTTTGTTCTATTTCTTTAAAATATGCCGATGGGATTTTGATGGGGATTACATTAAGACTGTATAATACTTTAGGAAATATGGTCTTTTTAACTATGTTGATTCTTCCAATCCAAGAACACAGAATATCTTTCCATTTCTTTGTATCTTCTTTGATTTCTTTTCATATGGTCTTATAGTTTTCATTATATAGGTACTGCATATGTTTCATTAAATTTATTCCTAGGTATTTTATTCCTTTTGTTGTAATTGAAAAAGGAATTGTTTTCTCCACTTCTTTTTCTGACACTTCATTATTGGAGTATAAGAACACTATGGATTTTTGAACATTTATATTTTATATTCAGAAACTGTACTGTATTTTTTTATTGTTTCTAGTAGCGTTTTTGTGGAGTCTTTAGGGTTTTCTCTATAGAGAAACATGTTATCCATAAATAGTGATATTCTGACTACTTCATTTCCTATTCAGATGACTTTTATATATTTCTATTGTCTGATCGTACTTTCTAAGACTTCCAATGTTATATTTAGTAAGAATGGTGATAGTGGACAGCCTTGCTTTGTTCCTGATCTTAAAGGGAAGGTTTTTAGTTTTTCATCATTAAGTATAATGTTGGGTGAGAGTTCGTCATAGATGGCCCTTATTATGTTAAGGTACTTTCCTTCTATGCCAATTTTGTTAAGTGTTTTGATCATAAATGGATGCTATATCTTGTCCAAGGATTTTTCTGCATCTATTGATATGAGCATATGATTCTTATTTGGTAATTTGTTTATGTGATGTATCACAGTAATCATTTTGTGTATGATGAACATCCCTGTGACCCTGGGATGATTGATGCCCACTTGATTGTGGTGTATAAGCTTTTTAATATGTTAATGTATTCGATTCGCTAGTATCTTATTTAGGATTTTTGCATCTGTGTTCATGAGAGATATTGGTTTGTAGTTTTCTTTTTTTGTGTGTTATCTTTACCAGGTTTTGGTATCAGGGTAATATTGGCCTCATAAAATGAGTTGGGAAGTATTGCATCCTGTTTGATTTTTTGGAAGAGTTTGAGGACAATAGATATTAAATTTCCTTTGAATGTGTGGTAGTATTCACTGGTAAAGCCAACTGGTCCTGGAGTTTTACTTTTTGGTAGGTTTTTAATGATTGTTTCAATTTCCATACTGCTGAGCAGTCTATTTAGATTTTCCAGTTCTTCTTGATTCTGTGTGGGAAGCTTGTATTTTCCTAAGTTCTGGTCCATTTCTTCTAGGTTATTAAATTTTGTGTTATATATTTTTTCATAGTATTCTTGTATGAGCCTTTGTATTTCTGTGATGTAAGTCATAATTTTCCCTCTTTCATTCCTGATTTTGTTTATTTGTGTCTTTTCTCTTTTTTCTTTGGTGAGTATAGCTAAGAGTTTGTCAATTTTATTAAACGTCTCAAAGAACAAGCTCTTTTCCACACTTATTTTTCTTATTGTTTTACTATTTTCAATTTCATTTATTCCTGCTCTAATTTTGACTATTTCTTTCTGTCTGCTAACTTTAGACTTCATTTATTCTTTCTTTTCTAGTTTTTTAAGATGAAATGTTAAGTGGTTTATTTGGGTTCATTCTTGTTTTTGGAGGTAGGCCTGTAATTATAAGAACTTTCCTCCTATGACCACTTTTGCCATGTCCCAAAAGTTTTGCTATGTTGTACTATCATTATCATTCCTTTCTATGTGTCTCTTGATCTCTCTTTTTATTTCTTCTCTTACCCGGTTATTCTTCAGTGTCATGTTGTTTAAACTCCATGATTTTGTGGTACTTCCTGCTTTCTTTTTGCAGTAAATCTCTAGTTTCAAAGCGTTATGATCAGAGAATATAGTTGGTTTGATTTCAACCCTCTTTTATTTGTTGAGGCTATTTCTATGTCCCAGTATGTGAGTAATTCTTCAGAATGTTCCATGTGCACTAGAGAAGAATGTATAAGCAGCTGTTTTGGGATGGAAGGCTCTGTAAATGTCAATTATGTCCCGTTGGACTAAAGTGTCATTTAAGGATGTTATTTCCTTATTGATTTTCTGTTTGGATGAAATGTCCATATCTGACAATGGGGTATTTAGGTCCTCTAGTACAATAGTGTTTTGATCTGTTTTTCTCTTTACTTCTGGTAGTATTGCTTTACATATTCAGGGCTCCCTGATTGGGAGCACACATATTAATAAGTGTTTTATCTTCTTGGTGCATGATTCTCTTTATCATTATGAAGTGTTTCTCAGTGTCTTTCTTTACTTTTTTTATTTTGATGTTTATTTCGTCTGATATTAGTACTGCTACTCCCACTTTTCTCCGAATGCCATTTGCTTGAAATATCATTTCCTACACTTTCACTTTGAGTCTATATTTGTCTTTGGAACTGAGATGTGTCTCCTGGAGGCAACATGAGGTTGGGTTTTGTTTTTTGATCCAATCTGCAACTCTTTACCTTTTTATTGATAAATTCAGTCAATTTCCATTTAGTTGGATTATTGAAATATGAGTTCTTCTTATAGCCATTTTATCTTTTGCTTTCTGGTAGTTTGATGTTTCCATTGCTTCCTTGTCCTTGTGTTTTTTTTTTTTGTTTTTTTTTTTTTTTTTTTGGTTGGCTTTTGTGAGTTTTCCCTCTGGTTCTTCTTGTTTTATGTTATATACTTAGGTTCTGAATCTATGGCATGTGGATACCAATACAAATATGTATACTATCTTGCTTTAGCAATTCTCTTCTTATTGTTTAAGCTTATAATGCCCTATTCTTAGTAAAGGTTGTACTCTTCTGCTTCTATTTGCCTGATAGTCACCTTATTCCTAATTATGTATTTTTTTTATCATTTTGCTTTAGGAGAGCTGACCCATTCCACTATTTCCTGTAATGCAGACCTTATAGTGGAGAATTTCCTCAATTTTTGTATGTCTGGAAAGGTCTTAATTTCTCCTTCATATCTAAAAGAGAGCTTAGCTGAATACATCATTCATTTTTGGTATTCCCTTTCACTTAATAGTTTGAGTATTTGATTCCACTCTTTTCTGGCTTGTAAAGTTTGTGCTGAGAGTTCTGAGGATATTCTAATGAGTTTTCCTTTATAGAATATCGTCTTCTCCCTGGCTCCCCTGATAATTCTGTCTTTGCCATTAATTTTTGATAATTTTAATACAATGTGACTTGGTGAAGGCCTTTTGGGGTTGAAATAATTGGATGTTCTATTGACTTCTTGAATTCCAAGCTCCAGCTCATTCCTTAGACTTGGGAAATTCTCTTCCACTATTTGTCTAAAAATGCTTTCTTATCCCAGCTCTTTTTCTTCCCCTTCCCATGAGAATTCTCATTATTATGTTTCTTCTCCTGATGGTATCAGATAGTTCTTGAATTTCTCTTTCATTATTTTCCTTCTTCAGTTTTTCTGTTCTTCCTTCTAATTTATTTCTAGATTTCTGTCTTTGATATCACTGATTCTTTTCTCCATTTGGTCGACTCTATTTTCCAAGCTTACACTTTCATTTTTCAGCTCTTGCAGTGTATTCTTCTTCTCCCGAAGTTCTATTTATTTATTTTTTTGAAGGTTTCCATCTCATTGCTAAATAACTCATTCTGTTCATCTAGTTATTTTGCCAATTCCTGAAATTGTTGATATGAATCATTTTGGATCTCACTGAGTTTTTTCAGAAGTACCATCCTGAATTCTCTGTCATTTAAGTTGCATATTTCTGTCTGTAAGCTCATTTTCTGGAGATTTTTCTCTTTCTTACTGAAATGCCTTGTCACCTCAGTTGTTCATGGTGTTTAATGGACTATTTCTCTGCCTGGGCATTAATGGAAGTGTATTCTTTTTTTCCAGAAAGAAGTTTTTTTTATATATATAAAGGTCTCTCTTTAGCTTGTTGCAAAGTGGGCAGTTTTCTTTTGGTTTCTAATAGGTGGCATCTAAGCCTCTTGGATCCCTGCTATGTACAAAGCCTTAATAATCCCCCCCCTTTTTTTTTTATAGATATTTAATCACTTTCACTAACCTCAGTTTTGGTCCCTGTCACTGTTAGCGATCGTTCTGGTAGCGTTTGCTCAGATTGTCTGGGACTCTGGTGTTTGGTCTCATGCAATATGGGGAGAGGAGCTCTCTACATGAGGGTGGGGCTGTGGCTCAGCCTCAGTTTTGCAATCGCGGCTGGTACACATCAATTGCTTCTCTGCCTGCACCATTTCTCTGTTCTCTGCCCTGATGACTGCACCCTGATGTCAGCTGCATGGAGCTCACAACTCTCCCAGGATGGACTGTTCAGAGAACTCACCACATCTTCTCTTTTCACCCTCCTCCTATAAGGGCTCTGGCTATAAGAGGCAACTTCTTTGTTCCTCCCAGCCCACTGTCTAACACCTGTGGTTCTGACCCATGATAGCTCTTATGTGCAGATCCCATGCTCAGGTGTGCTGGTATACAGTTTAGGTGGATTTTGTTTGTTTGTTTGTTTGTTTGTTTGTTTTTAGATTTGGATGTTCAGCTTATTGTTGTCTCAAGGAGAGAGATCTAGGGACATCTCTCACTCCTTCATGTTTCTCCTAACTCTCTAATGTATCTATTTTTTTTTTTTTTTTTGCCTGTACCATGCTGTTTTGATTATTATAGCCTTGTTAGTGTAGTTTAATATTAGGTAGTATGGTGATACCTCTGATTTTGTTCTTCTTTTTGAAGATTGCTGTGGATATTCAGTGTCTTTAATGGTTCCATATAAATTTTAGAATTATTTGTTCTAGCTCTCTGAAAAATACCATTGGCTTTTTGATAGGTATTGTATTGAATCTATAGATTGCTTTGGGTAGTATGGCCATTTTAATGATGGTGATTCTTCCTACCCATGAGCATGGTATGAACTTCCATTTATTTGTATATTCTTCAGTTTCTTTTTTCAATGACATAATTTTCTGAGAACAAGTCTTTTACCTCCTTAGTTAATTTGATTCCCAGATATTTCATTAGTTTTGATGCAATTGTAAATGGAATTGTTTTCTTAATTTTTCTTTCCAAAAGTTCATCATTGGTATATAAAAAATGTTACTAACTTCTGAATATTAATTTTGTATTCTGCTACTTTACTGAATTCATTGATCAGTTTTAACAGTTTTTTGGTGGAATCTTTAGGGTCCTCTGTATATGTCATGTCATCGGCAAATAACAAGATTTTACCTTCTTCCTTTACAATTAGGATACATTTTATTTCTCTTTCTCATCTCGTTGTTGTGGCTAAGACTTCCAATACAATGTCAAAGAGGAGTGATGAAAGTAGGCATTCTTGTCTTGTTCCTGATCTTAAGGAAAACGCTTTTAGCCTTTCCCCTTGAGTGTGATGTTAGCTTTAGGTTTGTCATATATGGCCTTTATTGTATTGAGGTATGTTCCCTTTATTTCTACTTTGCTGAGAATTTTTATCATAAATGGATGCTGGATTTTCTCAAATGCTTCTTCTGCATCTATTGATATGATCATATGGTTTTTATCTTTCAGTTTGTCAATGTGATGTGTCACATTAATTGATTTGCAGATATTGTACCAACCTTACATCCCAGGAAAAAGTCCAACTTGGTCATGGTGTATATTTTTAATGTACTGCTGAACTTGGTTCAATATTTTGATCATATCATTTTATTGTCTTCAGGCTACCATCATTTTGGAGGGGACTTCTACTGTCAGAATTACTTTTGCTCCTTTGAAGATAACATATTTTTTGTCCTCTCCTGATGCTTTTATATTTTTTTTGATTTGTCTTTGATTTTAAAAGTTTTAGTCTGATGGTTCTAGCAGCAGCTTCCTTTGAATTTATTTCATCTAGTGTTTGTAGAACTCTCAAATTTGTGGTTTTATATCTATCATGATTTTGTAAAAATTTTGGCTATTATATCTTCTAATGGTGTATCTTCCTTATATTTCCTTTCCTCATTTGGGACTCCATTTATATTTATGTCAGAACTTTTCACCATTTTTCCTGATATATATGATGTTCTTGTAAATACATTTTGATCTTAGTCTATATCTGAATATTTTCAATCTGGATATTTTCTATTGATTCAGTGATCCCCTCTTCTTCTACATCTAATTTGCTGTTATGTCTTCTAGTGTTTTCTGAATGCCATGTGTTGTAGTCTTCAATTCTATAATTTCCATTAAATAGTTTTTTTTTATAGTTTCCACCTTTTTAAGTGAAAATATCTCCTTGTCATCTATTTTTTTCTCTATTAACTACAATTTTTGGACCATCCCTCTATCAAATTCTATTGTTGGTTTGTTTTTCCCTTTTTATTTATTTGATTTTATTTTCCAGTATCCCCATCATTTTCTTAAACTATTGTTGATAATTTAAAATAAAAGCAAACCGAAATAAATTGAGACTCCAAATACAGTTAACTTCATCCTGAAAATATCATTATGTTGTTAAAACAGAAGCAGAATAGTATATTTCACTTTGAAATTGAATCTGGCAAAGATATTACTCAGTCTTTTGTGAAGTCTAGTTTATTTCCAGTTTACTCTTACTCTTTGAAACACCGTGTGAGATCGTGTATGTGTGTTTGTGTCATTTATCAAAACCTTCACTACATGGTGGGCTCCGAAGAACTTTTTTTTTTTTTTTTTTTTAATATCCTCAGCACTATGAAACTCCTGAAAACTCTCATCAGCTTCCTAGTGTACTAGCTATCTCTTTCACTGGTGTTAAGTCTATTGTAGCAGCACCACTTAGAAATCAGTAAATGCCTTGACTTTAAAAAGTTCCTTCAATTGTTGGGCTCACTTCAAAGTGCTTTCTTCCACTCTAACATATTATTAGTCCTTCATGTCCTGACTGACCTGGTAACCCAGAAATATATTTTGTCCTTCTGCTCCAATGGATTATGGAAAGTCAACTGCTACTTATCAGCTATAGCTATCACTTTCTAATTGTATTTATTAGCTTTTCTGGATGCTGCTTTCAAAGAAAAAAGGTAAATGTCTTGTGAGGGAAGACATTCAATAATTTCAATCTAGTTCAATGTTAGTTTCTTCTCTTTGTGATTTCCACCCTTCAAACACTGGATATTTTGATGTACCTCTGTTGTCTTTAAAGAGATGCTTTTTGCATTTCATAGTTATTCAGCAATGGCGATTTGATGTGCAGAAAGCTAATATTTCATTATCCCATCAGTTTTTCTCTTCTTATTTTTTATTCTATGTACTGATTTCTATATACACAGATTGATTTTTATAACTAATTTTTATAGTATCTATATTACAGACTTTTACATATTTTACTTTATTTTTATATCTACACTCTTCAAAGTATAAATAGGAAGTTACATGTCAGAAAAATCATTTGTCTTGACTATTAAATTAAATCAAATTAATTGAATATATAATGAGGCTGTATGATAACACTGTTCTTCATTGGAACTATTTTCACTAATCCAAAATTACCGTTTCTACCCTTTCCCTTGGCACTCTCCTCAATATGTTTGTAAAAAACTTTATACACACACACACACACACACACATATTTTTTTTGACACTAATGAATAAAATTTTGGGACCATCTTCTGCTCAATAGTGCAGTCAATTTTGCTCATACTGTTGTGCAATCTCAGAAAAAGCAGAAATGAAGAAGTAAAGAATTGTTACTGCTTTTTTACTTTTAGTTAGGAGGTATGCTTATTGGTGAACTTTGTTAAAGGACAGGGACAAAAGAAATGGCATGGTGTCTGCTATAATTCTAGTGTCATTGTGACCAGTGCTAGAAAGTGAAACTGTCTTTCCAGTAGACAAGAGAAAAGGGGAGAAAAATAATACTAACATTACAATACCCTAGGGGATTTTATTAAGCAGGAAAGAAATTTTAGGTTCATACTTTTATAATACCTTGCCTTTATTTTTTATTTTACCTCAGACCTTATCTCTTTGGGCAGATTTAACTCCAGAAGGCTGTAAACAAAGCAAAACAAAACACACTTACAGCTCCAGAAAATTCTCTCTTTTTAATGTTTCTAATGCTCTTATTACTGATTAAATTTTAGTTCATAATGTCGCTATAGCTACTTGACAGAACATTTTATTCTTTGAGGAATACAAAATGATGGAGAAGGGATATACACATTTTAAAAGCAATTATGAATGACCTTGAAATACTGAATTGGCATACTCCAGAATCAATAGAGAGGATTCAGACATGGGTCCAATGAGGTAAAAGGGAACTTCGTGAAGAAACGGAGATTTGAAGGGGGGAAGGTGACTAGCGGAAAAGAGGGAGGATGAGCAAGAAGATTAAAACAAAATGATACTGACGTGGCTGTGCCAGACTGTTTGTGCTGCTTTTGAGTTTGAAATTTGATTCCCGCGAGAATGGATGTTGCAGCTTTGGCCAATTAAAAGACAAACAACAACAACAACAAAACAAACAAACAAACCTGTAATACTTTTATTTTCTTCAAGCCATATAACAGGTACTTAAACACCAGTCAGTTAGTCAGAGATAATCAAACATGAACATACAGTTTATTGCCAAGAAAGAAAATATTAAAAAAATAAAGCAATAGCAAAAAAAAAATCATACTTACATATGTGAAAATTTATAGATGGAATACAAGTTACAGAAGACATTTTACTCTATGAAAGTCTAAGATGAGCCATCCTCATGTAATATGTAATGCATAAAATTTTATTTTTGTTTTCAAATGAGTAAACTGTTATTTAAACATTATTAATACTATTTCTTACAGAGAAAAGTTACATTTTTATTTCTATTTTTGGCAATTAATTTGAGTTCTTGGAACATTTTACAATGAAGAATACACTAACCCCCAGGAGAAATGAATATTCAATGTATTTCAGCAACTTACTCCCTACTTTTTGTATTGTGGTAAAATAAACATAAAATTTACCATCTTAACCATTTTAAGTATACAGTTTGAATGTATTAATATATTGATAATATTGTACTACCATTCCTGCCATCTACGTCCAGGACTCTTCATATTTTAAAATGAAAACTTTATCTTCATTCAACAAAAATTTCCCATTTTTACCTTCCACAGGTTTTGAAAAACACCATTTTACTCTGCCTCTAAGATTTTGACTACTAATTACCTCATATAAGAGGAATCACATATTATTTGTCTCTTTGTGACCGCCTTATTCCACTTAGCATAATGTCCTCAAAATTCATTCCTTTTTAAAGGCTGAATAATATTCTATTATATGTAGATCCCAAATTTTGTTTTTGTGAGTCATATGTTGATGGACCCTTAGGTTGCTTCCACACATTGCAAATAATGCTGCTATGAACATAGATGTACAAATATTTTTTTGAGACTCAACTTTCAATTCTTTTGGATATGTATCCAGAGAATTGCTAGATCATATGTTAATTCAATTTTAATTTTTGAGAATTTTAACTGTTTTCTATAGTTGCTGTACCATTTTACTTTCTTATTGTCAATGCATAAGACTTCCAATTTCTTCACATTTTGCCAACACTGATTTTCTTTTTTGTGTTTTAATAGTAGCTACTCTAATGGGTGTAAGGTGGTATTTCATTGTAGTTTTGATTTACACTTCCCTAATGATTCGTGATGTTGAGCATCTTTTCATTTTCTTATTGGCCATTTGAATATCTTCTTTGAAGAAATGTCTATTCAAGTCCCTTGTCCATATTGAATTGGGTTGTTTGTTGTTGTTGTGTTATTGATGGAGTTTTAGGAATTTTCTATATTTCCAAAGACACATTCAATAAGGATATAAATTCCTTATTGGACGTGTCTTTGGATCTAATATGAGTATTTGTTAAATAGCACATTGTTGGGTCCTGTATTTTGTTTGTTTATTTTACTTTATTTTTACATTGTTTCCATCTTTGTGTTTTGATTAGAGAGCTTAATTCATTTACATTTAAAATAATTACTGATAAGAATGTACTTACTTAACTTTTGTCATATTTCCTATTTGTTTCCATATGTCTTATAGTTTTTGTCCCTCATTAACTGCATTGTTTTCTTCTTTTGTATTTAGTTAAACTTTGGGGTGGGGAGTGAAACATTTAAATTCATTTTTCATTTCTATTTATTTGAGTACGTTTTATAGCGATTTACCTTATGGTTACCATGGAAATTACATTGAACATTCCGAAGTTAAAACACTCCAATTTGAATTTCTACCAGCTTAACTTCAATAGCACATAAAAACTCTGCTTCTTTCAATTGTTGATGTTACCAAATTACACGTTTATATATCGTATGCCCAACAACATAAACTAATAATTCTTTTAAATACATTTATCTTTTAAATTATGTAAAAAAAATGTGGAATCACAAACCAAAGTTACGGTATTACTAGCTTTTTGACTAATATTTGTTTTTAATGTATTAGTTTCTTAAAGCATGTAAAAACCAAAAGTGGAGTAACATACCATTGTTGCAATTACATGAGTTTTATAATTGACCATAAGTTTACCTTTATAGAGATCTTTATTTTTCTTGTGGTTTTAAATTAATATCTAGTGTTCTTTCATTTCAGATTGAAGGACTCCCTATTTTAAAGCATTTCTTTCAGGGCAGATCTAATGGCAACAAACTCCCTCAGGTTTTGTTTATCTGGGAATGTGTTAATTCTCCCTCATTTTCAAAGGGCAGTTTGCCAAATACAGGATTCTTGGCTGACAATTTTTTTCTTTTAGCACTTTGAATACATTGGCCCTCTGCTTTTATACCTCCGCAGTTTCTGATGAAAAATCTTCTTACCCACATTCTTAGCTTCTGGGCCCTTACTGCATCAAGCCAGCAAGTAGGATCAAGTCCTTTTCCTATTCTATGACTTCTCCTTTTGACTCATCTCCCTGCCTCTTTTTATGCCACATTTTTCTGACCAACCTAGCTGGAAAATTTTTCTGCTTTTAATAGCTCAGATGATTACATTGGACCCACCCAGATAATCCTGGATAGTATCCCTATTTTAATGTCTGTAACCTTAATTTCATCTGCCAAGTCCCTTTTGCAATGTAACCTAACATATCTGCAGGTATGATCTCAAGGGGCAAAGATTATTTTTATAAATTCTGTCTACCTCAAGCATCATACCTGAACCTAATGAACATATTTTTACTGTAAACCAAGTTAATGAAGATCTACAGGAAACTAAGGAAAACCTAGTGATAAAATTTGTACAAAGATGGGACATTAAATAGAGGATATAATAAATAATAGTTTGTTTTTCAGATTACTTTATTTAGTAGTATTTATCTTAATTAGATTTTTGCCAAAGGTGTGGTAGCAAAAAGTTAAGGCTAAACTTATCTACAAAAACCTAGACCCCATTCTCACCTAGATTCATGTGTTTCATATAGCAGATGTTCCAATGGAAATGTTGGTATCCTACGATGAATTAGAAAATTTTGGCCTGTATTCACACAGAGAAATCATCAACATGACACGTGCAGAAATGAAGAACTAATTATCTTTGCAGATATACCCCACATGTTAAATTTTGTCAAAAGCTTTAACAAATATTCAAATGATTTTGGAGGATATTTTAAAATATTTTCACATTGAATAAGCTAAGTATACAAAATCTGATATAATCCCCATAAATGTTATTGGTTTTTTGAACTCATTCCTTCTTTGAAATTATGATGAAATCATGTCTAGTTTTGTCTGAATTAGTTAGCTAACTAAATTTTAGTAAGAAAATCAATTTAATAAAATAATTACAGATTTCTAAATGTTTTTCCTTTCTCCTAGAAATCTAGGTGTTTTTAATATAATCACAATTATTTCTTGTTATCTTAATTACTTTTTTCTAGTTATAAAGTATTACCTTCCAATTGTAGAAAATGTTTAAAAGTATAGGTGCTTAAAAAAAGAAAAATTACATACATCTGCGTGTATATGTGTGCAGATGTGTTTCTACCATTGAGTGGTAACTATTCCTGATATTTCCTTCTTATCAATTTTTGTCTGTTTTTTGCATAAATAACTTCAAACTGCTCTTAAAATTTTATGTCATACTTATTAAAAGCTAACATTATGATGTAAAAAAAATGCACTTTGTTCTTTAATATTTTTAGACAACATTCTATCTTAGAGTATTTAATTATCATATTTTCAACTATTTACCAATAAACATTATTTCTATTTAATATTAATAATATTCACATTCTATGTAATATAGCGATAAAAAAGATAAAGTTTGTTGTTTTCATTCTCATGGCCAACCAATAGCCAAATTCTATTACAAGCTGGATTGCATTATATGGTAGATAGTGAGTTGTCTTCATTTCAAAAAGTATTCAAAATCGAATACATGCAGTCTTATCTTTTAGTGCCTCATTCCCCAAAAGTCTAGTTCTAATTAACCAAGGTTCAAATTCTACCAGCTTCCAGCAATGATGTGTTTGCTCCCAGAGACGTTCTTTTCTTCAATCACCTTGTCTGACCGGTCAACAGTCCTGGGTCAGTAATCACCAACATTTTATTCTCTGGGGCTTCTTTGTAAATATCCCTTGTAGTCTGTCTGACTGACATCCTATCCATCCTTTACACACTTGTTCTTTTTAATACTAACCACAGAATAACATCTCGAAATACTTTTGTGCTAATAATTAATTTACTATATGCTTTCCTTAGGTAACAGCCTATATAACCAACAGTCCTCTCTCACTTTGTTTGTATGATGTTACTATTTCCTGAGCTCCAAGTTATTTTGTTGCTTTATTCCTAGCTGGAATGCTTGCTGAGATGCTTATTTACTTGAAAGTCTTATATTCCTACTTCTTTTGTACCTGCTCTACATGCCTTATTCTCTCATTCCAACAACAGTTATTTTTCTCCATGTTAATTAAATTCTATTCATTCTTCACCTGTATCATTGTCTCAGTCTCTGTTGACCTTAGAACACTGTCCCAGTTATAATTTTACCTTTATTTGTGTGATTATTTGATCCATAGCCCTTTCCCCTCATTTGACTGTTATCTTCATGAGGGTACAATTCCCTTCTGCTTCTGCTTACACTGTTTTTTGGCTGCATATCCTATGATCAGGGTATAGAAATAAGCTAAGTATACAAAATCTGATTGAAATAAGAAGTTAATTAACGCACACTCTGTTGAGCCAAAAAGCTATAGTTATTTTTGTAAAAGTAATATTATATATAATATATGTATAAATATTATATATAATATAATATATATTATATTCTAAATAGCATTCTATTATCTTGCACAATTTATTAGTACAAAGAACATGAAAAAGCATTATACATACGTATTATGCACAGACACTAACTGGGTTGGGCATTTTACATGCATTTTATTATTTATAGCACATAGGACCCCTTGTCGGATTAATTGTTTTACTACTTTTCACATGGAAAATTAACCCTGATAATTTGATTAAAGAGCTTGTCGAAGATCATAAATATATTAAGTGGTAGATTTGAACATAATTACATCCAGAACTATAATTGAAACTTTGTCATGCACTATACTGTACCTAAAATAGGGAGCAAAATATGTTTAATAAAAATACATATTATAGTATTTTCAGCAGAAGAGAAAAGTGACTCATTTGGACTTCTGATTAGCCAGCCTCGTTTTGCTTTCTAATTTTTATAAGAGAGTTAAATCACATTTCACAGGGGAAAAAAATCATCTTTCAATTCGCATAGGTCTGCAGTTTACAGAATGCTGGAACCCAATAATAAAGTGACCCTGAATCCAAAGTTTGCAGAGGGCAATATGAGATGAGGGGGATCCATTCTCTAAAGAAAGATGCTCAAACGAAACAAGAAGACTCCTCAGGCTATGAAAAGGATTACTCTCAAAAATACCTCACTAAAAGGGACTTTAATTCCAATGGAAACTATATTTAAGATTTCCTTTTCTCAGGAAACAACCATGGAGAAAAATCAAAAGGCACTGGTCCTTCTAATTAGAAGTCTTGCATTCTAGGACAATTGACTTTCTTGCTCTGCATCCTGGCTTTCTTAAAAATAAAGCTGAAAAATCAACTCATAAGATTTAGTAAAAATTAAAATACTTAATGTTAAAATGTTTTACATTATTATTAATAAATGCTTAACACAAGCTAGGTAATTTATTAGCAACATTAACATCAACCATATTTTAAGCATTTATTTTCAAATGAGTTATTTTGCTAAATAAGATGGAAGGTACAAAGAAGCTGGAATCATAGCCAGGCTATTGAGGTTTATGCAATCTACTCAAGAAAAGAAACAAGAAAACAAACTAGAGACTTAATGGAATCAAATAGAAATGCTGACAAGCTGAAGTATTTAATCAATGACCACAGCATTATCAATCAGGAAAAAATATCACTTTCTGCTGATAAATGAGAAGAAAACAACTCAACTAAAATCTCGAAATGTGACCGAATATTGAGTCTGCTCACAAATTTCTTTTATATGTAGGCTGGAAAAAATAAAGTGACTCTATTCGTTCTCCCCCGTTACCTTTATATGTACAGAGTGTTGCTATTTTCCCAATCATAGTACCTTACATTTTATTTAAAACTTTATAGATTTTGAAATATTGTTTATGAAATTTTTCTTATTGAAGTCTCACAAGGAAATAGCGTGGAACTATGATTTCGATTAGGAAGCAGCAGCACAAAGAGCGATCGTGGTTGTGGTAGACCACAAGGCAGAACTCTAAATTTCAAATCGTCAGACTTTAATCTCACGGTCATTAGTCGAATTTTCGGTATTGTTCCTTCCCATGAGTTGCTCATTATTGCTCCAAGTTTACAATCATAAATCCTAAAATCTTGTTTAAATGCTCAATTGACTTCACTAGTTTTACTTGCCTTTGAAACAAAATGAGTCCCCCTCCTTCAATGATGACATTTACTTAATTCACCACTGATAATGTACTACAGGATCCTAGGAGACATAAGACAGTTTCTAGCAAACCGTTTGACATGCCAAAGTGGCTTAAGATGTCTACATATAATGTCCATTATCATTAAGGTTCAAAGTTTAAGTAAATGACACCAAGATACAATTTAATGGCAAAGCTAAAACTTGTTTGCAAGCCCTGGAGACACAGTCTAAACATTTTCACTAATTGCCATTCCACCATATTTTGGATAGCCAGGTTCTCAGATGAAGTGTTATCCCTTGCTGCTTTCCCAGAGGAGTGGCTTGGGGGTGGAGGGTGACAATTGCATCATTTTTGGATGCTTTAAATTGTGCACAAAGCCTAATGTATAGTAGTATGAGAGCTAGAGGCAACTGAGAATGTAATAGGGATGGGAAGGCTAGAATGATCTGGAAAAGATACACTTGGATATTTAGGTTGCTACAGCCAGACAAAAATACAAAAGGGAAGAAAGTTCATTGGTCATTGCGTTATTCCCTCATTGATTTTTCCTGCCAGTTCCTTTCAGCTCATTGATTTCCATTGCTGATTGAGTCATGTTCATCTGCTGCTAGAAGGTCACTTCATTTCCTTTTTGCTCATTTTTTTTTGCCTACTCGGCACTCCTCCATGTGTGTGTGTGTCACTTTCACTAATATCAATTGTCTGCTGTCAACAGAGTGATATACTTTTTGCACAGTGGGCCATGAGATTCAGGGTGGATGGCTCAGGCAGTCAGTCACTGCATAAAATAACCAGAGCATACTCACAGACCCATGTACTCTGCAGTCACTTGGGAGTTTTTAGTTCCTCTATATTAAATTTAAAGGTATGCAATGTGTATGTTCCCCAGTGGTCACAGGCAATATACCCTGTGCCTGGCATGAGGAAATAATGTCCTGATCTCTCTGAAAACAGCTGATATCACAGTGCTGACAGTCACAAAACAAACAAACAAACAAACAAAACACTACCGTAAGGACACAACTGTCTTTTTTGTGCCACACTATCCAGAAGTCCTTTCATTCAGCAGCCATATGACTTCTTACGGTCATTAAGAACTGTTCAACAGGTAGAGGAAATAGATATATTTTTACAGTGATAGCATTTTGTGTAATCTGTTTCAGCAATCTGGATTACATTTACTAGCAAACCCATTTCAAAATATAGATAAATATTTTCATCAACATATCACAGGAGTGTGGGAATGTAGATTATGCATAAACATTTTAATTCATGGTGTACTTTAATCACAGATACAATCCTTAGGAAAATAAAGCTGATTGGATAACTGTGCAGTTTTATGTTATGCAAATTCTAAATGCATTAGGGACAAAGCTGGCTCTATTCATTCCCAGGCTAAAATCACAAACATCCACAAAGAAGACAATAAAAGCTTCTTTAAGACCACAGAGCTACTGCCTTTAATGAGATTTTTTTTTTCAGGTTTGTTTAAACATTAAAGATTATGCCTTTGAATTTTTTATACCACTTGAAGATGTCATTTACTTTGTATTTATATTTAGTAATTGGCCATACAGGTTTTTGTTTTACAATTTATTATGCAGCATTCAACAAGACTAACAGTATTAAATACTAATCAACTTTTAATAAGAATTATAAATGCTATCTCCTTGCTCAAGACAAGAAAAGCAATCACTGCAATCAATCAGGTATTCTAATCAATTTTCAAAATGAAATTAACCATGCATCATTAAGGAAAAAAAAAAAAACCTTCAGGAATAGAATAGTATACTATGCCTTTGCTACAGGAGATAAGTTCAGTTTTATAAAATATTAATAGGATATTTAGTTTCTGCATGATCTAGTCACTCTGATGAGTTTTCAAGGGTTACTGAGATTTAATCTTAGATGTCTTTTCAGAGACTTGAAGGGAGATTGCAAAAGGTCAATAGATCTATGTTATGAGAATGTGATATAATATCTGCAATTTTTCTCCACTTTAGTTCTTATACAAATTATACCATGAAGTGAATTCCAATTGCTCTAGCATTCACCCACTTCCTAAAATAGTATGAACCATCAAAAATTTAACACAGGTATATTTATGAAAACAAGTTCACCTATTAATAAAATAATTTAAACTGCTATCCTTACAAGAAGTTTTGTGAAAGAGTGTTTAAATACGTCTTCTCAGATAATGTCGTTATATGAAGGAGAGTCATCCAGTTTATTCAACCAATATAGAATGCAAGATCATCTTGTGTCAAGCAATATGCTGGCACTGGGAACATGAATGTAAAACAAATTCATAGACCTTAAAGAACTTAAGTCCCATGAAGGATACAGGTAACAATGAAAAATAAAGTTGCTAATTGAAATGACTTTGCTAATTATGCATATCTGACTGGTTAAAGAGAGTTGTTTTCTATAAATGTTTCAAAGAGAATTAGGTCTTAGTTGTTAATAAAATAGTAATGTTAAAAATAAAGATAACTTCTATTGAATAATGTTAAATACTAGTTGTTCTACATACTTTATATATACTATATTCCTTTTTTTTTCAAAATAAATGGGCTTAGTGTAACAGTTGTATTTATATTTATTTTAAAAATGGGGAAACCTGAGATTTATAAAGTCTGAATAACCTGTTCAAAGTCACACAGTTACTAATTGGTGAACCTGGTGGTATAGTAAAACCGTGAACTTGACCCTAAGTCATCTATATGTTTAACTGTTTTGCTGAGATATGCTTAAATTCAAAGTTTGAAAGCCCCCATTTAATTTGGCTTTTTCTTTGAAGCATAAATCCATGAGAAATACCCTGAGATACCACTTAACATTATTTTCGAATGATTAAATTGGTATCTAACAATGTGATGCATATTTTAAATTAGTTGTTTTATTATTAAGAAATAAAAAGACACCTGAAATTAACATTTGACTTTAATGTTGCTAACTATCCAAATAACAAATATGCCTTGCTGTTGCTATATGCTTTATGTAGAATTCTACCAAAAAAAAAAGTTTTGAATAAGATAGCAAGCATACTTGACAGCATATCAAATATTAGCTATTAAGGATACACACTTGACATGACAATAGTTGAACAAGAACAAACAGTAATCACTATTACATGACGTGAAGATACCTTTTGAAAATAGTATCTAGCCTTGTTATTAGAAGACTCTTCAAAATCGCTGAGACATGGATAATAACTAAAGCCCTCAGAAATCCTTTAAAATTACTTCCAAATATTTTATGATGCTATCATTTTATAAACAGAATCATTTTAATATTATTATTTAGAACAAGTAACCATATCCATAAGGAGTAATTCACTGTAAAGCATCGGTAAGTAGGGGAGAAAGAATTAACATTTGTTCATATTATCTCAACCTCGAAGTCAACCTTGACATCATTATCCCCACTTATTTAGATAGGGAACATTGGATGGCAGAGGTTAATGAATAAGCCAGAGTACCGTTACGCAACCTATTTTCAGGGAAACTGGGATTTATCTTTTAAGACTTATGATCCTAAACTTTATACATTATTTTGTGCAACATATTGCTTCCTAAGCTTCTTTGATATTATCCAGAATATTTAGGGTTCTTTATAAGACAAAATTGAGCATTAAATGTTCCATAATGTTCAGATTCTAAAGATCTTATATCTGAACAAGTACATTACATATATATATATATATATATATATATATATATATATATATGAATTGAAGGCATCAGCTCTACCAAATAAAATGTAATATCTACCAGGCATGTTCACATTTATGTCCTACCTCCATCTACGCCCACTACTCACACAGGAGGTACCTGTAGCTTCAGTGTGTAAGTAGTCCTATAATTCACTCCTAGTTAACTAATCTCTCTCTCTCTCTCTCTCTCTCTCTCTCTCTCTCTCTCTCTCTCTCTCTCTCTCCCCCTCTCTCTCTCTCCTGATTTATTTCCATTAACAATGATCCATACTCCTGTTTCTCCTGCCCTTGTTACTTTTCATCTATTTTTACATATGTAGCCTGATTATTATGGTGATAGAAAATAAATAAACCAATAAGTAATTTAACCTCAGATAGTGAAAAATGCTGTGAAAAGAATAAATTTGCTTGAATGTACAGACTAATTGAGGGATAGGCTATCTCAGCTATGCCTGTCAAGGAAGTCTTCTCTGAAAAAATATATTTAAACTGAGACTCATATGATGAGAAATAATGATTCTCAAGGAGTTTGTTTTAAATGATGTTCTAAAAATAAAATCACTATGTGTAAAGTCTCTGAAGCAATAACAAGTTCAGTCTGCAAGGATGATATCAATCAAGAAAATCTGAACATTTTTATACGATAAATTATGTTAATGGCAATACTGTTAATAGAGTTGAGAGACTAAGATCAGGGCCAATTTGACATTAGTAGGAGTTGGATATATGGTTCTGACTTAGCCTTATTAGATTAGAAATACCTATTAGATATCCAAGTGGAAATATCACAAATGAGCTATGTTATGTGATTCTGGTGCTCAATGGAAAGGTCAGACCTTGAGATATAAACTTAGGAATTTTTAGTCTATAGATGGAATGTGTCACCATGAGGCAGGATGTGATTCTAAGGAGACATAATATAAATTTTAAAAATATGTGAGTTAAGGAAAATGATTAAAAGTACTTTGATCTTGAGAGGCAAAGCAAAGGAGGACAAACTATAAGGAGAGACTCAGAAAGAAAACTGAGGGTAGGAATACAATTAGGTGAAAGTAATATACTGAAAACCAGGCAGAGAATGTATCCAAGAAAGTGGGCATGGGCAATTGTGTTATATGCAGTTAAGAAGTTAAATAGGTATGAGTATGGGCTATTATATTTGACACAAAGGTAGCTGTTAGTGATGCTGACAAGAATAGTTTCATTGAACTGCTAAAATGGTTGACAAAGCCAAAGGGGAAAAATAGTTCTTAAAAAAGAGAAAGCATAATGGCATGTAAAAAATAATATAACTAAAATATATTTCACATGTGTAGAAATTGGCCAATATCAAAAGAAAGGTTAGGTAAAAGTTGCAAAAAAATAAACTATATTATTAAAAAGAAAGAACACCTACAGACACAAGACATTTTAAATAAAGTATTATAACATGGGCATGGGAACACGGAGTCTCTCATGGAGTAATGATTAAATTGTAGACTAGTAGTCATTTTGGAAAGAAATTTGGCAGCACTTACATTTTGTATACATGTACATGTATTTGTATGTGTGTGTAAGTAAGTTAGTTACCTAGTTAGTTAGTTATAATGACTTTTCTACCAGTGAAACTCCTTGGCATATAGCAGGGAAATTCTCAAGTAGCTTAAAAAATGAAGGCATATAAAAAACAGTTATCTTCTATTTTCATGCATGAGGATAACTGGAAGATGAGGGGGCTCTAGGTGGAATACATGAATAATTATTGTGATGGAAAAATACTATGGAATTTCATGTATTAATTTCAACTAAAGTCTGGATGTTTAATAGAAATATGGATAATTATTAACAACATAGATGGAAGAAAATGAGGAACACAATGTAGACTATAAAACATACCATAAGTGTAGACTGAAAGTATATGCATAATAAATCACTACAAGTTTTATGAAAATATACACTCAAAGATATATTTCAATTTCAGTGATTGGTAAGAGAGGGATAGATAAATGGAGATGAGGAAGTTACATAAGATATATGAGAGGATCAGTCTTGATAATGTGACATAAATTGGAGAATAGAATTAGCACAATGTTCAGCACTTGATTTCCAAAAAGAAATAAAATGAGAATTTCACCAAGTGAATAGAGCAAAATTAATAAACCTTTAAAAAGTTGTGTTACAAGAAAAGAAACTGCAAACCAATATCTCCCATAAACATAAAAACACAGATCTTCAACAAAATATTAGCAAAATAAATTCAAAAGTGTATAATAAGTATTATACATCATGAACAAGTAAGATTTATTCCAGGTATGCTAGGCTGTTTTAAGATTTGAAAATACATTAATGTAATCTATCATACCAACAAGCTAAAGAAGAGAAACAAATACATGATCATATTAATAGATGCGGGAAAAGTATTTGAAAAAATCCAACACCTGTTCATGATAAAAATACTTAGTAAGCTAGTAATTAAGGAGACATTTTCAACTTGATAAAGAATATCTACACAAAAACTAAAGTTAATGATTAGAACTTGATGCTTTCCCACTAAGAATAGGAACAAGGCTAGAATGTCCCTCTCACTACTCTTTTTTAAAATGTACTGGAAGTTCTATCTTATTTAATAAGATGAGAAAAATAAAAGACATACATATTTCAAAGAAAGAAATAAAACTGTCTTTGTTCACAGATAACATGATCACTTAAGTAAAAACTCTGAAAGAATGAACAACTAAAAACTCCTGGAACTAATAGAATTTATGGCAAGGTTGCAGGATACAAGATTAATATACAGAAGTCAATCACTTTTCTACATTCCAACAATGAACACATGCAATTTGAAATTAAAAACACCATTTACATTAGCACTCCTAACATGACATACTTAGATATAAATTTAACAATAAATGTACTATATATATATATATATATGTGTGTGTGTGTGTGTGTGTGTGTGTATACATATATATATATATATATGTATACACACACACATACATACACATATATGAGGAAAACTACAAAACTCCAGTGAACGCAGAGAATAAATTAGAGATAGTCCATGTTCATGTATAAAAAGACTCAATATTTCAAGATGTCAGTTATTCTCAAACTTATCTCTAATTTCAATGCAATCCCTATCAAAATCCAAGCAAGTTATGTTCCGGATATCACCAAACTGATATGGAGAGGTAAAAGACACAGAGTAGCCAAAAATACTAATGAGGAAGAATAAAGTTGAAGGACTGACATTACCCAACTTCAAGGCTTACTATACAGCTGCAGTAATCAAGACAGTGTGAAGTTTATGAAAGAGTAGACAAATAGATTGATAGAGCAGAATATAAAGTCCAGCAATAGACAAAAATAAAAATAGTCAATTGATCTTTGACAGAGGAGCAAAGGCAATACAATGAGCAAAGATAGTCTCTTCAACAAATGGTGCTGAAACAACTAGATGTCAATATGCAAAAAGATGAATCATCATCTAGACACAGATCTTACATTCTCCCTAAAAAATAACTTCAAATGGATCTAGACATAAATGTAAAATACAAAACTATAAAATTCCTACAAGATAATATAGAAGAAAATCTAGATGACTTTGGGCCATTTAGAGAGAATACCAAAGATATAATCCACAAAAATGAAAATGAGTAGGCTATACTTCATTAAAATTAAAAACTTCTGCTCTGTAAAATGAAATGTCAAGAGAGCGAGAATATCAACCACAGAGTGGGAGAAAATATTTGCAAAACACACTTCTGATAAATGGCTATTATCCAAATATACAAATAACTCAAACTCAACAATAAGAAAATAACCTAATTAAACATGGATAAAGGCCTTAACTGACACCTCATCAAAGCTGATGTACAGATGGCAAATAAGCATATGTAAAGATGCTCCATATCATATGTTATCAGGGTAATGCAAATTAAAGCTACACTAAGATACCACTATACATCTATTAGAATGGCCAAAATTCAGAACACTGACAACATCGAGTGCTGGTGAGGGTGTGGAACAATAAGAATTCTTCTTTATTGTTGATGGGAATATAAAATGTTACACTCATTTTGCAAGACAGATTGATGATTTCTTATAAACTACACATATTTTTCCATATGATCTAGCAGTCATCTTTCTTGATATTTGCCCAAAAGAACTGAAATCTTATGTCCACACAAAAAACTTCATGAGGATGTTTATAGCAGCTTTATTTATAATTGCCAAAATTTGAAAGCAACCAGGATATTCATCGGTAGGTGAATGGACCATAAACTGTTTACATGTAAACAATAGAATAGTATGCAATGCTAAAAATAAATGAGCTATGAAATCATGAAAGACATGGAAAAAATTAAATTCATATTACTAAGTGAAAGAAGCCAACTTGAAAAAGCTTTATACTGTATGATTCCAATGTTATCACATTCTGAAAAAAGCCAAATTAAGGAGACAGTAAAAAGATCAGTGGTTTTCAAAGATGGGGAAGGATGAACAGGCGGAGTAAAGAGGGTTTTAGGGGAATAAAAATACTGTGCATGGTACTGTAATGATGGATACATGTCATTATACATTTGTCCAAATCTGTAGAATGTACAATATTGAGTGAACAATAATGTAAACTACGGATTTGTGATGATTATGGTGTCAAATAGGTTCATCAGTTGTAACAAGTGTACCACTCTAATGAGTCACGTTGATAATGAAAAAGGCTCTTCATAGTGGTGGTGGTGGTGGTAAGTGGGGTATACTGGAAATCTCTGTATCTCCTCATCAATTTTGCTACAAACTTAAAACTGCTCTAAAAGATGAAGTCTTAAATAAAAAGAGAGCACTCAAGAGGAAAAAGAAATAATGAAGTGGGTAAAGGCAGTGTGGGGTCCAAAGAGGATCATGATTTTCAATGGAACATTTTTGGGAGAATTGGTATACAGAAAAACAACACTAAGGGGACAGATGAGAGACTCTAAGAGAGGCAGAATTGGTGATGAAGAATTGAAGGAGGTAGCAATAGCAGGCTTCGATTGATACAATAATTTAAGATTTAGTTTAACACTGGAGGAACTAGCATATGATAAGAGTAAGGGTAATGGGAAGAAAATGAAAGATTGTGAGCACTGATGCAGATAGGCAATAGAAAAAGTATTGGGAGGATGAAATAGTTATCTTCTGTTCTATTTTCTTAATAGAAATGAATCAGTACATCAGCTAAGACTAGCAAGTGGGGAATAAATGTTAAGGACTGAGAGGTGAAGAGAAGATGTGAATTTAAAGAGAAAACATGAGATATGAGAAATTAAATATCCAAAGGGAATTTTGTAGGTTTTGGCTTTATTCTTCATTTTTTTTTTTATTTCTTCTTTCCAGACACATTTGTGTTATTTCAATACACATAAGATGTAGGCAGAAGTTGACTTGCATGAGACTTGGCTTTTTCCGGGTGAAAATATAAACACATTCAGTACTTGTATTTCTGTATCTCTTAGCAAAATTGAACGTATTTGACCACAACTCTCTTTCTGAAATCTATTCCCTAGGTTTTGAGTACACCACAATGTTCATTCTCAGTTTTCTTTTGAGGTTCTTTCTACTCTATCTAAAAATTCAATGTTGGAATTCCTCAGTATTTAATCTTAGTCTTCTCACTATAAACTTTTTTCATAGACTATTTATTCCCATAATATCAGTTACCATCTATCTATACAAAATGCTTTCTATTTTCACACCTCCATACCCAATGTTTCTTCTAAGTCCCAGACCTCAAACTTAGCTGCCTCCTTTACATTTAAATGTATAATAGGATTCTCAAACTTAGCATGTTCAAACTGAATCCATCTTTTCACCAAAAACTTGCTCTTTATCTACATTCCCTGTTTCAATAAATGTTGTTATTATCCATCCTGTGATAAAAATCAGAAAACTGGGTACAAATTCTTAACTCCAATCTCTTATCTAACCTACCACATCCAATTAACCAAGTCTCATCTACTCTTCTTTCCAAGTATTTCTCTAATCTAATCAGTTTTTATCTTGTCCTGAACATTATAATAGCCTGGGGAGCATTTTAAAAGTATGTACTTGCCTGTGTCCCATCTATAGAGATTCTGATTCAATCGGTCTGATGTAGGTCCCAGGCATTGAATAAATAGTAATAACTTTAAAACTCAAGGAAATTCTAATGTATAACCCCAAGATATTCTAATAATATATTATTAAGAACCACTGCTAAAATTAATTCACTTCCCACTCTTCCAATTTTTCACATCCTAATACAACCTAATACAAAATAAAATAATCTCATTATTGGATTGCTGCAATAACATCTGAAAGAGACTCCTTGCTTCTACTATGTTTACTTTCTTTTCCTTGCAGCAGGAGTGCTTTCATTTTCTTTGTCTTTTTCAACTCATGTCTGATCATGACCATGCTTAATACCCTTTAGTTACTTCCCACTGTACTTAGGTTAAAGATTAAAACTTTATGTTTGTTTTAAATAGATGTAATTTAGCTTTTACTTAATTCTTCAGACTCACACCTTGCCACAACCTCCTCCATTCTTTACATTCCAATTACATGATCCTTCTTTCATTTCTTCAAATATGCCATATTTTTTTCCTGTTTTGGAAAGGACTTCCCCATGCCAGTTTTTCAACCGGGTTCACTGATGCTCCTCTACCCTATATGTCTACCTAGCTAACTACCTAAACAAGGTTAGACCTTCTGTTTTGCATTCCTGTAGTACTTTCCCCTGGCTTACACACTGCAAAGTTTTCATCACTCAGAATATATTTGTATTATGGATAATGTTAGCACAAACTTACTGGGCCTTACAGTGTGCCAAACACTGTGCTAAGTACTTAACAAACACCATCTCTTGTAAACCATGAAATAATGCTTTAAGGGATATACTATCAATATTTCCAATTTTGTACCTCAGTGAGTAAACCGAGGTACAAAAATGTTAACTGCCTTACCCAAGGTTACATGGCTAGTAAGCAATAAGGATAAAATTTAACTTAGGACATTTGACTTCAGATCACAACCCCTAAATTAAAATGCACAACTATATGTTTTCTTTTTTAATTAACAACTTTATAGATATTTGATTGATATACAAAAAATTGCACATATTTAATGTATACAATTTGATATTTGATATTTGGACATATGCATACATCCATGAAACCACTACTATATCAAGGTGATAAACATAATCATCATCTCCAAAAGATTCTTGTAACTCTGCTACATATGTGTGGTAAGAACACTTAACATGAGATCTACGTTCTTAACAAATGTATTAAGTGCACAATGCAGTATGTTAAACTGTAGGCATTCTGCTGTATAGCAGATCTACAGAACTTACTCATCTTGTATAACTAAAAGTTTATACCCATCAAAAACTTCCTATTTATCCCTCCTCCACAACCCCTGGCACCCAATATTCTATTCTCTGCTTTTATAAGTTTGACTATTTTATATACCTCATGTAAGTGGAATCATTCAAGATTTGTCCTGTAACTGACTTATTTTAGTTAGTGTGCTGTCTTCAAGGTTTATCCATGTTGCTGCACATTATAGAATTTCCTTCTTTTTTAAGGCTGAATAACACTCCATCGTATGTATGTTCAGTTTTTTATCCATTAATCTTTAATAAACATCTAGGTATTTTCTTTACCTTAGTCATTGTGAATAAGTATGTAATGAACACAGAGGTGCAGATAGCTTTTCAAGAGACTAGTTTTAATTATTTTAGACATGTATACCCAAAAGTAGAATTGCTGAATGATATGATAGTTCTATTTTTAATATTTTGAGGAATCTTCATACTGTTTTTAATAATGGATGTACCAATTTACATTCCCCAAATAGTATACAGGTGTTACAATTTCTTTATATCATAGCTAAAACTTATCTTTTTTTTTTTTTTTGATAATAGCCATTCTAATAGGTATGAGGTAATAGCTCAGTATAGTTTCGATTTGCATTTCCCTAACAATTAGTGATATTAAGCATCTTTTCATATACCTGTTCACCATTTGTATATCTTCTTTGGAAAAGTACCTATTCAAGTTATTTGCCCATTTTTTATTGGATTGTGTTGAATATTGCTGGTTTTCATACACATTTTATATGTTAATTAGTAACATCAAAAATAAAATGCTAATACCCCTTTCTTCTTATTAATAATTAACAAAAATACACTAAGTGATATTATTGGGCCATAGAACACATTGCATAAAAACCAAATTAATATCAGCCAAATCCTGGAAAAACACTCTCAGTAGTATCCTTTCAACTCTATGTTTACCATAATTACCAAAAGAAAAGAGTTAAATATCAAGAGTGTATGGTTCTCATTACTCTCTCTTATCAAGTCATGTCAGCTTCAAAGTTAAATCAGCAATTGGACCACAGTAGGTCTGCTCAAGAAAGTCCATAGTTACAATGTATGTATGTACTGTTCCCAAGTTCAACTTAAAGAAAGCTTGTGGGGGATGACTATACAACCACCACCAACAATAACCAAATAACACCTAGACCCTTACTATGTGCCAGGCAGTGTACTGTCTTGAATGCTTTAATTCATTTAATGCAACAACATTGAGGTATGTACCATTATAAACTACATTTACAGGTGTGGATGGAAAGTCTTATAGATAGTCAGTAATGTATTTAAAATCACACAACTCATAGCTGGCAGAGTCAGAGCTAGAAATCCAGAGATTCTGACTTTTAATGCCATGCTTATTTTTACACTGTCATGCACACTTCCAATGAAGATGTGAGTTCTGGACAGTATGGTGAACTATATTGGAACAGAGATTTTACTGAGGATATTGGGAGTGTAGGGAATTCATAAATGCCTGAAAGAAAATGGTAACACAGTGGAAAAATTTCAGTATAAAGATAAAGAAATTGGAAGTTGGCTCTAAATCTGTTCCCCACAGGCTTAAAATTAGATCTAAATTCAACTGACATTTTCATATGATCTCTTGTAGAGTTATGTTTTATGTATATATTCTTTCTCTGCAAGAAGTACCTGGCCTAATTAAGGGTAAAGGGTCATTTGTTTCCCTTTGCACCCTACCATGTAGCTTCTTGATTTATACTCTTGCTACAGGAGGTTACAGAAATTAATTCATGCCATGCCCTACATATAGAGGCCATGAGACAAAATGAATGTCAGGTATTTATACATTGCTGACCTTAAAATTAAGGCAGAATTTAAGGAACAATAGTGAAGGCAACTTACAGAATATATTATCATGCTTTTAATAAAAATCTAACCAAACAAAGTTGTACTGATCCTGATGTTTATTATCTAAGGTTATAGAAAAGATAGTCTTTAATATCATAATTGATTTTTTAAAGTGTCCTGTTTTATCTTGGTTTGCCTACACCTGCACTGCACATAATGAATTCTAGTTTCATGACTGAATTTGCAATTGTTTCCCTCCTTAATACAGTTAGGCACAGAAGATTGACATTAATAAGGTATTTTGAAAGTAACTTTATGTATTTTGTGGAATAAATGGATGAGAAACAAGATGTTAGAAACAGACATATATAACAGTTTTTTTTATTTAATTGAAAATTTCAAAGTTTATTTGTTAATTCATCTAAATGTGGCTTGATTTTAATTACCTTCCATTACTCTGAAATTTTAAAGGATGCAAATAACAATACTTGTTTAAAATATGTTAAGGAAATACATGTACTAACGAAAAAAGCACATTATTGAAGCCATATAACCTCTTGTTTCCTGTAGTGTCTGCTTTTCCAAAATGCCTCAAATTACTAGTCTAATATTCAGAGGACAGTTCTGATAATGTAAAGATTAATACCCATTCATTGTTCTGTCATCGCTATCAAAATGGAAACCAACTAATTCAAGACATATAAGTATGTGAGCAGGGATTGTGATTTTCAGCTACATAAAGCACCATGCTGCAATGATATAGTTAAATACCTTTTAATATATTCTTATCAAAAATAATAACTAAGAACCTAATAGAACATAAAAGAAAAAAAAAGGAACTTTACATAGTAATGGATTCAATTGCCTTAAAACTACTGTTTAAAATTTCTACACTTTCTTAATGTGCCACTGTTATTTCTCTTGATGAATGCTAAAACTTTTGGTCAGCTAGCTGCCTTGTTCATGTTTTCAGAAAATTAATTTGTTATTGGTTTTTACTTCCCTCAAGCAAGAAATGTACCTGTTGTTATGATATTATCATGAAAATTTGTGCCCAGTATCTAATTAATTTGAAGAAAATTTTAGACAACACTTTTCAAAGCAACATTTTTCATAGGAAGGGCTATTAAGCATTTTAATATCTGTTCTCAATCCATTTGGAACATGGGCAAAATAATCACCCACTTTGATTTATAGGGATTTGTTTTAAGAACAGGAACTTCACCAAGACATTGGCTTTCAAACAGATTTCCAATTTTTACATACTAGGAGGAACTAAAGACTCCATACCTTATCAACAACAAATTACTTTCCCGTTAAACTGGCTGTTAAACAAGGAGCTACAGTCCTATTAAAATCCAATTAAACATGCATCCCATTTGATAGATATAATTAGAACAACTGTACAGGGTAATGACTTCAATAACTGTAGCAGGAAGAACTGCAGATTAGTGTTAAAAGAGAAAATAACAGACAATATGCTGGGGATTTGTTTCTGCAATGATACCTTCTTTATTGTGGCAATTTTATTTATTACCTTTTAGCTATTTTTAATAGTTTCTCTAACTTGTTGGGGAAGGTTTGTTTTGCTTTCATCTTTGCTTCCACTAATAAGGATAGTGTATCTGCTTTTGCAGGGTAAATCAAACTAGTAATAAAATAGCAGATCTTACAAAATAGTCTAAAACTTATGAGATTTAAAACTATTTTTAAATCATTTGTTTTCAAGTTTTTAAATGTCCTCATTGCACCATATACAAGTTAGGTGGAGCTCTCTCTATATTGTCTTTTTCTCACAAGGATGTAATCACTAAAAATTACTAACGTAGACATTATAAGAGATAGATATGCAGTCATTGGTTTCCTTATACACACATCTATTCTCCCATAGTGGTTGTTGACAGTCTATTTGCTTAATCCTTCTCAGTGGTTCTTAGCAATAATTTGTACTCCTTGTCTCCTATTTTTGCTAATTAAAATTTAGAGGAATGTTTTTTGACTTTATATATGGCTATAAACAAAATATCATTTTGTATCGGGGTTTAAAGGAAATATTCTAAGCAGAGCCATGACCAGTGCACAGTATATTTTTGTACAGGATGACAGATATTGTAAATGTAATTACATAATACTGTAAATGTAAATAGAATATTAAACATCAGTTTACTTATACTGACTTGGTAATATTAAAATTGAATATTCAGATAATAAATATACTATGAGACATCAGGGACATATCAAAAAGAATGATACTTGACCATTTTTGCATCCCTCTCACTAGCTAAATATCAGTGTATTTTTACCTATTAGGCTTATAATACTAAAATAATCTTTTAAAACTCTTTGTGATTGTGGTCTCCACTTCAAGAATGTGAATAGTTAGGTCTTGGTCCAGTTAACAGCTCCTAGCCTGCTTATCTATTCATTGACACATCGGATGGGGGAATAATGGACAAAAAGAAATTAGAACTTGAGGGTCTGGAATCTAGGACTTGGGCATCATCATTGTTCCTCTCTTCTCTGTAAACCTTATCTTCTGTTTCTTCACAATTTGTCTCTTTTTTCTTACTGGATAAATTAGTGCTCAGCCGAAAAAAAAAAAAAAAAAAAAAAAAAAAAAAAGGCCATAGGCAGCTCTCAAGTCATTCCTGTATAAATAGACAAAGGGAAAAAAGTTTTCCTATCAACTCCCTATAGAAAAGCTCCTGGAAAAGGACTCAGATTGACCCTACTTGGCTCAAGTACACCATCACTGTGACCATGATTGACTCAAACCTTGTCCCACACCCACTCATCAGGAAGAAGGAAGATGTCATTACTGAAAGTTGGATTGTGGACAGGGGTATAAGAACAAGGCAGACAGAAACAGTAGATACATCAAGTCTATTCCATGAAATTGCTGCCAGGTAATCTTTGAGACTTCCTTGTCTTCAGAGGCTCTCTGGGCCTCCTCATGGCCGCAAGCAGCTTCTAGGCTTCTGGCAAACCTGTGGTTAGTAATTAAATCTTACCTGATTCCTTAAGTAAGAAGGGAGGTGAAGAGAAGTCACTCTGTTTTCCTGGATCTTCTGTCTTTCTCAATTCTATTTTTCCCCTTACTCTCCATAGATAACTTTTTGTTCTACTGCTTTGTCATCTAATTGTCCCTGTTCTTCACCCTACCTCTATGTTTCTATAATAAAACCTCTTCACATTAGTATTTATAAATGTACAATTATATTTTCTTGCAATTTCACTTGAAAAATGTTAACCAAAAGTGGCAAATCTATGTATGTGAAATTGTTAAGGTCAAAAATATCCATATTGGGTTTTCTTTACATAATTTCTCTCCAAAATCTCAAGTACATACAGAATTTCTTTAGTCTTTGGATTCCATCAAAAATAAGCTCCTATGGTAGGGCTATGTCTATGTATTTATAGCTTTAGAAATTTAAATGCACAATGTAAAATTTTAGATGCTGAGTTTTTTAATATTTTATTAAATATTTAATAGAATAATTAGATAGATATAACTCCTAAACGTAATAATTCCTTTTGAACTATCTTGCTTCTTCTTTTTTAATTACCATAAAGGCTACATTGATATAACTCATCCATTACTTATTAATGCAGTCTAGATTTATTATATTATAAGGATATTTATGTTATGGTATTTGAATATTTTTGATGATTTGTGTTTCATGGCATCAGAAATGTGAAAGAATTAAATGATCAAAAATAAATCTTGAAAGATTTATTCTTGCTTTGTTAAGAGCAAAAGTGTATTCAATTTGCAAAATATTTTAGAATGACATAGTAACATAATTTGCTTATGCTCATGAATTTTAGATTTATAGAAAAGCATGAAATCTATATTTTATTCTTCATTTGTATTTGATTATGTCTATTGATCAGATATACCCTTACTTTAAATTAACATCTATTATTTACAAAGTTCAGTGGAAACTCTAAATATATGACTTTAAACATAAAAACATTTTATGAAAAATACTTTGAAGGGTAATATTAAAAATATATTTTGTGAAAATAATTTACACAAAACCTAAGACTCTCAGTTCTAAACTGATAAAGATACTAATGCTTTCTAAGATTTATAAATCAAATTTGTAGCTCCATTCTAGACAAATAATAGAAAGCTGGCTTATGGAAAAACAGTTTTGTGAAATCATATGTAAAATTAGGCATGATTTCAATCTAAAATTAAAAATTGTAACATGAATGCTTCTAAATAATTAAAACTAAAAAATATACAAACCCTTTTAACATTTGGTGTTTCTCTTCCTAGTAAGCTGCTGAAACTTTCAGAATTAGTGTCAGTGGTTTAAAAAAATAATATTTAATTTCCTTATTGTATAATCTGTACTGTCAAAATTGACTTTTACAGAAAGTTGCAAACAGGCATTTGTTATATGGCCTATGCTCTAATTTTTTTGTAGTCAACTTCTAGTCTGGGAAGATATTAATGGAAACAGGAAACAAAAATAAGACCAGAATTTTGGGTGAACCTATATGAATTATTTAAGCTATAAGATGAACCTATATAGAATTTTTTTTTTTCTCAATATTTTTTTGCCTGTACACATTAAGTATTAACAATAAAGTGATGGTGGTGGTGATGGAGATACAGTGGTCAATGTAATAAGAACTGATTATGTATGGATACGATATGTGAATTTATAAGATGTATATATGGATGTTTATATATATGTACAATCAAGTAAATTTATTTCCAATTTTATTTTTCCTTATCCTGATAATAAAAATTAATAGTCATTATAGAAAATATATAAAGTGGATGACATTTATAAAATAAATTAGCAATTGATTATATGTTTATCTTTGATAGTTAATTCCTATTGTTTGATAATTTCATAATCACAATCAATGTTTGGGGACACACTCTAAAATTATTTTGCATAATATTTCATATACTATTTTTTGACATTGTTTCAAGCTTAAATAAGTTTTAAACATTTTACCATAATATTAAATATTGAGTGAAAGTACATGTTAATGACTGTGTAGTAGGCTATCCTCTGACTATAATATAATTTATTTTATACAATTACCTGTTTTACTTCTTTACTTTCTTCATTTTATGTTTCTACTACTTTAAGTAAAGTGGAGTTATAATCACTGTTTATTTTTTATGCTCCATCTCTCATTATTTCATTGAGTTATATTGCTAACAATTAATTAAAAGAGCAAAAGGTTAAAAGTATAGAAACAATTTTAAGATTTTTATTATATATTTGTAATGTGGTGTTAAGAAAAATTTTGAGTTCAATTTTCTCCTTGCTTTTAAGCTGAGAAAAAAGTTTTTTTGTTTTGTTTTGTTCTTACAAAAATTAGTATTTACTTTATAAAGTCTAGTATGGAAAAGAATCACAGCATTTTAGTAGATAGTTTTCAAAATTTGAATTATCTTCCTAACTCTAATATTAGTATACAGAAAATAAATTTTAAAACTCTCGTGCAGTGTGTAGAACATTTTGTTTAGGAATTGAGAGAGTGCTGGATAATGAAAAAGAGTACAGAATTAGTATTAATTTTTAGTCAAATATCTACCAATTCTTATTAACTCTCAATCAACACTTAGAATGACCTATGTTACTCCCTCTCTCTGGGACAATTTGATGAATATTCATCTATTTACTCATCAGTATGAATAAAACAGGTATTTATTTATATATTGACAAAGTCTTGCTGGTCAGTATTCATGCCATTTAGATTTTGGCCTCCTTCCAATCAATCAGAGTGAACTTTTAAAATATAAACAACATGATAAACATTTCACTGCTAAAATTTCTCTAATGGCTTTTTATATCTTTCAGAATAAAATCTAGACACATTCCTACACCTATAAGACCTTCATGATCCATCTACAACAAGTTAAACATGTTCCAAGTTTAAAACCTTTTTTATTATTTTTTCTTCACCAGATATATCTCAAAAAATGTTCACATGTTTTACTGCATCACTTAATAGATGTCTTGATCAAATGCCACTTTCTCAATGAGACTTTTCCTACCCATCCTATTTAAAATATTACTATTTCCCACATCAAATTCTCTTCTCTTTCCCAGAATTTTTTTCCCTCACCTTCTTTACAAATATTTGTAGATACATGTTTATACATTTGTTTTCTGTTTGTTTTTCCTACTAAAATGCAAAGTCCATTACATCAGGGACTTTTTAATTGTTTATGCCTACATCCATAATGCTCAGAGCATGCCCCGCATATGATGGTTTTTCAATAAAGATCTGTTTCAAATATGAATATTTAAATTCATATGTTCAAAAAGTTACTAATTCATCCAAGGCTTTATTTCCTCATTTGTAAAATTAGTATAATGAAAGCAATATCTACTCCATTAAAATTTAGTGAAGATCAAATAATGAATGTTAAATTACCTTGAAAATCAAAAGGACAATTGTGTTTCCCGGAGAAAGTCTAAAACTTTTGGAGATCAATTTTTGCTAAATTCATTTAGTTTCCTACATTTTTTTTTTATATTTGGAGAAGTTTCTCTTCTCTTTCAATATCAAGAAGTGACACAATGATATGACTTAATTAATTATAGATTATGAAATAAGTATAGTACTAGTAATTCATATATATTCTAATGGAAATGATCTCATCTATCAATCACAGAAAGGAAAATTAATAGAATGACCTTAGACACCTTTATAAAGCCTTAAATTATAGTAAATAGAATAAGTAAATAGAAACTTTGTAGTATGACTGTTAGAAACAGCAAATGAAACTTTAATAGGAACAAAGTATTTTTCATCAATATTTTAAATACCTCTATTATGTAACTATTATTCCTGAAAATTGTGCTAACTATGATTCTCTATAAATAGGAGGCTTGTGCCAAAAGAATACAAATAAAAAATGAAAAGTCAGTCTGTATCTATAACTGCTAAGTTTCATCATCTTTATAAGTTCAGCCCTCATATAAATATTCATTGTATGAACCAATTCTTTTACTAAACAATGGACTACTTATTAATAAAAACTAAAATAGCTATTCTGGCATAGAAACTTTATATTTATTTCTCAATATATTTCAAACACCATACATCAGGGAATAAATAAAATGATAACAGTTTAGCTGTTTGGGGGGCAGAAGCTCCATCTACCTCTTCTGTGAAATTTAAGCCAATTAGCTGGCTTAAATGACTTAAAGCTAATGTAATTTCTTAGGAGAGGATAAATTTTCTAAGTTAATATATCTTCTTTATCTTATACTTAAGTTAGTATTTGTATCTAAAAAAAATAAAGCTGTTAAATAACTCATATATTCATAGTTCTCTTTGCAATTGTAAGAATAAAGATTATTTTTCCAAAATTATAAAAATGATTTATATTTAGAAACTCATTTACATTATTTACTTTCATCTGAAGTAAACTTTAATCAGAAATACTTAGATATAACTTTACATAATATGTAGCACTTATAATATCCATTAAATTTTCCCCAGAACAATAATTTTTTCTTATTTTACATTTAAGTACATCAAATGTTAAAATTACTGTAAAATGGACTAAAATTATGTTTTTAGTATTATAATTGTTTAAGTTGACAATTAACATAAACATAATATAAAAACATCCCTTATTTAAAGACATCAATATGGTAATCACTATAACTTCAAAATATGATTATGTATTCAATTTATTTTCAGTGAATTTATTTAAACCCTCAGCTATGATTTTCCCACTAAGAATTATGCAAAATGTCAACCCTTCAGCAAAGAGAAAACTAAAATATAACTATGTAATTCCAAAGAGAATTATTCAATTTATTTCTTTTCTTTCAGTAGTATTCCAATGACAAAATAAATAAATACACACACACACACACACACACACACACACACACATAAATTGAAGACCTGCTGAGAAGTGCTTTCAGCAGTTATGTTTAGGTGTTTCACATTAAATCTTGGATTAAACATATAATTGCTATAACCACGTATAGCAATATTAGAATTGATATCATAACTGTAAGGAAAATTGCTAAAAAGTATAAATACTTAAGTGTTATTAAGCTTACAGTTAATCACAATGAGTCAAGATTAGGAAAAGACAAGGTACATTATAAGCATATATTAGCGCTCACGGCTACTAGGGCTAATGAGCTACTTGTGCATCTTGAGGCTGATTTACTCTTGTTTATTGTCTATTTCTTATTACATGAGGCCAAGATCAACTTGTCTTACATCTAAGTTTTTTTTTTTCATTAATAGATGATATCGGAAAGAAATCCTGTGACTTTCAGTAGCCAGTTGTTAAATGACAAAACTGTGGTTGGTGTTCCAGAATGTAAACATTCTAAGTCTGTGATATGCAGGCTGAAAATCGGGCTGCCTAAACTTGTGAAAGGGATGTCACTGTAGAATACAGTGGCAAATGTAGCTGTAATAAAGAGTTGGACTCCATTTCTTTTTTTATCACCATTCCTTCCTTTATTAAATAAAACATGCATTCTGATTCAAAGATGTATAAAACACTTCCTATTTCAAATACGTATTTTTAGTAAAATTATAAATTTATTTGCTCAATTAATAAAAATTGGCTTATTTTAACTTCAAAATGTGACTATGGCAAAATAAGGGAGGAAATCTTTTATATGCTTTTGAGGAAATTCTGGTGTCTTTCACTAGGAGAAACAAATCATTTGTTTATCTATTACTTTATGCATTCATTAATTCAGTAGATATGTATTAAGTGTTTACTGCATGCCAGGTACTAAATCCTTAAGCAGGAGGGATTAAAAGATAACTAATATATATCTCTAGATTTCAAGAAGCTCACATGGTAATGTTAGGCAGACCTATAAACCAAACGATGTCCTAAAATGTCCACAAAAAAGCACCACGGTGGAAGTTTGTATGGAATACAAAGGAGAGAGTAATTGCTCTGGGGAGGCAGTTAGAAAAGATGTCAGGGAGAGGATCTTTGAGATGAATATTAAACATGGAATGGATATTTGTTAGATGACTGGAGAATGAGAAGTGGACATCTAGGCAGATAAATCTGCAGGGAGAGAAAAACTATGGCAGGAACAGGGCCAGCTGGTGCAGGGTAGGGGATTGGCAGAGGCCAGATGACCATAATGAGGAGCTCTAGCTTTATATAAAAGGCAAGAGAGTTGCTGCATGGGTTAAAGAGATGTATTTTGGGACATTCCAGTAGCCATATGCAGATGGATTAGGCAGCAAGAGTGGAGGCAGGGAGGTCAGTTAGGAGGCTACGGAAGTCGGACTCCAATTTTGATTTTTGAGTACTGACAACTTTTAAGTTGTATCTCTTGTATATCCTCTTTTACCCAATATCTTTGCAAGTTTAGGCACTCTCCCATTTGCCGCCATTGTGAAATTCAAACTATGTGCAAGAATGGTCATGCTCTCTAATCACAATAAAAATGCCAAGTCAGTCTCCTTTCCTTGCTCCCTCAAGTCATTTTCAGAACTACTCGGAGCCACTCTGCTCTCCTCAGAAAAACTCATTCTGTGCATTATGAACTTCTTCCATACCCTCTTGGTGTATGTGTAGAATCATCAGGCTTGACATTCAAAACAAATTTTGGGAGTCCTTCTTGCTTCTACAATGTGGTTTTAAAAATATCTTTTTTTTTTTATAGAAGTGGTCTTAATTTGTATTGTCTTTTTCTTCTTTTCTCTAGACAACTGATTCTTAGTACCTAGGAATTTTCTTAATGGTTTGTCACACACAGATATAACAAAATTGATCTCAACTTGCAGCCACACATACAACTCCAGTTTAATGAGAGTAGATATGCTTTGGAACAGAATTTAAAGGATTTTTTTAATTACTTATAAATTTAATTACTTATAGCTGAACAAAACAAATTTATCTTGAGACATAAATAAATACTGATGTGTTAAAGTACATCATTTTTACATCTGTCCACTCATGTATATTTCCTACCAACACTTCTCAAAATCATTTCTGTGTAGACACTCAATGTTTTCATGCTGTTCTCTAAAGGGAATTATTTCCATTGGGATTTAAAATGTCTCATGATATAGTCAAATGCATGCACCTTGAAACTGGAAAATAAGTAAAAAGAAATATCTAATACGAAGTGAAGAATTGGTAAATGTTGGAATTTCAGGGACACTAGTATTTGGGCAAGTCTTCTTTTTAAGTTTGATCACATAGTCAATGACCTAATCAACCAACACAGAGCATTCCTTACCAAGCAACTTTGCCAAATTTATAAGAGTGCAGTATTTTTTTTTCCAAAGAAAATTATGAAAAGACATAGAATAATAATTAACATAGCATGTGTGCTATTAGAAGTATTTAATTAAGGCATTCATTAGAATTTAAGTTACCTGAGTAAAAGAAACGTACAGCATTAAATTAGGGACCCATTGTACAGGTGGTCATTGTTACTGATGATGATACACTGGCCCTGGTAGAAAGCTAGGGCGGCATTGAGCATGACCTTAGAAGACATGGAGACCTAGACTGCAGTCTTTACTGACTAGTGTAAAATAGAAGACAAATTACTATTCCTGTCCAATTTTCCTCACCTGTAAAATGGAGGAATAACATTGAATTCGTATAGCTATTAACAGGATTAATGCACTTAATACAGGACCTGTAATAGTTAGAGTTTCTCTGTTGGCCCTTATCTTACTCAGTGGAAATCTATATGCATTTTGTGTTTCTCTTACTAGACTAAAATCTTTTTGAGACAAGCATTATATCTTTTTGTCACTTTATATCTAGCAAAAACCCCTTCTCTTCTAGGAATATCTCAGGCAATCGGTAAATATATGATGGTTTAGTTATTCAAAATGGTGACAATTTCAAATCAAGCTTACATTGGTCCACTTTTTTAACTGTATTTAGTAAAGTTCCTGACATTTTCCAATAATTGTGCATCAACTTTACCAGAAAACTTTATTTCTACTACACATTTTGATATCTACTTCTTTGCTATAAAATATGTAAAGCAACGTCGATTGGGGTAATTTCTTGGTGGTATAACTAGCCCTTAGAAAAATAAAAAGATGGGTCTGTTAGTTCAGATAGCAGTGGACCACCAACTGAAAAGCCAGATGGTTATAATATTCTCTAAAGTCCTATAAGTCAAATTCAAATTAGCAGGTTAAACACTAAAGTTTGCATTTTAAGCTATATTACTAGTCCAATTAGTTTTATAAATGAAATGTTTTAATATGCAGTTCATAAATGTTGCCTGCAAATATTTTTGGAAGTGTCACTTAAACCCAGTTTTTGAAAAATAATTTATATAATCATATAAATAAAATTGTTGAAAAAATGTAGCTAACATCTCCCCCCTTCCAAATTATGTAAACATTTTAATGTAATATTTGGTAAAATGTCTTCAAAAAAGTAGAAACATTAAGATATTTATTTAAATGTTGTAAACATTTATTGCCCTCCTATCCCATGCCATAGACTATGAATAAGATTCAATCCTGGCCCTAAAGGAACTCACAAGCATATTTATAGGTAAAAACAACTCAAGAAATAAATTAATAGAGTTGTGCATTAACTGCTTTAGTATATGAAAGCAGAGGCTCAGAAAATTATTTCTGCCATTTGAAAGGAAGAGCCATGAAAGTCATGATAAGGGGCTTATGTTTGAAATTAATCTTGAAAAATAAATAGAAGTTTGAGAACAAGAACATTTGGAAAAGGGGGAATATGTACAATGTTTAACAAAATGTGAAAGGGTGATTTCCCTGGGAAGAATAACAAGTAGTGCATTATGTTAGGAGCATAAAAAAAAAGAAGTGTCAGAGAAGAGAGGTGTGAAATGAGAACAGAAAAGTAGACCAGGATCTGACAACACACCTTGTGTTCCAAGGTAGGAAGCTTAGAACTAAAACTATAAGTTAAATTGAACTCCATTATATTGAAGAAATTTAAGAATAGGACATATATAAATAGATCTGCATTTTAGGATATTCTCTAGTTACAGTATGGGGAATGCGTTAGGGCATGAGAAATGTGTAGTCAGGAGACATAAAGCAAATACAATAGTCTAGGAAAAAGATGATCGGATTTAAGTATTAATAAAGTAGTAGTTAGGTTGGAGATGAGGAAACAGATATGAGAGATATTTAAGGACTGAAAAGGGACATGGACAATAATAGCTAGTAAAGGAGTGTAATGATCAGCTAGTTTATAGCTTCGGCAAAAGGGTGGACATAATAATCTTTAGTGTTTTTACATCATAATATTTATGAGCTTTCTCTAATAACACGAAGCTGCCATTGTGGGAAAGTATGTTCACATGTCTTTAATGAAATTAAAGAAGTAAAATATTTATTTCTATGAAAAAGGTTTAAAAATCAGAGTATGACACAAATATAGAGGACAATCTGGTGATGACCAGAGTGGAAGCGACTGGGGGGGCTGGGAGAATGAGGTGAAGGGTTAAAGAAGTACAAATTAGTGTTGATAGATGATCATTGGGATGGGGAGCAGGGTATAAGGAATACAGTTACATTAATGTAGTGGCTAGGTGTAGAGCCAGAGGAGAGAAGGAACAATTCAGGGGATCATTTTATAAACTATATAAATGTCTAACCAATGTACTGCATACTTGAAACTAATAATAAAATTTTTTAAAGTATGATTTTTCATGCATTCCCTTACCCTTTGCCTCAGTACTCAGTAATGTAATATTGTCTGCTCCAACAGCTTAGGTACTTGAATAAAAATTATGCATAGCAAAATCCCCAGCCTAGCCCCACAGATTTGTAAGATTATAAAACACATGCTGCTTTTTTTTTTTTTTTTTTTTGACTCTAAGATTTTTTGCTTGTTTTCTACTATATAGACCATGGCCTTGATAACACTAAAGTGATCATGAAATAAATTAAATTAGGAATAGCAGAGTTTGCAAGTAAGATCTTGAGGCTAGTCATAAATGTAGGAGATTACACATAAAGGGATTGATTATATTAACGATTGCCAGATTTATAAATTGAGTTCTCAAAATCAAAGTGTAAATAGGTGACATGGAT
>CM053509.1:112123746-112214320 GCA_028627145.1 Eidolon dupreanum
ATTAAATATTTGAAAACTCCTATTTTCTGTTTCTCAACTTTTATTGCTCAAGCATGATAATAACATATATTATTTCCCTAAGTCCAGCTTTATTTATAATTGTAAGACATCAGAATACATTTTATTTATTCTATATTTTTCTCAAAGTCATAGAAAGCCCTACCCATTTCCAAATCTGTCAGTATGGGTATGTAAAGTGGAATTCAAAACATTGAAACTTCATGTATGTGTGGTCCCTGCAAAGCCATCTTTGGTAAGTGTCAAAGTGACATGGAGTCAATACCACACTGTGTCTCACTGGATAGAAAGTATTCTGATGTGTCAGTACTCCAGAATTGTTTGAGCCCGCAAAGAAAGCTGAGATCTCAGAGCTATTAACGCCAAAAAAAAAAAAAAAAAAAAAAAAAAAATACATTGTGCTTTGTGCTCTCTTCCTCTGTGGGAAAAGAATCTCACTTCTCTAACTATGCTAATCCATGAGGCCTTGGTAATTCTTTGACTTTCAGAGATTTTAGTGAAAGAATTGTATATGCGTGCATGTGCGCACGCACACACACACACACACACACACACACACACACTATATACTCTCTACCAGCTGTCTGTCCTTATATTTAGTCATATTTGGTAAAGATTGGCCTAGAAATGATTTGATAATTAACACTGGTCTGTCCATTTGCTCCCATTTCCCCCATTCTCGTTAGACACTCAGTTTTAGTCCTGTGTGCCTGGACGGTATTTTTTCTAGTGATGAGATATGTCCCAGGAGGTTCCACAGTTCCACATATAAATAGTTCATAGCTGGAGTTGGTCCTCAGACCCTTCAGTAGAATTCCTATGTGCATAAATTCTATGATAAGCAAAACTAACTTTCAAGATGACACAGAAAATTGAAATCTAGGCAAGTAAGAATGACTTGCTCAAAGTCCAACGGCAAATGACAGAACAAAAAATACACAGTTTACTGATTCCTCAGTTCCCTGCAGTAAATAACTCAGAAATTCTTGGGCAGCATCTCCTTAAAACACATTCATCTGATATCGTTTGACACCAAGTTATATCAAATTCACTTTGAAGATAAAATCAATAAGAAATAGATATTAGAAGAAGAGTTAATTTCTATTTTCTCAATTTTTACCTGAAGTCTCAGTTTCAAGATCCCATCCAGAAAACCACATTCACTTAGTTGCTCTTCAGGCTCCTCCTGGCCATGAGAATTTCTCATACTTATTTCATGACGTTGAGAATTCTTGAGGAGTTCTGGTCAGATATATTGCAGAATGCTCCTGTAGTGGGATTTGTCTGATGTTTTTCTCCTGATTAGACTTGGGTTTTGAGTTTTAGAGAAGAAGATCACAGAGGTTAAATGTCATTTTCATAATATAATATAAATGTGATATCATAGTATCAACATGATTTATGACTATTGCTGTTGACCTTAATTATTCAGTCCCTGAAATAATGTTTGTTATTTTCTCCCACTGTAAAGTTACTAATTCCATCCCTCCCCATTTCTATAGTTTTCTCTTTGGAAAGAAATTGATATGCACTATCCACACTTCATGAGTGGGGAGTTACATTTCTCCTCTTTAAGGGTAAAAGAAATAAATTTTCTGTATGGAAGATTTATCTCTTTCATTCTTAATTCATTAAATTATTTATCTATATCAGCATTGACTCATGGACACTTGTTTTATACTTTACATTATAATCTAATACTACTTGATTTTGTTGCTCTAATTGTTCCAGCTTTGGTCATTGGTAGCTCTTTTCGTTAGCTCATGTGCTTTTTGACAAACCACAATAATGGATAGGGATTTTAAAGATTTTTTTTCATTTTTAAATTTTATAGTAGTTTCAGGTATATAGTACAATGGTTAGACATTTGTATACTTTATGAAATGATCTCCCCAATTACTCTAGCACCCATCTGTCACTACACACAGCCGTTATAATAATATTGACTATATTCTGCATGCTGTGCTCTACATCCTGGTGACTGTTTTGGAACTACTAATTTGTACTTTCTTTTTTTTTTCTTTTAGAGCATTCTTACTTCTGGCATTGTAAGATTGTCCAGGATCATTTATATATGTCCTTCCCTAGTCCTAGGATCAGCCATTTCTCCAAGAATCCTGGTTCCTTTAATGGGAGAATATTCAAAACCAAGATATGGGCTGTAGGTGTGCACATTGTTACTAGAGTGTCATTTCTTTTAGACTTTCACCTGACAGGGCAAAGAAATATGTTTGTATATTAATCCCTATATATATACCTATCTATCATCTATCTATCTATCTATCTATCTATCTATCTATCATCTATCTATCATCATTTATCATCTATCTACCTACCTACCTACCTACCTACCTACCTATCATCTATCTATCTATTCATCATCTATCTATTTAAACTCCTAAAGAACCATCACCAACATTCTTATAGCTGCTGATTAAAGCTCTGAAGTAAATGAGATAACTCATAGAAAACTAACTGAGAGAAGAGGACAGTTTGATGAGTAGCCTGAACATTTAAGACAAAAACCCAGAAAAAGAACCAATAATTGAGTGTTGTCATTGAAGTAATCAGAAAATGTTCATAGCCAGTCAATCTTAATTCTCCCAACAAGTTACATTCTTTCAACCCTCCATGCCTTTGAATATGTTTATCTAGAATTCCTTACCCAAACTATTCTAGCTGATAATTTTTTTTTTTTACCATCCTCTTCTCTCTCTCCTACCACCCTACTCCTATTTAAATGTAACTGCTCCAGTAAAGGTTTTCTTGTTGTCTTTCCCCAAATAGGTATGTGTACCTTTTATTCTCATTTTTGTAGTTAGTGCCTTTCTTATAATAGTTATCTTATTATACTGTAATTATGTATTTAAATGATTTGCTTTGCAATAAGATGTGAATTTTCCTAAGTCATTTAATTCCAAGTCTAAAACAGTATCTGGCACATAGTATACATTTCAAAAACCTTTATGAATTGAATAATTGAATTATTTAATAAGAAGAATATCAATTTATTTTATCGGGGTTAAAGGAGAAGTATATAGATGAATTAGAAAATGAGACTCAGAATGAAGTTATATCCAGGTTGCTAAATCTAAAACAGTCTTCAGTCCCAATTTATCTACTTCATTTGCCTGTCACAGGGTCTGAAATTCACCATTAGAATTTGTTTAATTCAGTTTAATATATTTATGTTTAAGGTAACCTTTTTTTAAAGTGAAAGCATATCCATGAGAGTAAACTTTTAACTGATAATTAATATATTTTCTACTTGTAATACTTTAGTGTGTGTAAATCATCAGATCTCCAATAGCTTTAATACTGAGCACTAACTGCCTAGGTAGAAGAGGTTATTTGGTTCTTAAGAGCAGTGGTAAAAAATCAGTTTTACCCTTTATAATATGTGGCTTATTCTAAGTATTATTATGAATACTTAACCTCCTAAAATTTAAATGTCCTCTATGAAAGATTTTTAGAATTTGTATCATTGAAAGTTGCTGTGATGATTAAACAAGATAAACCAAAGTTATCTCATTGACACATACACAGTAAGCACCAAATGAATTTCAACCACTATTACTTTCACACTGCCCAGGAATGGAAACGTTGATATTTGGTAGAGAGGGATTATTTTGTTCTCTAAGGAATTGCCCATAGTGGAAAACCACAAGTGGGATATCAAGGAGATATTTAGAATTTTCCTGAAATCCAAGGCATCTACTAGAGAGTTGGAAGCAGGAGGAAGCAGATTAAAGGGGGGAAAAAGTAAGATTAAATGCTAGCATGGGTTAGAATATATTTATGATGGATATTGTGGTTGAAAGGAAACATCGTATCTATTACAAAGTATTATGGAGGATTTTCCTGGCAAGGAAAAACTGGAAGTTGGACCAAATATTTATTCCTTCAACAAACATTTACAATCAACACAGTATGTATGGTCCAGGCATTAATCTAAGCCCTAAAGATATAGCAGTAAACAATAAAGAGAGAGAGAGAGAAAAAAAAAAAAAAGAGCCTATGCTTACACTTAAATGTTAGTGGAAGAGGTCCTTATCTCCCTAGGCAAGAAATAGGGCTCCAACTACAAATGATTTCTCATGGTACTATGATTAAAAGTAAGTTATGATTTGCTCTTCTGAAATGTATTGAGATAACTTATAAAATGTGAACACACATTTATTATTCACTTAACATATGCAAGAGACAGTTCAGACCCCTCTATTAGATAATTAAACTCTAATAACAAATTTATGTCAGATTCATTATTATCTCAATTCTTCCAGTGAAAATACTGAATCACAGAGAAGATAATTAAATTTCCTGAGGTCACACACCTAATAAATGATACAGTCAGTGTTCACACCCAGAAAGTCTGAAACTGGAGCCACTATCCTAAATAGTAAAGTTTAAGACAAGTAGCAATGTCCTCTGCCAGCCTGCTGCTGTCATTTTTCTCTAAGACTCCAGAGATTAGTCAATTGGCACTTTGCCAATACTCTCTCCTTACGTAGTCATTCCCTTTCAAATCCATAGGACATGAGTCATGCAGGAAAGAAATCTGAGCCAAAGTGGCCCGCATTTTTGCAGCTTAAATCACACACGATTTTTTTTTAATTGAATACACAAAAATCAATGCACTAGTAAGTCTGAGAGCTATATTATTCCTCTGTCAGTATTAAAAGTGGATGTTTATACTTGAATAATTCAGAATATGCCTTTAAATATGGTATTTTAATATACCAATCCCAAGCTTAGTCTGCAAAGAATACATCAGATTTAATATTTTGTACAAGTGGCATAGCCGAGGTAATATTAATAGGGTACTGTAACAATAGTTGGCAATGAAAGTATTTTGTAAGAAATAGGGGAAAAGCTGAAAAAATGATTCAAGAAATATCCAATAACTATAAAAGCAAAATTACTAAAATATGTGAATTCTTGATTTTTTAAATGGATTTCCAATTTTTAGGCAAGGGAATGGTATTAATTTTAAACCATTTATGCAGGATCTAACATTCCTATTTTTAAACATCTAGATCACACATCTTATTCCTGTTTAGTTAAGTATCACAAAATGAAAATTTTGTGGGTTAATAGAATCACTGATGTGCAAACTGAAGGAGGGCGCATTTAAAATAATAAAGATATTCTTAAAACCCAGTGAACATCATTATTTTAATTAATAGAAATACTCAAATTACATGATTTAGACCAAAATGATCAGCTTTGATTTGGTTATTTCCATTGATTTATTATCCAGGGTTATTCTTTATGTTGTTTAGATATAATCTTCAATTGGGAATAAAAAGCATACCAATATATAAGAGTTTATAATGTTTATGTCTTATTTGTTTTTGCTTTGTATAAAATTTGAATTTAATCATATTTTGTCTTCTACAACTATCTTTTATTTTACCAGATTATCTCTTATCACTCAAAAGTCCTTTTTTAGTCTACCTAGAACTGCTTTATAGTAAAGTATTTTTCTCAATCATTTCAGGTATTTTTAAATATTCTATTACAATTTGAGTTTCATTTATAGTATATAGAATTAAGCGATAGCTACAAGTTTCATATAAATGCAGGGAACAGACATGAGAAGTTGTAGAGCCATTTATAGGAATTAAGTATAAGCATTCCTCATTTAGCATTTTTATTGCTATTTCACGTAATTACAGTACAAAAGTAATTTTAAATCTCTCTTATGCTTTCCTGTGGTACCATGATTTACAAAGTACTGCTATTTTCAGTTTTAACTTGTTAAGTACAGTAAGAAAGCTAACTTTTTGATTCTCTTAAACATGGGCAGTATGTCATGATTAAACACTAGAATAGAGAATCTCTGCAGAAGAATCAAATCCCCTCTCCATAACTTACACATCATGTGATCTAGAGCAAGGCATTTAACCCCTTTAAAATATAGATTATTTATATGTAAAAGTGAGGTCAAATATATCTGCTTTATATGTGGTTGTGAGAAGGAACAGTAATGAAAATTAATAGATAGCTTGACATAGAGTACGTTACTTTCTATGCATGTAAACTTTGGCCTATATTAAGTTATTTCTCTCTTCTTCAAAGGGTATCATCTTCATTTCTTAAACAAATTGCTAATTAAATAAATATTTGTATTATAAATTTTGGTCTTTAACAACACTAGGTAACAGAAATGTCTTTCCATATTCACAGAAAACCAAGGCCATGCAAGTTTGGGACTCAGAGAAATTTTAAAAGTCATGTGCATGTAGGTAAACCAGATTTCAGCCCAGCTGTGTTTGTGTTTCTATATCACACTTGTGAGTCTCTCTGCCTCTGTATATCTTAATTGGGAGAAGAATGTGATTCACTTTGTCAGTTTCAGTTTCAAGGTGTTTTTCACATGTTGGAAGTGTTGAATTAGTTTAAAAGCTGTATGTAGCCTTTGAAGTTTTGAAGAGAGAAAGGAAAAAATATGAATATCTGGGTTAAGGTAATTTAAAAGAAACATAACATGGCAATGCCACAAGCAAATGGAAGAGGGGCTGGGATATTGACATCCAAATTTAAATCGCTCACAATTGATTAGAGATGTGATCTGGAAATGATACTAAAACTTAGTATGGAAAACATATGAGTGAAAAATGACATTTAATTAACAACCAAAATTGACTTGTTTTGTAGAAGTAGTCTGATCTAAGAGGCAAAGGGAACAATAAGTTTGCATGAGTCAGTAACACAATGCTGCACTTTTTTTCCCCTTAAATTAACTCCCTTAATGCACTCAACAGAGATAGATTTTTAAAATGAAAGCACAAGAAGTATCCCAGCACTTCCTTTGTATTCAAAATTCCTTTATTCGTACTTGAATTTAAGCAAAGTGAAAGGAGATAGTAATGGCTATCATCGATATTATTTTATTTATGGCTTGTTTGTTTCGATTTTCTTGATTTTTTATGTGACTTTTCTAGAAATAAAAAAACTAAATGAGAAATTTTATTAAAACTACAAGCATATGAAACTATATTTAATAGAATATAATAAAAGAGCAATAATAGTATCAGCTAATATTCATTGATTGTTTTAAATATCAGTGTGATAGTTTTTGTTAAATTATTACCCTATGCTCTATCAATTTATTCATTTATCAGACAAGAAAACTGAAATTTGGAGAGGACAAGTAAATTATTTATGGTTATACAGAGCAATCATGATTTGTTGTGTATTTACCTTTAAAATGTAAGTAGATGAAATGGGTTTAAGTTACAGCCAAAAAGGAATGTCATTAACACGAGATTTTAAACATTAAAGGAATTGCCAAGGTGGTTATTTGATCCATTTAAAAGACAATAGCTTATCTTCCTCTTGAGTTCATTTAAGTGTTCTTCTTAGAAGTAGGTTTCTTAACATGGGCTTCAAAAATTTTGGCTATGCCTTTGAATTGAAAGCAAAGTCATATGTGTGTGCGAGAGTAAGAATGTGTCTAGGTATCTGTGTGGTATTTGGATGTGTGGGTGGATGTGGATGGGCTTGGGTTTGTTTTTTGGAAGACAGAAATATCAGCAGTTAATCATCTAATTGTCAAAAGTTCCCATGATACAAAAGAAGTTCATAAACAAGCCATTGTTTTATAGGGAGCAATGTTACACATTGTTAAAAGATAAACTAAAACATCTTAAAAATTTTGAGTTTATTTGAGCAAACATTGATTGGAATTGGGCAAGGCCAAACCGGGGGTGGTTAGAAACACTCCAATTTCAGAAAGACTTATAAAGAAAAAGCATAAACAAAACAAGGAAATTATTCACAGAAGTATTTGCCTTATTTGGAAAAGCCTAGTTGGCTGTGTTTGATTGTCTTTCCTTAGGTTTCAACTCCTTAGCCTTGAAGCACTTACCAGCTTAGATTTTGGATTACTTGTGTTACTGCTAAGGTATTAGAACCACCTCAGTCTAAAGTACTCTTTCCTTAATTAATTTAACAAGATCAGTAGTTTGATCATCTTTCTGCACATTCTAACATTAGAAAAGATTTGTAAAAATATTAGCTCCACCTACTTATTTAATTGATCTTGGGTGTAACTCACACACTACCATATCAGAAAAGCTCTCAGATCATTTTAATGCATAATTAGGGTAGAAAACTACTTATTTCAATAAGATCATATGGATTATTTCAATATCGTGTTATAGCAATAACATACTCCTCATTTTATTACCAGAAGAGAGGATAAGTTTAATTTTAGTTTCAATTAGTTCTTTTCAATCCACAGCTTTTCTGTCTTAAAGTATATTTAATGGTAGTTCTCAAGTATGCTTTTCATTTGTCTACAGTTTTTGAGAAGTTCTTAGGGCTTAACTTTTATTATTCTTCAGATCATCATTTTCAATATAAACAATTTTAGGAAACAGACGCTGGCATTGTAATTTTAAGAAATAAAACCTTTGGGGGCAAAATATAAGCTTTTTAGAGTAATTAACATGACAACGCATTAAGTGATCAGGCTGACAAAAGAATACAACTTTGCTCATTAATTCAGATTCTGAGAAGTGATTGGTATCAGCATTGTCATCCTGGGGATTGAGCATTTTAGTAGAGAAAGCCATACTAAAAGTCATTGTTAAAATTGATATATTATCTGAAAATCAATCGTTAATATGATACCACTAGTACCAGTTAGCTTCTTTCACATAAAATAAAAGAAACAGAAAAAAAGTGTGTGTGTGTGTGTGTGTGTGTGTGTGTGTGTGTGTGTGCATGTGTATTAGAGAGAGAGAGAGAGAGAGAGAGAGAGAGAGAGAGAGAGAGAAAGAGGCTTTCATAAATTAATTAAAATAACATTAATTACTTTGGGACTGTTTTAATACAGTATCTTTGGATATAAAGCCTCTGAAGTTTTTCTCAGACATTGTTTATTCTTGATACCATTTTAAGAAAACCAGTGAAAAAGCTACTATTTACCCGGAAGTAAAACTGATAACCTCATTGAAAAAGGGATGGATTATTAGACTTAACAATAATTAATAAATAAGTAGTAATGATAACATTTTTAAATCTTATATTTAATTCTTTAAGCAGACATTTTAAAGATTAAGAGACTGCACCTTAAGGAATGTATTGATCCAAGTTCACACAGCTTGTGTAATATGACACTGAAATAAACATCCAGTATTTTCTGACTGGAAAGTTGATACTCTTACCCCCTATATTTTATCTCTGTTCTTATACAACTTGTGTATAGCCATTCCCTGACCAGCTCCCCTGAATTTGTAAAGGACAGAATGGGAGGCATCATTTCTCAAAGGTATTGGGATTGGGTTCACATGGGCCTCAAATTGAGGGCATTGGGCTCTATGAACTAAACAGAGCAGCAGGGGAAGTGAAAAGCAGTGCTTCTGAAAGCAGAGGACCTGAGTTTTATCCCCAAATGTGCTCTGAGAAGTCCCAGACTGAAGAAATCCTTTACTTTTGCTTATCTAAATATCTCCTACCATATTTTAACACAGGATATTTCATTTGTTTTTCCTCTCTGGAGAGTTAATTTTCTAATTTCTATAAGTTGGGTAAATTTTGTTGTAGCATTTACATGCTGTACTATAAGCAAACTTAGGAGATATACGAGGTATGTATACTTCTTTTTTATAATACCTGTTTTATATGCATAGAGTGGCAGGTAAAACAACTGATTGATGCTAGTATTACCTGGGACACTGCTAAAAATGCAGATATGCCATCAGATGAAAGATAAATATATATACATATGTGTGTGTGTGTGTGTGTATATATATATATATATATAATATGTGTGTATGAATATATGTATATATATGTACATATATATGTATGATTATATATATGTGTGTGTGTATATATATATATATATATTCTTAGATCCATTACATTCTTGAGTCATATGCCAAATAGTGATTTCCCAAGATATAAGATTATCTCAAATATAAGAAAATAACATAGATTCATCCTTATCCTCTTTTCCTCCTGGGCTTAATTTAATATTCTAGATCTCTCTACAGTTTAACTATGCTAATTATGATTCCCAGCCTCTGGCTTTCTTTATACCCCTCCAAGAAATCATTAAGTTTTCAAAAAAAGACTATTGAGTGATATTTTCTGTAAGTAAATGAAAGTACTAATCTTTTACATAGATATAATAACATATTACAATAAGTCAGAATTATGTGAATTTATGGGTTGTCTTCACATTTCCTGATGTCTAGTCTAAGACCTGAGGTTTGAGTCTGTATCCATAGGAAAAGATTGAAATAAATGAAATAACATAAATCTGGGAGAGCTAGAGAAACAACTGAAAAAAACAGATGCGTTTAAAAATGCATATTCAGATGTAAAAGTTTAACTATTTATACAAAACCTCATGACTCCCCTTTGTTCTGTCTTTTTTGTTAACTATGTTTTCTTATAATATCATCATCTCTGGCACTAAGTCTTTGTGTTTAAATCAGGCTTGTGCATGTACCTCTCATGTCATTACAATGGTTGTAGTTAAGATTTTTAGCTACCTTGGGTGAGATCTGTACAAGTCTTCCTCAGTAATAACCAGAGCATGAGATGATATTCTTCCAGAAGTGCAAGAACCATGATCCAAAGGGTCAAAAATGCACATGCATTTATTTGCCTAATTTAGAAGATAGTTTTTACACACATTAATATATGTATGTGTTTACCTTATATGTATTGTTTGCTGTTAGATTGGCCATCTCTTTTTCATATTCCTTACATATCAGTTGTTTTCTTAATTTAAGTTTTTTTGGTCATATATTTACCTATTTTTAACATATTATTTTCTTGAACATAGTGATATAATTTATAGTCAGTTTTATCTCTTATCATTTTATTCTTTAGGTTTGAATCACATGCCAAATATACAGAATTCTCATTATGTTGGTGAAAGTTTAAATGTCTTCCAAGGCATTTTCCACTATTGTCAATGATTTTTAATGATCTTGAATCTAGACATAATTTAGTATCTAGTAAAATTATGTATTTTTTTATTTTGACCACATCTGTATGAATATATGTGTATTATATATATATATAATACACATATATATACATATCTGTGTGCACATATACATACATATATGCTGTATATATATATGTGTATAATAATACATACTTATAAATAGGTAAACCTTCCATTTTTTATTTAATAATAATTATTATATGACATAAATGTATAATTTCTTACTTCAAATGTCTATGACTATCAAAGATTATTCCCTTACAAAATGCAGATATCTTTTCTATAAACATAAATATTTTAATTAATTTGATCAGTTTTCATTTTGGTATACCATGATAAATATAATGATTAAATAAAAAATAATGTTATTCCTACCAGATTTTCATAACCTGGACCCAGGATTAAACAAAAGTAATCCAGAAATGGTTAGCATTTATTAAGACAAATATTTGTAGCATCAAGTCTGATAGCAAGCAGTATTGATTCTCACAGATAATTCCTGCTGCTGCTCTTCATCAATTTAATGCTGGCATATTGTACAACCTCTCACTAATTCATGGGCCCAAAGACATTTTGATTCATACCTCTACTCTTTGCATGTAAACACTGTGATAAAAGCTGTCTGGTTTTGAAACATAAATTAGTGAAGAATTAATCAGTTTGGCAAAAATACTAAATGACACTTTAGTTTTATGACAATTTTAAGACTCTTAACCAGTAAGTAGTTTTATGATAAAATTTACTCCCAATGCTGGATTTTGGTGCTGCCATGAGTAATTGAATTGTTAATAGGAACTCAAGTGTGTAGTTTAATATTTTGCCAATAAAAGTATTATGTCTCTATATAGGATTTAACATTTTATTATAAAACTTTATGTACATTTTTGGTCAGCCAGATAACTTGACTTTCTTCAATACATCATTTTCCTCCCTTTCTTCCAGCTTCTATCTATCTTTGTACATACAATAAGCCTGATAGTTTTCACCCTGGAGATTTCTGTTCTGAAGGTTTTTTTTAAAAGCTTAGCTATTCTCTACAATGTGAATTTCAGCCATAATAGCAAACATCTTCATGCTATTTCTCCTACTATAAAATGTCAAACTACTAGGTAAGATGTTCAGATATATAAGACACAGAAATGTTTTGAGTAGTGTCATTCTCAACACTTTGAAAATAACTGGGATCTGTTTCTCAAAACAGAACTGGTAGAATGGGATTATGATCATAAAGGAAACTCTTCTAAACTCAAAACATATAGTCCTCAATTTTAGGTGATGGCCACCAGATTTGAAAACATATCTACCAGAGTAAAAAAAAAAAAAAATCAACCATTGTTCTTATATACTGAGTATCAAATTTGATTGTAAAATTTTCACCTAAAAGATGTTTAGATTTTACATTATTGGACTTAAAATTAAGCCAATATATCTCCCTCTCTAAACTTGTCTTAGTAACAATAGTATAAAATCCCTAGAATGCAAAAATCACTGTTCATATTCAAGCTCACAATAATTGTTCTTAAAGCTACTGTCTCAAAACTTTTGAAGTTACCTCAGGTAACATAGTACAGCACTGACATAGTCTTTGTTTCTATTATTTTGGATACCATTTCTGCTTTAAGTTAGGGCATTTCTTAGCCTCTTCTCAAAATAATGATAGCTTACAAACATAGAGTTAAAGATCACAACTTAATTTACTATTTTCTTAAAGACTAGAGGCCCTTTATCAATAATTGAAGTATGGTGCCATTCTCTACCTTCCCAAGTTATATTTGTTTATACAAGATACATATTTATCACATCAAAATACAGGAATGGGTACTAAGGTTCCTCCAACTATACTGAAGCCCACTTAATCTACAATGAGATTCAAGTACAGAACCTATTTCTGCTATCTAGGAGCAGTTGGTCATGTGATACAGAGAAAGAGAGGAAAGATACCTTCCTGTTCCCCTTCGAATTGTAATAGAATCTTATTACAATTCATCTTTTTATCTTTTAATCCTCATTCCTTACCCAGTCAGGTGTCTATACTTGCCCTTTCCCTGGGTACATTAAGCCTTGGGCTGAATACATTTTGATTCAGGATAAGTGTAGGAAAATTTTCTGTGATTTTTCTCTGTAACTTTTCTATGTTACTTTTTTCTCTATTTCTCTTGTTTATTACTATGTTTTCATTGTCTCTCTTTAGTAATACTCTTTCCAAATTATTTGCCTCCACATAATCAAAGCTTCCACAATTCAACTAATTATTAATTTATAACAATTCTTATAATATTCATTAATTATTAAATTTATTTACATTAAGTGATAATGATATCTAGTTCCTCATGGCAATTGAATTTTCATTTTAAAAAAACTGTTATCCTTGTAGCAAGGTAAAATAAACATTCAGATATTATGAAAAGATATTTGGGCAGAGATCCAAAAAGATGGGATAGGCCTTCTTTGGAATTTACACTTCAGAATAAACTTCCATATGTGCTCTTTCTGCTTTCTATCTTATTTTTTTTTTCTTTTCTCTATTTCAGAATCTACAAACCCTTTAAAAATTTTCAATATTTTCACAACAGTCCCAAAGGCTGGAATAGTAGGGAAGTTCTCCCAGAAAGGGGCTAGGTAAGCTATTTTCACATTCAGATTATTTGTAATTTATAATTTACTAGCCAGAAATACAAGGATTTAAATCTCTTTGGATAAGTAAAACACACACTCTTTTCTAGGTCCTGCTTTTGTCATTCCTCTTTGGACCAAAAGCTAAATTGGGCCCTAAACTCTGTAAGTATGGATCCCAGAATTATTCCAATTTACTCTAGTACCCTCCAGTTTTAGCTCAATAGCAGATTTTGCTCTATTCTCATTTTTTTCTTGTTGTCTGTGAATAAATAGGATCTATTACAATTCATCTTTTTATCTTTCAATCCTCTCTCCTTACCCCAGTTAGGTGTCTTTATTAGCATTTTCCCTTTGTACATTAAGCCTTGGGCTGAACACAGATATTTTTTTTTTTCCTGGACAGAAATATGTGGCTTTAATATAGAATAGGTGTTTTTCCTTTCAGGGTTTCCTTGTTCCTAGCTAAAACCAACTTCTCTTTGACCTCAGACCTTGTTTCTGACTTTGCCTCTTTCCTTAATCAATAGACACTGTGTATTCCTAGACACTTAAATTTATTTTTTAGCATCTGCATAGTATGTGGCTTCTAGTTACTCATTCCATTTCTGACTTGCTTCTTGGATTCAATATGTTGCTTTTGATGACATAATAGCAGTTTTATAATTCCAGTGCACTCTTCTACTTGATTTAATCTTGAGGAATGTTGGTCAGCCTATTTGTTTTGTAAAAATTGTCTTTAAAACAGTACTTTGACGTATAAGATTTAAGTTTGACTCTCAGTCTCCCATACATCTAGTTATTATCTATATCTATCTATCTATCTATCTATCTATCTATCATCATCATCATCATCATCATCATCTATCTATCATCTATCTATCATCTATCTATCAAGCTATCTACCTATCTATCTAGTTATCTACCTACCTATCTCTCATCTTTGTCTGTCTTTCTTTTATCAACCTGATTGAGGTATGTGTTTATTATTCTTAGCTAAATACTTTGGATCAAATTATAGGTAGAAGTTTACCATTTTAAGAAACTTCCAGGTTTTTTAGTTTTCCAATGTGTTGTACTATCTGAAATACACATTAGCCATTTGAGTTCAAGTTGTTCCATATAAACAGTAACACTAAATATCATTACCTTTTTAATTTTAATCATCCTCATGGAATGTAGTTGTATTGTGTTGTGGTTTTAAATTGCATTTGCCTGATGAGAAACTATTTTACACATGCACTTAGTCATTTGCACTGGTTCTTTTGTGAACTGTCTGTTCAAATATTTCCACTTCTTTTGAGATCATTTATCATCTTATGATTGGGTTATAAGAGTTCTTTTTATATTCTGGATATAAATCCTTTGTCAGTTATATGTATTATGAATATTTTCTCTCAGGTTGTGACTTGCTTTTTCTTTACTTAATGAGATCTTTTCCGGGCAAATTTTTTTTTTTTTTAATTTTGGTAATACTATGGATGACAAACAAACAAACAAAAAGACCACATACTAACATAACAAACTCACAGGAGGCCATCATGGCTGACCCTACAAACTCAGGGACTGAAAATAGCCACATAGAATGGTCTGAACATAAAAATTTCTAACCTAAATCAGGTCATGGCAGGTAGTCATATCCTGGGCCTATAGATTTCTTGAAGGTTAATCTTTACCATAAGTTAGCCTGTCTATTGTTTTTTTACATCTGAGATAACACACCCTTGGAATGTCAGAGTAATCCCTTTTTTCTGGCCCCTCAAAGCATAACCCACAGACCCCTCATACTTATCTTGTCCCACCTCATGACATCTCTATGTGCTATAAATGTTATTAATTCTTCTATATCCACCAATGTAAAAGAAGTATATGTCCCTCCATTTTACTTTTTATCCAATCCCAGAGATTTCTTTGCTTTGCTTTCTCCTGCCCCCTTAATCTACCACCAATGAATCCTCTTTACGACTCCTCCTTTGATTCTAATGTATAAAATAAACTGCAAAACTGTCATCTTCCAGGACATTTTGTTATTCCATTGAGATTTTGATTCCCAGCAATTGTCATTTTAGCTCAAATAAACTCATTAAAATTCTCTACAGGTTTAGACATTTCTTACATCAAAAATTCTCAATATTTTTCTTCTTATGTTTATACTTTTATGTCCTATTTGAGAAATCTTTGTCTACATCAAGCCACATAGTTTTAACTACTATATATTTTTCTAAAGTACTATACTTTAGCTTTTATTTTTAGAGTCATGATCCATTTTGTGTTAATTTTTATGCATGATATGAGGGAAGGGTAGATGTTCATTTCAGTTTTCCTTTTGGATATTCAATTGTTCCAGCATCATTTGTGAAAGGACTTTCCTTTCCCCATTGATTGCCTTGGCACTTAAAAAAAGATCAATTGACCATATATGTGCAGATCTATTTCTGAGCTCTATTTTTCACATTCATCTATATAGCTATTCTTGTGTAAGTATAACTCTACTGAATAAAAAAAAAAAAAAAGATGTAAAATAAGCCTGGAATTCACATAGTAAAAATGCTATAGTTTTCTTTTTCTCTATTGCTTTGGTTATTCTAGGTTGTTGACTTTCTCCATATATATTAGAATCAGCCTGTCAATTTCTAAAAAAAATAAGCTTTCTGGTCTACTCTTAGAGAATATAAACTATATTGTGAAAAAAAAAATGTCTATTTTTACTTGCAATGTTATTGCCAGAATCTAGGAAGGAAATCATATATGATATATATTTGTATATAATAAATATTTGTATGATCTGTAAATTAATGAAGAAATTACTTTTGCTTGTGTGGTTTAATAGAAAAAAATAGAGTTAGAATCAAAACTGAGAGGTTTTAGTACTAGAGATGTTAGTATAAAGATTTTAGAGAATGTAAAGAATATCATTTTATTTTTTTTCTCATGCATAAATAAGCATCTTTAAATCTTCTATAAGGTCTCTTTGTTCACAGGTTATGGATATGCTTTTAATAGGGACCTCCCCAGGACAACTTAGCACTTTTCTAATATTTTATTTCATTTTTACTATAGCAATTAAAAACACTATATTGTACTATTTTTTGTTTCTGTTCCTACCCTCCCCCCCCTTTTTCAGCACTATAAAACCAAGGTCAGTATCTTATTTTCATCTTTATATTCTGATCTCTAGGCATATAGTTTGCCCCAAGCACATTTCACAAAGGATTCATGATTGAATGGCCAAGCACATTTTTGGTGATTTTTCTTTTGAGTGCGACATCAGGTAGTGCTGATAAAACTACTCAAGATGATGAATATGGCATTCTTGGCAGTTATATTTCCTGTGACCATATAGATTAGACACAAATACTACTCCAGAGACTTGCAGCTTTGCATAGTTACTATATCATGACTGTCAACTTACCAAAAGACGTACTGACCTTTCTTAATCAGTGCATCATTTGGAATGTGTGGCAATGGAGCTTCTTGACAACTTTTAAGCTTGAAAACCATAGTTTGCATGTAAAGATTCCCTTGTGAAGGGAGGCCATGATTTTCATCTTCTTCATTCTTGTCATTAGTAGTTCTTTGCTGACTCTGTACATCTTTAACATGCAAGAATGCAATCACTAGCAATTTCTGGATTACTGTCATAAGGATTTATGATGATCTTCATAGCCTGTTGAGTTAAAAAAAAAGTTTCCCAGAGGACCAGAGCACATTATGATACCAGGTTCCATTTTTAGCATATGTCCCAGGGTAAATTTAATGTAGCGATGGCTGCTTTAAAATGGACATTTCTTTCACTTAAGAAATACATATTTCTTTTAAAAATATTCTGTTTACTCCAGTGAGTGAAGAAATTAGTAACCAGAAATAAGAGGAAAAAAGGAAAAATTGACATGAATATCAAGTAGGAAATTGTCTCTTCATATATTTAATTAGACTATCGAGTTAACTTTACCTGCTGAAGATGATTATGTGATAGTGTAATGATTCTTTATAGTTCAAGTTTGCTCCTAAAAGAGTTAAAAATCTGAAGCATGCAAAAAAATCACTTTTATTTTTCCTTTCCCTCCTACTTAATTATTTAGTTTAAAATTTTTCAATTATCTGACCACATGCTATTAAAATATTTTAGCCATATTGATAACTGATTCAACAATTTATAAATACACTTTAGTCACTCTATGTTTACACATCATTTTTGTTGACAGAAGTCATAATGGATAGTTACAAATGAGGAAATTATCATATTACATGGGAACAAATTTCCAGAGAAATCTTGTCTGGATTTTTGGTTATTTGTTGTTCCTGTCATATTTATAAACCTATGTACCAATATGTCCTAAATAGAACTGAAATGATAAGGTTATGATACTGATATAAAATATTATTTTGAGAAAAAAGAGTCATAATAAATACTAAAATATAAGAAGTTATCAAAGTAAGTACATTTGCATGGCTGGTCTTTCTGCTTCTATTCATGATTTCCTATCAGCTAATCTCCATGCAGCAGGATTTTAAAATGTAGATCAGGTCATACTATTCCCTTGCTCAAAATCCTCTAGCAGATTCTCATGAACAGTCACATTCTGAATAAAATGCAAAGTTCTTTCCAAGGCCAAACAGCCCCTTTCTACTTCTCCAATGTTGTCACTCCATCTTTACCCTAGCTCGTCATCTGCTTCAGCCACTCTGGCTTCATTGCTGTTGTTAAACGAATCAAACATGTTACCTACTGCATGTTACCTATTACCCCCTCCTCATAACTCTTTTCATCCATGTGTTCATTTGGCTCTTCTGCATTTCATTCAGGTCCTAGAAAGTTTCTCTTGCACCTTGAAAAAGTATCTGCCTAAGGAATTTTGGAAACATGGCGGAGTGAGAGATGTCCCCAAATCTCTCCGTCTGAAACAACAATAAGCTGAATATTTAAAACTCAACAACAACAACAAAAAAAAACCACTCAAACTGCACACCAGCATGTCTGAGCATGGGATCTGCACATAAGAGCTAACACAGGTTAGAGTCCTGGGTGTCGGGAGGTAGACTGACAGGAATAAAGAAGCTGCCACTAACAGCCACCAGAACTACCTGTAGAGGGAGGGGGAGGAGAGAAGGTGGGGCTAGTTCTCTGAACAGTCCTGCCTGGGGGAGTTTGAGTTCCTTGCAGCTGGGTGCAGTGCCCAGTCACCAGGGAAGAAAACAGAGAAGCAGGACAGCAGAAAAACAACAGTTGATTTTTACTAACCGCGCTTGCAAAACTGAGGCTGATATGCAGCTCCCAACCCCCATCAGGGAGGGCCCCTCTCGCCATACCCTCCAACGGAACACTGTGGAGCCCAGGGAGAATCTGAGTAAATGCTACCAAAACTATCGCTAACACTGACAGGACTGAAACTAAGGGTAGCGAGCGTAATTAAATATCTATCAGAAAATAAAAAGGTATTTTTAAGGCTTTATATAAAGCAGGAATCCAGGAGGCTTAGATGCCAACTACTGGAAACCAAAAGAAAAGCTCCTTCTTTGGAGCAGACTAAAGAGAGACCTTTGTATGATAAATCATTTTTCTGGAAAAAAAAGCAGAATACATTTCTTTTAATGCCCGAGCAGAGAAATAGTCCATAAAACACCATGGACAATCAAGGTGACAAGGCATCCCAGAAAGAAAGAGAAAGATTTCCAGGAAATTAGCTTACAGATATAAAAAATGCAATTTAAATGACAGAGAATTCAGGATGATACTTCTGAAAACTCAGTGAGTTACGAAATGAACCATATCAACAATTTCAGGAATTGAAAAAACAACTAGATGAGCAGAGCAAGGAGACTGAAACCTTCAAAAAGAAAAGAATAGACCTTCTGGAGATTAAAAACACACTGCAAGAGTTGAAAAATGAAATAGCAAACTTGGCAAATAGAGTCAACCAAATGAAGGAAAGGATCAATGATATCAAAGACAGAAATCTAGAAATGCATCAGATGAAAGAAGAGCGAAATCAAAGAATAAAAAAATAATGAAAGATAAATACAAGAACTAACTGATACCATCGAGAGGAAACATAAGAACAATGGGCATTACCGAAGGGGAGGAAAAGGAGCAGGGACTAGAAAGCATTTTCAGACATTTATTTGTTGAGAATTTCCCAAATCTAAAGAATAAGTTGGAGGTTGGAATTCAAGAAGTCATAAGAAAATCCAATTATCTGAACCCAAAATGGCCTTTAAAGAGACACATTATATTAAAATTATCAAAAATCAATGACAAAGATAGAATTCTCAGGGCAGCAAAGAAGAAGACAATGGTAACTTATAAAGGAAAACCCATTAGATTATTGTTGAAATTCTCAGCACAAACCTTACAATCCAAAAAGGAATCGAATCAAATATTCACACTGTCAAGTAAAAGGAACAACCAGCCTAGAATAATGTATCCAGCTAAGTTCGTCTTTAGATTTGAAGGAGAGATGAAGACTTACAGACATACAAAAATCGAGGTAATTCTCTACTATGAGGCCTGCACTACTGGAAACACTGAAGGAGGTCAGCTCACCTAAAACAAAATTACCATAAAAATACATAATTAAGAGTAAAGTGACTATCAGGCAGATAAAAGCAGGGGAGTGCAACTCTTACCAAAAACAGGGCATTATAACCTTAAAAATAAGAAGAGATTTGCTATAGTAAGATAGTAATAAACGTTCAGGCTACATAGGGACAAATTGAGATAACAATGACTGAAAAGGGGAGGATTCAAGGATCCAAATTCACAAAAGCATATGGAGATAAGGCATCACAAAAGAAAATGGATGATTATATATATCCTTTATATATTCGTAATGCCAACAACACACCAAAGATTCAGAAATAAAGTATATAACATAAAACAAGAAGAACCAGAGGGAAAACCCACAAAAGCCAACTAAAATAAAGTAAAGAGACACAAAGACAAGGAAGCAATGGAAACATCGAGCTACCAGAAAGCAAAAGATAAAATGGCTATAAGAAGACCTCGTATTTCAATATTTGCCCTAAATGAAAATGGAATGAACTCACCAATAAAAATGCACAGAGTTGCAGAATGGATCAAAAAACAAAACCCAACCATATGCTGCCTCCAGGACACACATCTCAGCTGCAAAGATAAATATAGACTCAAGTGAAAGGGTGGAAAATGATATTTCAAGCAAATGGCATTCAGAGAAAAGTGGAAGTAGCCGTACTAATATCGGATGAAATAGACTTCAGAATAAAAAATGTAAAGAAAGACACTGAGAAACACTTCATAATGATAGAGAGAATTATGCACCAAGAAGATATAACACTTATTAATACCTATGCTTCCAATCAGTGAGCCCCAAATATGTAAAGCGATTACTAACAGAACTAAAAGAGAGAAACAGACCAAAACACTCTTGTACTAGGGGACCAAAATACCCCACTTCAGATATGGACAGATCATCCAAACAGAAAATCAATAAGGAAATAAAATCCTTAAATGACATATTAGACCAATTGGACATACTTGACATATACAGACTGTTCCATCCCAAAACAGCTGCTTATACATTCTTCTCTAGTGCACAAGGAACATTCTCAAGGACTGACCACATACTGGGACACAGAGACAGCCTCAGCAATTATAAAAGGGTTAATCATACCAACAATATTCTCTGATCATAACTCTTTGAAACTAGAGATCAGCTGCAAAAAGAAATAAGGAAGAACCACAAATACATGGAGATTAAACAACATAATACTAAAGAATAACTGGGTCAGAGAAGAAATAAAGAGAGATCAATAGACACATAGAAATGAATGATAATGATAGTACAACATAGTAAAACTTTTGGGACATGGCAAAAGCGGTCATAAGAGGAAAGTTAATATCATGACAGGCCTATCTCCAAAAACAAAAATGATCATAAATAAACAACCTAACACTTCATCTTAAAAAACTAGAAAAGAATAAATGATGTCTAAAGTCAACAGAAAGAAATAGTCAAAATTAGAGCAGAAAGAAATGAAATTGAAAATAGAAAAACAATAGGAAAAATAAATGCAACAAAGATCTGAGAAGGTTCTTTGAGAAGGTTAATAAAACTGACAAACTCCTGGCTAGACTCACTAAAGAAAAAAAGAGAACAGACACAAGCAAATCAGGGACGAAAGAGGGGAAATTATGACTGACATCGCAGAAAAACAAAAGATCATACAAGAATACTATGAAAAAGTATATAACACTAAATGTAATAACCTAGAAGAAATGGACCAGGACTTAGGAAAATACAAGCTTCCCACACTGAATCAAGAAGAACTGGAAAATCTAAATAGACCAATCAGCAGTATGGAAATTGAAACAATCATCAAAAACCTACCAAAAAGTAAAACCAGATGGCTTTACCAGAGAATTCTACCAATCATTTAATACCTATTTAATACCTCAATAATAGATTTAGTACCTATTCTCTTTAAACTCTTCCAAGAAATTTAAGAGTAGGCAATGCTTCACAACTCATTTTATGAGGTCAATATCATCCTTATACCAAAACCTGGTAAATACAACACACAAAAAGAAAACTACAGACTGATATCTCTCATGAACACAGTCGCAAAAATCCTAAATAAGATACTAGTGAATCAAATACAGCAACATATTAAAAAGATTATACACCACAATCAAGTGAGCATCATCTCTGGGGCAAAGGAGTTGTTCATCGTACACAAAACGATTAATGTAATATATCACAAAAACAAATTAAAAAAATAATAATCATATGCAAATATTGATAGATGCAGAAAAAGCCTTCGACAAGATACAACATCCATTTTTGATCAAAACACGTAACAAAATCGGTATAGAAGGAAAGTACCTTAACTTAATAAAGGCCATCTATGACAAATTCTCAGCCAACATTATACTTAATAGTGAAAAACTATAAATCTTCCCTCTAAGATCAGGAACAAGGCAAGGCTGTCCACTATTGCCATTGTTATTCAGTACAATGTTGGAGGTCCTAGCGAGTGCAATCAGACAAGAGAAAGATATAAAAGGCATCCGAATAGGAAACAAAGAATTCAAATTGTCACTATTTGAGGATGATATGATTCTCTATATAGAAAACCCTGAAGACTCCACGAGAACACTACTAGAAACTATAAGCAAATAGAGTAAATTTTCTGCATATAAAATCAACGTTAAAAAATCCATAACGTTCCTATTCTCTAATAATGAAGTGTCAGAAAAATAAGTGGAGAAAACAATACTTTTTGGAATTGTAACAAAAAGAATAAAATACCTAGGAATAAATTTAATGAAACGTATGCAGGACATGTATAATGAAAACTATAAGACCATGTTAAAAGAAGTTGAAAAAGATACAAAGAAATGGAAAGATATTCTGTGTTCTTGTATTGGAAGAATCAGCATAGTTAAAAAGTATTATACCTAAAGTATTATACAGACTTAATGCAATCCCCATCAAAATTCCATCGGCATTTTTTAAAGAAATAGAACAAAAAATCATCAGATTTGTATGGAAGCACAAAAGACCCCAAATTGCCAAAACCATTCTGAGAAAAAAGAACAAGGCTGGAGGCATCCCTCTGCCTGACTTCAAATTATACTACAAAGCAACAGTAATAAAAACGGCATGGTATTGGCAGCAAAACAGACGCAGGGACCAATGGAACAGAATCGAGAGTCCAGAAGTAAACCCATATTTATATGGGCAGATAATTTTTGAAAAAAAGCGAAAAAACATACAATGGAGAAATGAAAGCCTCTGCAATAAATGGTGCTGGGAAAACTGCAAAGACACCTGCAAAAGAATGAAACTAGACTGTTTTCTATCACCGCACACCAAAATTAACTCAAAATGGATTAAGGTCCTGAATATAAGACCTGAAACAATAAAATGCATAGAAGAAAACATAGGAATGAAACTTGAGGACCTTGGCCTTAAAGAAGATTTTATGAACTTGACTTCAAAAGTAAGGGAAGTAAAAGCTAAAATAAATAAATGGCTTGCATCAAACTAAAAAGCTTCTGCTCAGCAAAAGAAACTGTCAACAAGGTAAAGAGACAGCCATCCGAATGGGAAAATATATTTGCAAGCAATGCTTCCAATAAGGGGTTAATATCCAAAATATACAAAAAGCTCATACGGCTCAATAACAACAACAACAAAAAATGATGCAATCAAAAAATGGGCATAGGACCTGGACAGACACTTCTTCCTAGAGGACAAACAAATAGCCAACAAACATTTGAAAAGATGTTCAACATCACTAGCTATTATGGAAATGCATGTCAAAACCACAGTGAGATACCACCTCACACCTGTTAGAATAGCTATAACCAACAGGACAAGTAATAACAAAAGTTGGAGAAGATACAGAGAAAAAGGAACACTCATACACTGCTGGTAAATAGGCACAGCCACTATGGAAAACAGTATGGCATTTCCTCAAATATCTAAGAATTGATCTACCATATGATCCAGCAATCTCTCTATTTGGTATTTACCACAAAGACTTGAACACCTATAACTGAAAAGATATTTGCACACTGATATTCATAGTAGCATTATTCACAGTGGACATGGAAGCAACCAAAGTGTCCTAAATAAATGATTGGCTAAAGAAGCGGTGGTACATATATACAACAGAATATTACTCAGTAATTAAAAGACATGAAATACTGCCATTTGCAACAATATGGGTGGACCTCGAGATAATCATGCTAAGCGATATAAGCCAAACAAAAAAAGTTGGAAATCACATGCTATGTCTTATATATGAGTTGTAAACCTAAAAACAACAAACAAACAGAACAAACAAACAGAGACTCATTAACATGGACTATGGACTAGAGGTTACCATATGATAAGGTGTGGTGGAGGAGAGGGTGAGTAGATGAGGTCAAGGGGTCAAATATAAGAGGGTAGGTGGAGAGTGAAGTGAGTAAAGGGGATCAAATATATGGTAGTTGAAGGAAACTGGATTTTGGGTGGTAAACACAATGGAATATACAGATGTGAAATTATAATGTAAACCTAAAAATTGTATAATTGTATTAACTATATATCCCCAATAAATTTAATAAAATTAAAAAAAGTATTCACTTAACCATCATTTTTTAACCTTGCTTTCCTTTCCTATTTAACATTTATCACAGTCTATTTTATCCTTACTTTTTGCCTGTTTTAACAAAAACTTAATGAGGGCAAAGACTTCACTTTTTTACTGTACTACTCATCACTTTCTCATTTTTGGTTTGCCACCTTGTTTTGCTAAAGCCCAATTTCCAGTAGATTTGTAAAAGTGAGGCTATAAGAAGAAATTGTTTTAAAGCTTGCATGTTGTAAAATGTCTTGACTCTATCACCTAGCCACTTGGAATAGTAAGGAAAGCACTATTTTGTAAAATCCTGTGTGTTGTGAGAAAATAATTTCAGTGTACATGAAAATCGTAAGGGGATCAGAAGGAATATGAGTGGAGTACAAATAGCAACTGCTACACTACTTCTCTGTCCACTTTTTCACTTCTAAACATTTGTTAAAATTGTTGCTGTTTTTTTGTGTGTTTTTTTTTAATCTCTCTCAGTAATTTTGGGTCATTGCATTTGTTTTGCTTGATTTTTACACACTATGTCAATCTGACTTATTTACTGGAATTTGCTAGAAGTCCTGAGGTTCTTTTACTAATATTCTCTACTTTTGTAGGAAAGAAAATATAATGAAAAAAATTATCAGAGAAAATAATAAAAATTATTTGTTGATTACTAAATACATATATCATATTAATCAAATTACTCACAGTTTTAATTTTTTGTCTTAGATTACTAAAATTAGAAAAGTAATAGGTAAAAAAAAACAAAAAATGTGAAGGATAAAAGATAGTTGAATATTTTGAATGAACAGAATTGGATAATGCACCCAATGATGTTTTTCAAAGATTTATGAATCTTAACATGTAATTATTTAATTAAATTATATAGTTTATAACAAAAATATAATATATCTATATAATTGGAATTAGAAATGTTATCATTTATTAGCTGAGAACATTGATATTGAGAAATTTAGGATTCTCTTACATCATTAAAAATTACTTTGGTGTTTCTTTCCATCTAGTTTTTGAAAATTTGTGAGAAAAAAGTAGGAAAAAAACTACAAGAGCAGCTCAAATTTATTCCCACTGAATGTAATAAGTTACAAATTCATTTTTCTGAAGAAGTAGCATCTTCTACAAACATTTTCAACTTTATTAGCCACTCCCTCCCAAGTAACCAATGATTAGGGCTAAAAGGTAAATGCCTATGTATTTAAAGTAAGCAAGTGGGAGCAGTCCTATTTTTTTTTTCTATGCCGTTTGCTAGCCATTCACAGAGTAAATGGACTATAAGTATATATGTAGGTATAGGTATAAGTATAGATATATGTATATATTTGGGTCCAGTTTGAGATTCTACATATTTGGGAGTCCAATAACAAAGTGGAGAAACATATTTTCCTAACTGCTTAATTACATTCTGTTTATCTGAAAGATCTATATAGTACTACTTGTTTTCCACATTTTTTTTTTTTTTACTTTTGACAATCCGTGTTATCTTGAAAATTGCCTACAGTATTTAGGAAAGTGTTAAATGTATAATAGAAACCTGGCAAATTGTTGTTGTCTGGCAATTAAAGTGACACAGCAATGTTTAAAACTTGAAAGTCAAAAAATGCTTGGTATTAGCAAAATATGAAGCAGTTTTATAATTTTTATTTAGATTACAAAATATATGAAATAAGAAGTATCTAAAAAACTACTAGTACAACAAATAATTATTAAATGTTTTTTGAAACTCATTTCCCTGAGTTGTACAATAGAAGAAAATGAAACTATATTTGGTTGATCTATATCTGCTGTGATTTTCTAGCAGTTTAGAGAAGCTGACATATTAAAAATAATTTCTGAAGAAGAAAATTTAGAACCACAGAGTTGCCACATGTTAAAAATACTATCACAATGTATTTCCAAAGCAAATATTCAAGGAAACATTAAATGGTGTAATACACAAAATGAAAGTTATTTATAAATACTGTTTTCTGATGAAAGATACATTACCAAGAATCTTCCTAATCAATCAGTACTTACCTGAGAACTAGAAATAACTCAGTGGAGATGTCTCCTTAATGATATTTTGTTTCCTTGCAAATGAAATGTTAGCATTTCTATAGCATTTACTATGAGCCAGCTATTGTTCTAAGCACTATGCTTGTCATCATTTTACAAATAAGGAAACTGAGGCACAGAAAAGTTAAGCAATTGTCAAAATCATACATATTTGTGAAATCAAGTGAACAAACTGAGTCCAGTGTCCATGTTCTTACCTGCTTTGAATTACTACTTTTTGAAGAGCAACTTCTTTGGCAATGAAATGTATGAGCTAACATTAATCACCAGGAATATTTCATTGTGACTCCAGTTAACAATACTGTTTCTTCTTATAGCAATATCATTTTTTCTCCAAGTAAGAAGATAAACGAGGATAAGCAAGGAAATGGAGGTAGTAGCTAGGTGCTCCTTGGAGGTAATGGCTAGAGGTAAGTTTCCATTATGTTCTATTGGGGTTGAATTTGAAATCAAAGAATAGAAGAGACTGGGAATATATGAGATAGGACAAGTAATGAATAAATTTCTAAATCTTCGCAGTGTTTTATAAAGAGGCCATCCTACAAATGAAGAAGAAAAGGACAAAAGAAGGCAGAATAATTTAAATTAAGAGAAATGTATTAAATTTTGATTTTCAAAGATATGAGTCTAAAATGGTTTTTCACAAATGAACTACTATGTAATTTTATGGTCTTTTTGCCATGAGAGTGTCAAAATCTGTCATGGTATCTAGTTTAAGTTGTTGGATAGTTTCTGATACGAATATGATGATGGGAGCAAGAAGTTTTACTTTTTAAGGATCTCTTAGACTGAGATATTTGGTAACTCAACACCGTGGTCCAACCAAGTAATGAGCCAATTCTACCCTTGCCAGGTATCAAGAACAAAGTGGGAAGTGAACACCATTCAAGTGTGTTATTTGATGAATCATTTGTGGAATACTCTTTGGAATTCTAAGTCTTAGTCTTTAATCCATGCTGAAAATAAAAATAACTAAAAAGGACTTCCAGTAGTTTTTCCCTAGAAATCAAAATATTTAAAGAATATTTTTATACTTATATTCATTTTTTTGTGTTTTTGCTATCATATTTTCTATGATTTACAACAATGATTACAACAACATTATCATCAGAGGTCATAATACTTAACTCAATTCCAGTTACTTTTTATAACCCACAAGGCATATTTAAACATTCAGTGTGAAAGATGAACAGGGAATCAACATGGCAAAAGACTGGAAAAAAATTAATGTATTGTTAGCTCAAATAGAATAAAGCATGCTTACAAAGAGTAAATTGTCATTCATCCCTTGACACAAAGAATCTAAATTAATATATTTTCTTCTTTTCTAAAATGAAACACTAGTTTAAGAGTTATCTAATCCTTTAATCCAGATTGAAATCCTTTAATCCTGCCAAGAATATCCCAAAATGGGAGTTAAGAAAAGTATTTCAAATGCATTCATAATTGTACCAATAAAAGTATACTCCTTGTCCAGGCTGATCCTGTACTAAAATGCTTTTTAGACCTTCATTTATTCTAGATAAATAAATTATCATAAGAAACAAGTAGCTTCAGAATTAGCAGATAGCAATGGAAAGAACTGAGAGTAATTTCTTATTTGTCACAGTATTGAATGTATAACCTAAAGTATTATAATTTTATTCTTTTTATTTATAGATCTTTTTTTTTAGGATTTTAACAATGTGTATTTGGGGAAAAATTATTTATTATAACTACTGATGATAATGATAATAATAATAAAAATTACGAAAAGAGCTCTAAAGTTTGAATGCTTCCAAGAACATATTGATTAGAAAATACCTTACTAGACAGTATAATCAACTCCAAACATATAATTAGTCTGAAAAGGTCATCATAACTTTTTTAAATGGTATCATTCATATTTTTATTACTTTTAGTTTTACCATTGACAAATAAGTATCAGAAATACAAAGTTTTCTGCTCAGCTGAGAAAATGAAATAATATATTTTTTTCCATGCGAGTAGAGGAAAAGGCATTATTAAATGGTGGATACATAGAAGGAACTTCATAAATATCTGTTGAGCGATTAACTGCTTTATCCTGATCACAGCAAATCATAGGGCTAGTTGAGTTCTTCCTATGAGTCCAAGTAACATTTTCTTTTGTGGTCAGCCTAGAAAGAAAGTTCACTTTCACTCTTGATTTTCAAATCATCCTAGACTTACATTTGTCATTTTGCAACATTTGTACGCCCCACCTCCCCCCAGAAAAAGAGGGTATTTTAGGAAAAATATATGAAAAATGCAGTACAGAAAATTACCTTACTATTTTTTTTCAGTTAAATTCAAGCCTTCTAATACCCAGTACATTTAGAGGTCTTACTTATTTCTAGAACTATTAGGAAATAAGAATTAAGTGACAATAATATATTCAAAAGTATATATTGTGGACTTAATGTCACTCATTGGTTCTTGATTTAGGAAGAGAATTCAAGTAATGAGTCACATATTCAGGACATTCACTAAGAACAAAGAACAACAACAACAAAAACACACCTAGGTATATCATATTCAAACTGCTAAAAAACAATGACAAAGAGAAAATTTTGAAAGAAGCCAGATGTTGAGTGTATACTTTACCTATAAATGAACAGGATAAGAATTACAGAATACTTCTCATTAGAAACTCTGCAAGAAGAGAGTGGAGTGAGATGTTTAAAATGCTGAAATTAAAAAAAAAAAAATCTACTAACATAAATTCTACATTAAGCAAAATTTTCCTTTAAATAGGAAGGAGACACAAAGATTTTCTCAACAAACACACACTGAGGGAATTTACCACCAGCAGAGCTTCCTGTGATCAATATTAAAAGAAGCATTTCAGTCATAAAGAAAATAATGTAGGATAGAAACTTGGACCTACAGAAAATAAGGAAGGTTATTGGAGAAAGAATAAATGGAAATTAAATTAAAATATTTTCTTTTTCTTACTCTATATTGACCTAAAAGATAACTATTTCATGTAATAATTATAACACCCTATTTGAATATAGATTCAACAAAACAAAACACAATAAAAAAAACGCAGCAATTTATTTCATGGATGTCAACAAATTTATTCTAAAATTTATATGGAAACACTAAAAATGCAGAATAGCTCACATGATACTAAGTGCAAAGTCGAAGGCATTACACTACCTGATTTCAAGACTAATTATAAAAGTACAATAATCAACACAGAATGCTCTCAGTTAAAATGTAGGCACACAGATCAATGGAACAGAGTAGAAAATCCAGAAATGACCCATGCAAACGTAGTTAACTATTTTTTTTTTTTGACAATAGTACAGAGACAATTCCAAGATAAAGGAAATTACCCATTGTTTTCCTGTCATTCAGTCTATCAATTAAAGATGAGTTCTATCAATTCTATCAATTAAAAACATCAGTGAGTGGTGGCCTGCTGCTCTGTGTGTCAGGAAGCCTCTAGTTTCTAAAAGATCTCAAGACTACATGATAAAAAAAAAATACCCATTTGTTTTCGATATAAAAAAGAAAAATGAAGCAGCCTCTTTTCAATCTTGGGAGGAGTCCACGGAAGCATAAGAGCTGGCAGTTATAAAAAAGGCACTTAGAGCCTCATACTTAGGCCAGATATGTGGCTGTTTATGCTTTCAAAACTTGAGATTAAATGGACATGGCACAAAATCTGACCTATTTATCACACGCTCAGTATAAACTGAAAAGTAAGAGATCATTAAAAGTATTTTTAAATCCCTTATGTACAATACATGAGGAATAGATATTTGGCTCCTGGGGTCTTGTCTCTGGAGATATGCGGGCTTTTTTTTTTTTTTTTAATAACCTCTGTTTTATATTTTCTAGTGATATATCCTCTACTCTATCTTCACACGTTACTTATCTCCAGCTGTCTCTGTCACAGTCTACAAATTATTTTGTCAGTCTTTCTCTTGAGCTCAGCTGAATTTTAAGATCAATGAACTTACTTGCCAATTTGACAGGACTATCAGTTGTTCTAGCAATTAATTAAGCCTTACAAATTATTTTAACCCACAACTAGCAGTCTCTACATAGCTTAATTGCCACTCAATCACAAGTTAAATTTGCCTGAAATTAACACTGTGTTCCACAAGGGACAATTTCAACCAGTCTGTCCAGTTGCTAATTTTCTAAATATTTCCTTAGGCATAGCTTTGAAAAAAAAAAAAATAAATAAAACCTTCTACAAGGAATCTCATTTTTCCGAAAGCATTTGAAAATGCTTTTCTCTTTCAATGCCTAATTTGAGGTCAAGCAAAAAGTGTTTATGAGGAAGCATTTTTCTGTCTTTGTGATATTTAACACTAATTTAGGGGAGATACACCAACTGGAGAACAGAGTATTGGAGAAAAGGGTGAAAAAGGCAAATGTATGCAGACATACACATTCACATTTTCACTTACCTAGTTCATTGACTTTATCTTATGAAATGATAGCCAAGAAAGAGAAACTGGTAATGTGAACAACTTTGCAGCTGATCTTCACACTTAAATATCATTCACCATGACAAGCCAACTTGGAAACTAACAATCTATCCACCTGTGAAAATATATTTAGATCTGTTCAGTATTAGCAAGCATTCTTCACTGGAATATCTCTGTCAGACACATCGCGTTCGTGATCGTATGGCAAAATAGCAGTATTAGGATTTTTCCAATTACTATTTGTGCCTACAGTTTTAGTTCAAGCTGCAAAATGTATGTTATATATGATCTGTCTTTGAGATAGCTATTTAAAAATGGCATGTTTCCATTTCTAAGCGCATAAATGTACATTAATCAGTTCCCAGCAGGAGAGCTACCTCCACATTCTTTGCTCGTATGATAATGGGTTGCCATGGGGGGGGGGGGAGGAATTATGTTATAGAGAAAAATCATCTTCCTTATAGAATTGGAAACTAACTTTTCTGAGGCTAGGACCTGGTGAAGAGAATCTACTTAATAGTGCCTAATAGATTTCTCTGACTGCTAGGTGCTTTCTATACATAATCTCTAATCTTCACAACAAATTTGGAATGTAGCTGCTATTACTTTTTTTTTTTTTTTTTCAGATGAGAAAGGTGAGACTCAGAGAGTTAGGCAATTTAGCAAGGTCTTAGAATTGATAAATGGAGTTACCCCTGCACCAGCTTCGTCCCTTCCAAACCATTTGCCACACTCTTTTTTAAAAAATAATTTATTTTATTTTTCAATTACAGTTGGTATACAATAATATGTTAGTTTCAGGTGTCATTAATAGTGATTAGACACATATAACTTATGAAGTGATCACTCTATACATCTAGTACTCATCTGATACCATATGTATTTATTACAATATTATTGACTATATTCCTTATATATACTTTATATCCTCATGACTGTTTTGTAACTACCAATTTGTATTTCTTAATCCCTTCCCCATCTGGCAGCCCTCAAAATGTTCTCTGTATCTATGAGTTTGTCTCTATTTTGTTTGTTTATTTTGTTCTTTAAATTCCTCATCTAAGTGAAACCATATGGCATTTGTCTTTTTCTAACTTAATCCACTCAACCCAATACCCTCTAGGACCATCCATGTTGTTACAGACAGCAAGATTTCATTCTTTTTTCCTATGTATTTATCACAGTTGTAATCAGTTAAGATGATCATATCATATCCTTGCCTAAAATCCTTCCATTATTCTCTATAGCCTAAATAATAAGGTCTAAAGTAAGATTCATTTTTAACTAGCTCTCCAGTATCATCTATAAACTTTGTGCACTTTGCACTGAGTTACATTGATAGTTAATCACTGTAGTTCTCAGAAAAAACTCTGACCCTGTTTATTCCGAGCTTTGGCATGTTTTTTACTCCATGCCTGAGAGATCTGGTGCTTACCTTTCTAACTCCCTTCCTTCAGCCCAATATACTTACATTTCTCCTGACTAATTTCTCGTATCTTTCAAAATATCAGGTTTTATTTATTTATTTATTTGTTTGTTTGTTTGTTTGTAAAATAAATAATATTTATTTTGAGGCTTTCTAGGACCTGGCCTTGCTTCAGTTTCTTTCCCAATTGTTTCTTTAACTACTTATGTTTGCATCTTAACTTGCAGTGGTCATAATATTATCTATTGATGTGTTTGACACACACTAGATCTTGGATCATTAAAAGAGAACCATGAGTTAGATCTCTAGAACTAGCACATTACTGGGAACTTCATAGATACTTAGTAAAATTTGATCAAACTTATGAATTGGGTCAGGCTGAGGAGATATCTAAGTAAAAACAACTCAAGAATGCTTGGTTTAGGAGAAAAATATTTTTTCAATTAGGAGAAATTATTATCAAATAAGAACATCCCTGAAAATAAATGAATGGTAGAAAAATCTTGTAAAACTTGATTTTAGAAGAAACTTTGGGGAAGGGTAGATATCTCACTTATGCTAGATTGAATTTCCATTATGCAACATTTACTAGATTTTAGAGTGATAAGAATGGTAATTTTGCTCAAACTGATAGTTTTGTTTTCAATTAAATATTTTGTCCTCAGGATAAATATGTAAGCCAAATTATACTTTGCCTGGCAATCTGCTAGGAAGCATTCATAAATTTGTATGTGTAGTTGTGGGTGGGGGGAGGGAAAAGTGGGTGGAGAAACAAGAAAAAAGTGATGTGAATTTCATCAAATGAATCTTAATAAGTTAATAATTAAAATGACTTAATAAATCCTCTCATAGTTACAGAAGTTATTGCTTACAGTTTTATAGTTTTTTGATAATCATCAAAAAAAATTCATGATTTTTTAATAAAGATTAGAACATTTTTCTTTTTTGTTTGTTTTTAATATCCTTTATCTCAGAAGAAACAACATTTTCATACTGACCTTTGTTTGCCCAATGAATTTTAGAATTTCAACAGATAATATGTATTCTTTAATATTTTTTATTTGGAATATATTTTAGCTGATTAGAAGTTTATAAAGAATTATATTGGCTTCTGTGTGTACTCCTATCCTCTAGAAAATTAGTTCCATTGCTAACATTTTATTACCAATTCTCTTTATAAAAATTATGAAAAAAAGAGCTCACCCCATTTTCTCACTAAATCTTATTGCTTTGATATTAAAGAAACATATTCCTTGTAATGTTTTTATTATAATGTACTTAAAAGATACTTATTTTTACTTGTGTCATAGTAAAGTAATAAAGACATCATAAAGCATACAGCTAGAGGGTTGCTGTTGTTGCTGGGGTCCATCAAAGTGAAGGTCAGGAAACCTACAAGAATATAAATCACCCTTAGTGAGAGAAATTTGGTTTAAAGAGAATTAGTGTTTATGAGAACAGCGAAGCTTCTCAAATTGTTCATGACCCATCCTCATCGAACATCAGTTCATAGTTAAAAGGATAGCTATCATACACTTAAACATTCATTTCTTCTGTTTTCTCTGTGTAACCAGGAGAGCTCAATGTTTAAGGAAAATCTGATCCAGATAATTATTTTTTTTTGTTAATATTTTGCCTCATTTTCACTTCACCTCTGCTCTAAGTAAAAGATAACATACGTCTAGAGCAGTAACCATTATAAATATGGATTTGGAAGAGAAATCCATCTTTTAAAACTCAATAAATATAGAATTTTTAAAATAAATAGCCATTATTTAGAAAAAAAAAACATTGCTTTCATTTATATAATAGCAAAGTTGAAAGTTAGCCCCAGATATTTAAAATAAAATACATTAAGTAATAATATTTTAGATACAGTATTAACTAATTTTTAAATAGATCGATATTAAAGTCTTAATGTTTATTGTGTTGTTGATTTTTTTTCAAGGAACAGAAGTGATAATTAAAATACAGTAAGGATTGGAATAGTTTAGATTTGCATCTTCCATGTCTATCTCTCTCTCCCTCTCTAATACACACAAACAAAACAAGTGCATATATTTTTTTTCATCAGGTAGTACTATTGTTCTGCCAACATTTTGGAATATAATGTAGATCATATTTCAAAGTACTTCCTTTCTGCTTTATTTGACAATCTCCTATTGGAAACTGATCCCAATGTTTAACAACATTGCTCATCAGGGAAATTTTCCTTATGAGTAACTTAAATCACTCACACTGTAACCTAGAGTCATTTACAGTTTTGTCCTAGGTGCTCCTCAGAGGAGAACTAATCAGAAGATGATCAATAAATTATCCCCCATGCACCTTCTCATGCTTTTTTTCCCCTTAAGTCATAAGTTACTGGTTTGAAGTTCTCACAACCATGTGCACTCCAGCATTTATTAAATGCAGTTAGAAATTTTAAAAAATAATAATGTCCTTGTGAACATTAGTGGAAAACCAGCAGGTAACAGTGCAAGGATTATTTAAAATTAAAGACCAGCAGGTAACGGTGCAGGAATTATTTAAAATTAAATCTCTCACCTTAAAATCATCCAGTTGAGGTATCAGATTGAACTTTAGGAGTCAAAAACCAGAAACAGATTCTAAATGTGGAAGAGAGAGATTGATATGAACTATTTGAATTCCTAGATTAAAAAAAAATACTAATAGCTTTAGGATAACTATCAATGATTTAATATCAGCCTGTAACAGCAAAAATTCTGAAATTTCCTTATTATACTGTCAAAGGGAAAGTGCCTGCTTGAGCCATCCATGTCACTAGGGAATATATATATTGTGCTCATTACTTTAAAAATTATGGATTTGTTCATGAAGTTAGGGTGTGATGAATGAAGGAATGCTTTGACAAGAATAGAAGAGAAATGGATCTGGACAGCAAAAGAGCATGTGTCCACTGTAATGATTGTGTATGTAGTAGGCAAATGACTTAGAAATGTAGACACAGACAATAGTTTAGTGGTTATCAGAGGGAAAGGTAGGGGAGGTAGATACGGGTTAAGGGGGTCAAATATTTGGTGACGGAAGGAGATTTGACTTTGCAAGGCAATATACAGATGATGCATTATTGAATTTTACACTTGAAATTTATATAATTTTATTAACTAATGTCACCCCAATAAATTTACTAGAATAAGAAATATGTGACATTACATAATAAAATAATCCAATATTCTAGTTAATGCTGTCACACAGAAAAATAACATTACATTTCGTACTTAAAATACACTCAAATTTTCTTTTTTGTTGTCTCAACAAACAGGTCATGAATTTGCTACTTTTATTTATAACATGTCAGAAAAAAAAAAAACACTGACGAGGAATATATTTTTGACTGAAAGATGATTTAACTCTTGAAATTATACCGAGTGTTCTTCAATTACATGGAAACTCACAGGTACTTCAAAGGAAAGAAACATTCCTCAGTCTATGATTTATCCCTGTTTCCTTATTACTTTAGGATTCTGGGTAGAATAGCCTGTGTTGTTAAAATTTCAATTCCATAGAAGTGGTGAGTTGTCAGTTTCAAAGTGGAAATATATTGTTATGGTTATTCGTTGTTACCATGTATATAGTCTGAAACAGGTTAATATATTCAATCTTTCATTTATTTCTATTTTTTTAACAAACAGTTATTTAGTGTCCCTATTTTTTAAACAACTTTTAGATGGTCACAATACAAAGATGTATAAGACAAAGTGAATGGCACAAATAGAATTATAAATTTTAGGGAGCAGGTGGTATATTTGGGAACTCTGTCAGATGTGCTGAGAATAAGAGGAGATGATACCAGGGCCAAATTTTGAAAGATCTCCCATGTCATACTAAAGAATAACATGACCATATCTGTATTTAGAAAGACATTTCCATAGGAATTGATTATAGAGGCGGAAAGCTGGAGAAAATAATTGAAAATCTATTATGTGCCAGGACCTGGGATACAAATATTAATAAGGCATAATCTTAGCCCTCAAGAAATTTAGGGTTGTGAAGAAAGTACAGTTTTAAAAATGCAAAGTTAACCATATCTTTACTAAAGAAACAAATACTGTAGGGTGAGTTCCTAACTACCTAATTCTGTGTATATGTGTCAGGAGTCCTAGTGGAGATAAGGGATTCATGAAGGTGGAGAATTGTCAGGAGAGACACCAAAAAGTGATACATTAATTGGAACTTGAACAAATAAAGGACTCATAAGGGAACAAAAATAGGGATTAAGATCTTTCCAAGCAGAGGTAATAACAGCATATGTAAAATTAACAAAAATCGTCAGAAAGGGTAGTGCACCTGGAAATATCAAATGGATAGCCATTACTGAATCGAAGCAAAATTTTGGAGAAAACAATGGATGATTATGCTAGAAAAGTAGACAAGAAATAGGCCAGAAAATGTTACTACCATGCTGAGGATTTTTTTTTTATAGCATTTCCTTTACTTTTTCTTCTTGTCATTATAAAGGCTTTATCAAGTGTATATATTTTAATAAAAACTATGTATATTAAAAATATATATGGTATTTTGATATAAATATATGGTTAAATGATTACTATAGTCAAAGTACTTAATATATCTCTGCACATGGGTTTCTAAACTAGCAAATAAGAATCATTGTAGGATTTTATGGAGCAAAATACATATTTTAGGATGGTATTCTCTGCTGGCAGAAGTAGCCAAAGATTAAAATCAGAATATAGTAAGGAAAAAATTACAAGGGATACAGAGAACTAGAACTAAATGAATGAGGAAGAGAGAAAGGGGAATAATATAAAAATTTTAAAGATATTTATAGAATAAAAATGACAATATTTGGTGATCAGTTGTATGTGAAGTTTTAAGTGAGGGAGGATTTCTGATGTGAGCAAAATGTAGAAATTAAGACACTTATAAAAAAGGTAAGTGGGGAAAGCAAAAGGGTACTTAAGGTTATTCATTACTTTAGGCACACCGAATTTTTGGTAGCAATGTGACAGAACCAGGAGGCACAAAAAGTAAAAATTATGAAGCAGGGCGATAAATTGAGTTTGATGGGTAATTCAGGCTACCTCCTTGACTCTCAACCCTAACCGACTTCAGTGATGGTTAATACAGCCTGAGCTTAAGAACAAATGTGATCAGTGGAAGAAGGTGTGAAAGTATATAAGGAATCTACTCCCCATTAGTAGGATTTGGACATGATTTAGAGTCCAGCTGCTGTATGCCCAAAGGCCTAAGGATAATTGAAACATTATTTTGTTCCATGACCCTTCCTTGATCATCATACCCAGTATTTTGCCAACTTCCTATCACAGCTAATGTAGTTGATAAATATCTGATAGAAGCACTGGCATTGATGATAACATATAAATGTTATAATTTAAGAGTAATCGAAATCTAGTTATCTAGACTTAAAAAAAGCACTGCTACTTGAAATTTTCTAAAGTCAGAATTGGTCTCATTATACCCCATCTCATGTATCCCAGGATGCAGACCTACCTTATTACACACATAGTACCTGCATAGCAAATTATACTAAACTCTAGTAAAATCCTGGTGTTACACAACAATGTAGATATGAAAACAAAATTTAAAATATTAATATAAACTTCATTTAGATGTATTAGTGTTAGTCATATCAGGGTGAAAATGCTTTATCTTTTCCATATTTCTCTTTAAAATCATCTTCTCTGTGAAACAGTTTCTTTCAGAAAAACCCATTTCATTTGTTTTGTAAACTTATGGAATGTATTGTTTTCTTTATTAGATTAGTATAAAAATCAATTTGGTGTTTTGAAATTTAAATATTAAAAATTAAAAATTTTGAGTAAAAACTAAATAAAATGAAATATGCTGTGGGATATTTCTCAAAGATATTCAAACATAAGAGAGAGCAGGAAGCTCACAAAAGCCCAAAGTAAATATCTATATTCATGTATTTCAATCTCTGAGCAGAAAAAAAAAATAATTCCATTAATCCATTAGCTTCTTTTCAAAAAAAAAAAAAAAAACTAGCTTCTAATGTCTAAAACACTGCTATGTTATATACACACACACACACACACACACACACACACACACACACACATACACATACACATATATATATGTATATGTATGTATGTATATACATATATACATACACACACATTCTAAAATGATATAATTATAGTAGTGGGGAAGATACACAGGATTATAACAAAGTGTATTGGACAGCATTAGAAGATGTTAAAATACATAGGGTGGGCAGCCACATGATATAGATGTTCTGGATAGGAGTCTAATAAATGATTGGATTCAAATAACTTTTATGTCTTCTTATGTGCTCAGGGTTTTAATATTATATGATGCTATGAATTATTGTCCTTGCCACTATATTGATTTGACAATATTTGAGGCAAACTTTCTGAGTCAGAAAGCCCTGAAATTGTGGTGAGGAATATTGTTGTAGATAGAGGAAAAGAGAAGTATAATTAAGAAAATATCAACAATTTAGTATAGAAGTATAATATGAGATGATCTTGACTAATTAATAAGAGGAGTCAAAAGACTGCCAGAAACCATATTCCTTGAAAAACAGAAGGTGAATTTCCTCTTCAGATAGCAAGCAGAGTGGGAACTATGCTTTATGAAAGGATAAAAAACAAAGACAAAAAACAAACATTTACCTAGGTCTCATCTAGTTTGTATGTCCATAGAGGCAGTCTCTACAATCTATTTACTTAGCCATTCAGCTAGATTTCTTTGGGAAAATTTTACGTAAGTATTTATTTCTTTAGTAACATGTTACTTAAAAGAAAAAGTTATTGCTACAATTAAATCTCAAAAGAAATTTTTCACCTGAGATCTTTTGTAAGAAATATAATCCTCCGTGTTCCTTACAACAGCTTTGTGATAAATGACACACTCATTTCCATGTGGCTATTTCTTAAAATAGCCTTTAGCAAAAGCATAGAATGTAACATAATAAAGGACCTCAGAAAAGGTGAAAATGTATGGAACTAACCACTTTTATCTAAGTATACAATATTCTACTAGTCTCACTTTAATGGAAGAATTTAGAGTTGAGTTGCCTTTGACTATTTTCTCTAAAGATCACAGTCTGAGACAAACTTTTCTTATAGCACAACAGTTCATTCAAAAATAAACTCTGTGATTTTTTTTCCAGTGTAGTGTTCCATGTCGTTGAAGAAAAACTAATTTGTACCCTTTATAAAATAAAAATTGAAAACGAGGCCAATGTTGTCCTATATGACAACTAACATTTTTTTTTTATTTTGGTAAATATATTTGCCTTTTTCTGACAGAAATGAGCGAGAGGTTACTTTCATAAAATCACTTTATATACAACAGAAATGTAAATAATCTATTTACTATAGAAGGGTAAATAATGTTAAAGGGAGATTATAACAAATATGTCCTGCCAGACATTTTAATTTGTCATAATTATGTTTAGCTCATTTCTCTTAGAGACAGTTGCCAATAGTTACTCATCTTAACGTACACTGATTTAATCTAGTGTACTCACCCTTTTATGTCTGTAATCTTCCAGAAAGGTTTATGCTTTAGTTGGCACTGACTTCTCTATTTCCTGATAGCTTACCTGCTTTTTGCCACCTTAAGATATGGGAACCAAGTCATTAACTTAATTACTCTACTTTATCTCAAAGCGAGTTTCTTCAAGTCTGGAAAAATGTCAAATTATGGTAAGGTTTGATTGCAACTGAAATTAATTGCAAAAGTAAGATCATGACACCTAATTACCTTCTAGTTTTAACCATTCTAGTGGCTGTATATTCACTCGACATCAAATGAAGTTTAATAAATATTCATTAAACACATATTACAACCTCAGCTTTCTAGGTCTTAAAACAAATACAAAAACAAAACAAAAAAAAACTTATAAAATATTATGCCCGTGTTACTAAGGGAGAATTTGTCAGTGATGGAATATAAGGGCCTCTTATTTCCCCCGCCTACTTCCAGTTCTTTGGGCATTGTTATTATCTATCTGTCTTACCCGATACTTTTCTTCCATTCTTAGCTTTTTAAGACAGATACAAAAATCCTTGTAAAAGAGACAAAGGCAATAATGAGAGACTTATTTTTATACCCAAAACATTTTTAAGGAAAATATATTTTGCATGTTGTTTTGTAATACAATTTTGATGAGAGAATTTATCCAAAGCAGTTGTTTGTGTTGTATTTATTTCATTCTTGATGTCCCATACGACGTAATCAAAGAAAGTTAGAAGTTGTTTTTACTTATTTTATTTTTAGATTAGTACTTGAGAAAGTAGAAAAATAACTTCATACTCTCACCATCTCCAGCTGACACCTTTTAGAAGAATTCACCCCACATTCTCATTTTTATAGAGAGATTTTCTGAAAAAAGGGTTTATTCCACCCCGTAATTACCTTCTTCAATTTATCACAGAGAGATTGCTTTTATTCAGTAGGTAATATTCGAAAGGCTAGTCTTTGGAATTTTTTCTTCCATTGAGCTCTCCATAGTGATTACAGAATGAGAGCTACTTCTGTTTTTCTATCAATGTTGTATCATTTAGTACCTGTGAAAACAGTTCCCACTTTACTAGGCACACTCAGGGTCTGAGGTGTTTTGTATTAAAGTACTTCTAAATATTAGGTAAATAGGTATATAAGAGCACATAGTTATCAAATACTGCTGTTCACTGCTTAGCCAAAAATGTAAGATATAGACAAACATTTATAGAAATAGGCATAAGAATATTCAATAACTATTTCTAAAATGTATTCAATTTCTATTGTTCCTCTCTAAGGTTTTTTTTTCCCCTTCTCATTCTAAATACACAGCTTGATAATTTGAACCACACAGGAATTGTTCTGAACTTGAGATTGTATTGAGTAATATTAGTCAATTTAGTGAGAAACAAAATTAATATCTTTTATACATATTGTCCTTTGCAGTTGCTAAGCACTTTTAGTTATGTCACCTTTGATTTTATAATAGCTCAACCTAAAAAGTGTTTTCAAACAACACAGCTCCTATTCTAGGACATGTCATAAGTTGGGATGAGGGTGAAGTAAGAGCAGGGCAGGGGTTAGGAGTAAGTGGAAGTACAGGGCCTGGGACCTATATGTAGATATTTTGAGTAAGATTCTCTAGTGCTACTGTTGTGGATTTCTAAACTAGTAAATTGATGGCCCACAGTAGTAGTTTTTAAAATATAGTTCCCACATCAGCCTCACCTCATCAGATGATATCTCTTATAAATGTAAATCTCCGGGATCCATCCAAATGTACTGAATAAGAAAGGCTGAGGCTGTGTGATAATCTGTGTTTTTTGTTAGCTTTTTAAAATTTATTTTTATTAAATTTATTGGGGGTAACACTATTTAATAAAATTATACAGGTTTCAAGTGCACGATTCTGTATCATCCGTATATTACATTGTGTGTTCACCACCCAAAGTCAAATCTACTTTTATCACTATATATTTAACCCTCTTTACCCTATCCATCTCCTCCTCTTCCCCTTTCCCTTTGGAAACCACTAAACTGTTGTCTGTGCCTATGAATTTTTTTCTTGTTTGTCTTGTTCATTTGTTGCTTTCAGTTTTATATCTCGTATACGAGTGAAATCATATGGTTCTCAACTTTTTCAGTAAGACTTATTTCGATTAGTATAATTATTTCAAGATCTATCCATGTTGTCACAAATTACAATATTTCATCTTTTCTTATGGCTGAGTAATATTCCATTGTATATATGTACCATATCTTCTTTATCCAATCATCTACCAAAGGATACTTCAGTCTTTTTCATGTATTGGCCACCATGAATAGTGCTGCAATAGACATCGGGGTGCACGTACCTTTACTGACAAATGTTTTTAAATTCGAGGGGTGGATATTTGGGTTTTAACAAGTTATGCCAGAGACTCTGACACATGCCAAAATTTGAGAACCACTGGTCTACAGTCCTGGGTCTCAAAATTTTGTGGTGATCAGAGTACTTGTGTTAGTGCTTGGGCTTCTTCCAGGCCAATAAAATCAGCATTTCATAAAGAAGGGAGAAATCTTTGCAATTGAATATTTTGAAAATTATTCACATGAATCTAATGCATATTAAAGTTTAAAAATCACCAGTATGATCTAACTTGTAAAATTTGTAATGAACTAAAATGTCTGCATTTTCTGGCTTCTGGCCTATTTGGTCTTCCGATGTTTCTGCCTCCCTTTCCCTCATCTCTACATTTTATACTCCAATAACATCATACTTAATGCTGTAGCACTCCGTAATACACATGAGCTCTAAGGCCACTGCAATTTTAAACTACTGCTCCTCTGGAAATCTTTATTCATTCTTCTCATCCTGGGTGAAATGCTCTCGTCATTGTGAGAGATGACATTCCAAAAGGACTTAAAATACACATGCTCACACATGCTCTAATTGCACTTACTAATTGTATTAAATTTAATTAATAAATGTCTTTCTCTGCAATCAGTTCGAGTCTCTTAAAAACACAGAGTTTTTATCTTACTATTACCCATATAAACTTAAGACTCCCTGATTAACATTAAAATGAAATAGTAATAGCTAACATTTAAACAGGTTTCAACCTCTGTTCTAAGTGCTTTACACACATTATCTCTTTTAAATTATGATTAAAATAATTTTGTGACATAGGTACTATGATAATTTATATTTTATGGATGAAGATATGGAGCTTAAGAAACTTGCCCAAGTTCACACATGGCAAAGTCAGGATTTAAACCCAGGCAGTTTGGATCCAAAGCCCAAATTCTTCAACATTACAATACTCAAAAAACAGAGTTCTTAACTGTCCCCTTCCCTCCAGAGTCTTCATCAGGAAGTCTGAAGGGTCATTTCAAAGTCTATTCAATTTCTTCTTCTCTGGTCTCATGCTGTCTGTTTGTGGGAGGCAATGCACCACTGCAGAAACAGTTGAGGATCCCTCTGAGGATCCTGTTTCCCCACCACTTTGCCTAGCTCCATGAGTGCCATAAATCTCATCCTTTCCATTGTTTGATAGGTTTTGTGTTATCCAGAGCCTCAAATATCTTCAGGAAATTAACTCATACAACTTCTGGGAATAAAATCTTTCTGCAAAAGTCATGACAATCACTCTGCCATCTTGAGTATGGGCACACTTCACACTACATTTTTCAATTTTTTAAATTGTCATAAATAAAACACATAACCTTAAATTTACCATCTTGACCATTTTTAAATGTACAGCTCAGTAATGTTAAGTATATTAGCATTGTTGTGCAACAGATCTCTAGAAGTTTTTTTTATTGCAGATTTGAAATTCCATACCAATTAAACACTATTTTCCTCTACTCCTTGCCCCAGTCCTTGGCCACCACTCATCTACTTCTTGTTTCTATGATGTTGACTACTTTAGATACGTTGTACAAATGAAATCATTTAGTATTTGTACTTTGCCCTTGAGTTTCATCCATATTGTGGCATGTGACAGGAGTTCCTTCTTTTCTGAAGGCAGCATAATATTCCATAGTTGTATATATAACATATTTTCTTTATCCATTTGTCTGTCAGTGAACATTTGGGTTCACTCTCCATTGTTTTAACAATTGTTTTTAACAACCTGCACAAAACTTCTCCCTACTTCTTCAAGCACATTCATGTCTACTCAAAAATCTGTGCCACAAACTGACTAGTTGTGAAATACCCATATTCTGAATTTCATTTCCATTTCAAGCTGTTGACTTCTTTCCTTTATCTATTTTCATGTCTAGAGGTTAGTTCATAGTAGTTACTATATGACTGTGTTTTAAGTCACATATTCAAGGTCAAATAATTTAAAAAGTAAACATGAGTTCAGAATAAAAGGTGTCGTAACACCTATTTCAGTATCTTTTTCACTATGCCACTCAATCTTAAGCTTTTCCCTGGCAAGTGACATCTTTCCCACTCAATTGCATTTAACCAATTATATATGCTCTGATTTTCTGCAATATATATCCAGATATTAGCATCAGAAATATCAAAATCTGACTGACATAATATCCAGAGCATTTTGTCTCGCAAATATACCCTCTACATTGCAGCCAGTATTCCATCTAAAGTTCTAATACGACTATGTCGCTCCTCTACTCTAGAATATTTAATAGCTCTGTACAAAATCTAAAACCTACATATTTAAAAGACACTTGAGATATGGTCTTCCTTTAACTACTGCCAATCCATGCCTTGGCTTTGCTATATTATTGTGTAGTCAGCTACATGTGGGGTTCTTCATACTGGCCATGTTCTTTCATACTTTGAATCTCTTGCTCATTCTTGGCTCCTCATTGTATTCCTTCCCCTACTCATACTTCTAGCAAAACTGTACTCATTCTTCAAGGGATGAAAAGCTCCCTTGCCAGCAGAAGAAAGACTTGTCTGAAAAACATAATCATCAAGTATGAGTTAACTGCATTTCTGGTAAATACTGATCCTTGAGACCCACCCTTATCACCTAGATCCATAACTGAGCTCAAATGCTAACAGACCACACAGGAGAACAAATACCTACCACTGCAGGCTAAGTACACTCCAAGCTGTGAACTGGGATAAGGTGCTAAATACCACAAAAAATTTCAAGATTTTAATACTTATTATTCACTTAATATCTGTAGAAATCTGAGAGACTATGTTGAGAATGAATTATAAAGCTATTATACCAGGAAGAGAGGAAAATCCTGATAAATTATGCCAAATTATTGATAGGGAGGGATGACTCAGATATTCTAACTTTAGTATGTATTAGTTTGAACAACTAAACTGGGAATGTCCCTACTACTTTCTTCCTTGTTTGGCTGAAAATTGAACCCAATGGTGGCCTACTTAAAAGAAGTTGAATGATGAAGTTCCCTGGTAAACTATAAAGAAAGGAATTAAATGTCTCAAATTTATTATATGGACCTTTTCACCCACACATACTCCACAAAGCTCTATGGACTGGCTCTCTATTTGATACCATAACACCAGGGTCATTGTCCTAACATTGAAATTAGATTTTTCTCCCTCCACCCCCACTGGACTATAAATTCTTCAAAGGACTACAAATATTCAGCTAATTTATTTCAAGTACCTACTAAAATTGTATTACTTTTTTATTTAAAATGAAACACCACAGTTTTAGTTTCAAGCCACATTATTAAATATAAATTTGATGACCAACATGTAATATTATTTTAGATGTTTGTTAATCACCTAATGATATGTTAGCTATTATTCTACATTTTACTTTTTTCACTTGTTGTTAATTTTGATATTTATACAAATCAATTTATTATGTCTCTTATTACTTTTAATTTATATATTGTATTATATAGACATATTTCATTTATATTTTAACATTTAAATTGTTTCTACTTTTTCTCCACAATAAAAAATATTTCTATGGTCATTCTCTTATATGTTTTCCGGTTATGTGAACAAAAATTTCTTTTTGGTTTCTCTCTTCTACCTGCTATAGGAATTTAGGAATTTTAGTGTACATAAAACTTTAATTTTACTAATCTTCAAAAGGATTATGTGAGTTTCTTACCAATCTAAAATAGTATAACGTTATTTGTTTGCTTTTAATAATATTTTTTTCTTAGCAATAGCTAAATAGTTGAATATTTTTTTCTTATGCTATTGTCTGTATTCCCTCTTTTATGACATGTCTTCCTTTATGTTGTCCATGCCTTGTACCTTCTCCTTTTTAAAGTGTAGGATATTTTATATACTCTGCATGCTAAAACATTGTCAATTATCTGTGTTGCAAATATCTTCTTTCTAATCCCTGACTGGCCTTTAATATCATATATGATTTCCTGTGTTCAAATAAAAAAAAAAAAGAGATTAATTAGATTTAAACATAACTGTCATAAGGTCCTTTGTAGGTTTTGAGATCAAAACAACTACCTACTACAGTTTTTCTTAAATTTCTGTCTTTTATTTACCTAGAAGTTATAATTCAGTAAAATCCAAAGTAGAGATCCAACATTTTTAAATATGAAAATTCAATTATCCTAGCATTGTTTCTTAATTACTTTATCATTCCCCAATGAATGGTAATGCTGCCTATGTAATATTAAAAAATTCTTATATAGGCTTTTATCTATTTCTGGGCTTTTAACTCTGATCAATAGATTCATCAGTCTGTAAGTTAAACCATACTATAGTTTTATGCTTCATTTTGATATCTATTATGATTACTTCCCTTATATCTTACTATTTCTGCATATTTTCTTAATATAATTAAGTTTTAAATTTCCATATAAATTTTAGAATATTTGCTTAGCTCCATAAAAACCTTTTTGGGCTATTGTTTGGAATTACATTAAATTTATGACATCTTTATGAAATTATATCTTCTCTTTCATAAATATGCTATAATGTTCCATTTATTCAGGTTTATTTTAAAGTTTCATATATTTTTTCAATAATATTTTATAATGTCTTTATAAAGATCCTCTTTATATTTGTTATATTCACTCAATGTAGGTATTTATGCTATTATAAATGGCATATTATGTCTATTGTATTTTCCAGTCATTCCTGATGTACATAGCTTAATTTTTATACACTAACAAACAAATAAACAACCCTAATGAATTATCTGCAAACATCAATATTATTTGCAGGTAAAAAAAAAAATATATCCTTTATATATTATAATTATATCCTTATAATTTATCTTCCTACTCATTTTAAATTGATATGGTTGCTAGAACTTCTAGTAAGATATTAAATAAATAGGAGTTATAATAGTTACTTTTGTCTTTAATGGAATTATTTCCAAAATATTAATGTAGACAATATTTTCTGCAGGATTTTGACATGTATCTTTACTGAGATAAATAAATTATCTTCTATTTTTAATTTGCTACATAGATTTTTTTTATCAGAAATGAGTATCCCATTTTATTGAATTATTTTTCTGCATTTAATAAAATGTTTATATGGACTTTTTCCTCATTTTGTTAAAATGTTAAACTCTATTGATAGTTTTTTTTTTTTAATGTTTAAACTTTCCTGAAATTCTTTGATAATATATGCTTGACCATGAGGTATTACCTTTTTAAATTCATGTCAAATTTAATTTGTTGGTATTTTCTTTGGAATCTTTTATCTGTGTTCATGAATGAAATTGGTGCAATATTTTCTATTACTGTTTTCTGATTTTTGCAAAATTATACTAGCTTCATAAATTTGATAGCTCCCTACTTTGAAATACTTTGTTTAAAATTATGACTATTTGTATCTCTGCATGTAAAACTCCTTGGGTCTTGTAGCAGATGTCTGTGATGGTACAAACAGTATTCCCTTAGCTCACTTGAGCTGCAGCTGAGTTTGACAGTTTTCTCAAATTTTCTCAAATTTTCCCTATCTATAAAAACAAAGAAATTTTCTTATTCTATGCATAGGCCCAGACAAGGAGTGTAGGGGAGTTATCCCACAAATGTGGAGTCGTGAGTTCAGAGTTAAATGCTGAAGCCTGCTTGTCCATAGGAGCTAATCAGAGAATTTAGTTCCATTTGCCTAGGCAGTAACTAGCTTAATAAGACATCATTTATTGAGTTTCCCTGTTTTTTTCTCTCACTCTCTTATTTCTCTCACTTCTGCTTCCAGGGTTCTCCTCCCAAATAAATACCACATCAAGTCTTGGCTAAGGCTTTGATTTTAGGAGCTGCAAACCAGTACATATAATGGTGGAACAGGCCTTGGAAGGTAGCCTACAGGATGAGATTTAGAACTATATCACTCACTGATCAGGTGACTATAAGGACCCTATCAATAGTATAAGTGGTTACTATTAATTCTTGTTTTGCTGTAGTATAACAATTACTAATCTGCCCCCTACCCCAATCTGTTATGGATTAGGAGATATGGACGAAAAGGTAAAATTGACTTGTGTAAAAGCTCTCTAGCATTTGAAGGGCATGGGAAAATGGTAATTATCAAGATTATCTGTTGCTTGGATTTGTTAATGATTTTAAAAGCCCTTTGAAAAAGACTGACAGGTACAGATTAGTCAATTCTCCATTCTGTGCATGCTGTAAAATGTGAAAGTCTCCAGGACAGTTAAAAAAAAAAAAAAAAAAAAAAAAAAAAAAAAAAAAAAAAAGACCCTGTAGGTGCAATGAAGATTGTGGGGATAACTAGGCCAAGAATTTAATTAGAAAGGTGGCAAAATTGCTAAGGAGAATGAATACATGGACTTGATAGCATTCATTCAAAAACAAAACAAAACAAAAAAATCAAGCCTTAGTAGGGAAGGATGAAAACTTTGAGAAGAGATGTGGGATTATTTGGGAGGATGTGCCTTAGAATAGATTTCATTAACACTGTTAACCAGCAGAAGTAATCCTCTCATTCTTCCTAGAAGTGGGTAGCCTGTTATTGCCATCATTAAAAGAACTCACATATGGTTATTTCTTTGGAGAATGATTCCTTTTCTTCAAGATATCCCCTCCCAGCTTCTCTCCTTTGCCTCTTGACAATAACTAATATCAGATTTCTGCATAGACTGAATGGGTAATATGTGAAAAAAGAGATGTGGCTACTGGCTAACAAGGGATAGCTGAAACAGTGAGTAGGTTTGGATTTTGAGAGTGTTGAAATAGAAGTTGTGTGTAAAATATCAGCCTAGAGAGGAAGGAGTTTATTAACACAAGAAAAAATTCATATCTGACCTCAGAATACACTATTCTTACAAATAAGTCTGGAGCCAATCCTAAAACTCTGCTGAGATAGTTCTTTATACTTGGACATAACAACAACCTTCAAAAAATAGGTGGAAATGTTCAATCTTGTTTGCAGACTCTTGAGGAATGGGTCAGAAGGCTCATGGAGTTAAATATGTCTATTATATGTGACCAGAGAATCTACCACCTGATTATGACTTAAGAAGAGACTAGAGAAACTTCCTTGTACTACAGGCAATATTTGTGGGGGCACCTGTATCTTTGAAAGGCTCCATGGTGGCTGTTCTGAAAGATTAGAGTTGGCAAAAAGATATTTTTCCCAGTCTGGGATCTCTGGTATTGGTGAAAATGATGAAATTCTAGACTTTCAAAGGACAAATGCCCCAATTATCCATCATAAGCAAGGCAGATTTAATTACCATAATAGATAGCAAGAATATTTTGAAACTGGTAGCATTTGATGTGCCAGAAGATATGGAGTTGGGCATGAACAATGATGCTCTAGAAAAAGATTATATGGGTAATAACTAAGGAGATTTGTTAACTCATATAATAAGAAAAAAATCTTTTAAAAAAGAAGCTAGTGATCAAAAGGTTCATGTCTGTTGCAATAGTAAAACAAAATCACCAGCCTTTGACCAGTTCTGAAATAGTGAATGAAATTCAGAAGCCATTGGTTGAAACATAGATTAGGAATCTTTAAAAAAAGGTCTTGCGCTATTACCAAAATATATATAAAATGAATATTCCTCTAATTCTTGCCCAAGAGTATCTGCAGTCATTTACTACAATAATGACTTTGAGAAAAAAGAGAATGCCTAGATATTTTGAAGGCTGTCAGATTCAGAGTCATGGAATACAAAATGCCATTATGGCTAGCTGATTAGAGTGGAAGCTTATAGAATACAGTATATAAAAGAAGTACTGGTAAAGTTCTGATGATTAGTCACAAGCATCAATGGATGCACCTTGCATGTGTAATAGAATGATTACATATAACTGCTGTATGTACAACTCATTGGTCCTCTGAACTACGGAATAAGGTGTATTATTGTAAGAAGTGTAAAATGAAAGTCTCAAAACCAGCTCCACCAACAACCTTCCTCCACAAATATACATGCACACATCTCAGCTATATTCTATACCTATTTAAGGTAAAGACCTTGTATATCTTACCATTAAGAAAATGACAGAGTACTTGGTCTATTTGGATTTTAAAAGCAGAATTTATCACCAGGGATGGGTTTTTGTGGCCCCAAACATATATTTTTGAAGTATCTATTTATGTAAACAAATTTATTTGAAAATGTATTACAAAGTCCATGGGTCCATATGAAGTATATTCATTTATCCATAAAGACTTGTGATAATGAGTAAAAAAGAGGTGCTTATGGTTTTTTGTTTGTTTGTTTGTTTTTTATTGTACAATCATTGATCTTGAAAACACTTTGCAGTGTCCAGGCAGTATCTATTCCTCTTCAGATCCAGGAAGTATGGATTCATGTCCTTTATTATCAAATATGCTATTTCTGACTAAGTTCATATTTCTCACTATTAGAAAACAAAAGCAATACTATTATTACTCATAATGCCATAACTATTCTAAATCTATGTCTATTAAAACAATATAGATATTTTTATGCAAATTCCTAATATCATTTATTTAATGCTTACTACATCATTACTATGGCTCTGCATATCCATTGTAACATATGTGAATATTGGCTTCCAATTACCCTTTCAGAAATGCAAATCTCTCAGGACAAAGAAGGAAAATATGAGTGATAATCCATTTATTAGTTATATTAATTTACTTTTCTGAATTTTACAAAAAAAAGAAAACCAAGAGATTTTCCAACTTTGTCTTTCCTTGAACTCTTTAGTCCTAATGACTGCATTGTAGATTGTGATCACTTCTGATGTTGACTGCATCTGCTTCCCATACACTGTGATCAGAATAGGCAAGGAGCCCATGGGTAAAACAAGAAAAGTGGTATTATTTAAGAAAAAATGTCCATTCGTCATCCAGCATGGCTTAAGATCAATCCAGAAAAGCATAATGTTACCACCTTGGAGAACTTCAGTGAGAACTTTAGTGTTGTAGGGCAAAGATCTTAAAAGTTTTCAGAGGATATAGGAGTTTGTAGAGGAATCAGACAATTCTCTAGGTACTAGAAATATGAAGATTTCACAAATTAAGTAAAAGGTAACTGCTGTCACTCTATTCTCCTCAAGTGATATAGAATGGAGGTAGCACTACTATTTTAACACAGAGATGAAAACAACTTAAGGTCCCACACAGAGAAGTTCAATCTCAATGGTTGGCAGTGGAATGTTGGTAGCTCAGACCCTTGAACAAGTTTTGTGTCCAACATAAGAAAGTTGCCAAACATCAGTAGGTCAGCATCTAAGTGGCAGCCCAACCTCACACAATCCTGCAAAAGTAATACTTTTTGCTAAGCCACCACATGGAAATGGGAGCTGGCTACAGGGCCCTGGGATGCCTCCATAGCTAGCAATCTCAGAGTTCCTTTGGTTATCTTGTCAATGCCCCAAGCAGATGTGGAGGTGGGGAAGTTAAAAGACAGAAAACAGATCCATGGTAAAAGATAGTAACCAGGGATGCTGTCTAGTCTTCCTAGATGGCTAGTCCCAGGAACCTAGATGGCTAGTCCTAGGAATGCTTAAAACCTATATGGCATCTTGTCTTGGCCTGGGGCAAGCATGTGGTACTGCTGGTCCCTGCACCAGACATTAAAGGAATCTTAAAAATTTTGAGGAAGCCACTCCAAAGCGTGGGGCCTCATGAAATATGAATCTTGGAACAGGGCCCTTGCTTACTCATGTATAAGGGCAGAACTGTATAATATTTTTGGGAATAGAGCTTCTACCATCACTAACTTCCAGTGCAGTATTCGACAACTAACACTTCTTGCAATTTAACAAGTGAATTAGATAATAATTTTAGTAAATGTATTTCAATGATTCATATTTATTAATTAGTTCACCAAATGTTTTCTGAATTTTGTAAAATGGCAGATCCTGTTTATGCTGGAGTAAATAAAAATACCTATATGGAACTTATATACTATTTGAGGAGACAGACAATACACAAATTATATGAATTAATGTGCATATGTATAATGTACATAATGAAATTATCATAAAAACACATACAAATGAAATTTAGTACAATAATAAGTGATAGGGCTTATAATTCAGATACAGTGGTTAAGGATATTCTCCTTCTGAGGAGATGATATTTGGGAAAAAATTTGAAAGTAAGGAAAATAGTAATGTTAATATCTGGGAGAAAGGAGACTATCAAGTACAAATCGGGTTAAAGAAGGTTGGTGAGGGCCACTGTGATGGGTTTAAATATTTTTTTAAATTATTTGTATAGTTATTGGGGTGTGATTAACAAATAACAATTGTATATATTTAGATTGTAAAATGTGATTTTTATAGTGTACTAGATGATGTATATATATATATATATATATATATATATATATATATATATATATATAACTTTTCGCCATAGATATAGAAATGTTTACCACAACAAAGTTAATTGATGGATTTAAGAAATAACAATAAAGACTGCATAAGAAACACATTGAGCGATTATAAGACTAGGGGGAAATGAGGTTTGAGGAGAGACAGGAAAATGTAAGATCTTGGACAACTGTGAGGATTCTATATTTTGTTAATTTTTTTTTTAGTTTTGTGTTAATTTTGATAGAAAATCATTAGAAGATTTTGAATGGAGAATGTTAGGACCTAATTTACATTTTTAACTTGATCACCTTTATTATTTTGAAAGAAATGAATGTTGGTGTTAAACATGGAAACGAGATTAGTTAGGAGGGTATTATAATAGCTTATGTGATGAATTTATTCAAGTTCATTAGAAGTAAACAGTAAATTTCCTCAGTGCTCTGTACAAATAAATATTTTACAATTGTATGCTGATTGTGCCTTATATTTATATAATTATATCAATGTTTCTTAAAATCTATTAAATATAAATTGACCACATACATATATTAATCAGCAAAATTGTCATTCTTCATTCACTTGGAAAGCTTATAAGGGAAAATATGAAATGTTTCTAAAAGGAGTAACTGAAAGCAATCCGATAGTATTTATAACATATTGAAGAGAATAAATTTTGTAATTTAGAAATGATTGACTCTACTGACAGGAAAGTTACTAGAGTAAATATGTTATCCATTATAGGTTTTCAAATTTGTGAAGCCAACCATCAGCTGTACTCTAATGAGAAGACTATGACAAAACATTCCAAAACAAAAAAAAATACAAAATTTTATGTGATATATATTTTTTCTTTAAATATTTCTAGTGAAAATACCTAACACGGAGGAAATTAACCAGTCTAGAATACAACATGCAGATATTGAATAATCATGCCCTCCACCACAGATGATATATCTCACTATATCTTGCCAGCACTTAATCACTTTTCTGGAATTACAATTTAGTTTTCACTAACTGTGATTTACTTAGAGTGGGCTGATTTATGCTATTGAGAATTTGTTTAGTTAATGGAATGTTTTAATTTATGACAGAAGGCAGCATAAAATTGCTTTGAATATCTGCATTGCATTACTATTGATTGCCAGTCAAAATTTTTAAATGAAATGAAAAGTGACAGATAAAAGCATTTTTATATCAGCTATGCTGATATACTAGTAGAAACTTGAAACTAAAAACACAAGAAACTAGTAGCTTTTACACTTGCTTCTCCAAACTCATCACTAGATGTTACAGTTCTCACTGACATATGGCACTGTCTGCAAAGTCTTTTCAGTGAAGCCTCACAGGGAAAGAGTGAGACGTTTCATAATGTAGTTTCATCAGTATGCTATTGGCACCCAGCATTGGGTCTTCTTTCATCTGGCCAAAATGGTACAGATCCCTAACTCTTAGAGTGTCTGCCTGAGATGAGAAATGAGTTGAAAGCAAAATGGCTTATGCTCTATTCTGATGATTTCAAGAGTATCAGTGTATGAGTCAAAAAAGCCAAGACTAAATAAAGCTTAACTTTTTCATTATTGGAGGTTTATTTAATCTTTACTATCAAGTTATATCCGTTTTTATTTAATGCCTGACAGATATCCATTTCTATACAACAATTGTTCATTCCTGCCTTTAAGGGTTTCTTTCAGGCTGAGACCTTTCTTGAAAGAATGTAATAGGATTAGCCTTTCACAGAGTCAGAGATTTTCAGGGTTTAGTTAAGTTCACATGTACTTATAAGTGTTTGGACTAGATAGTCATGCGTTACCCACCAGATGCCTTCTCATCGTAAGGATCTGTGTGCTAAGTGGGTGGGTGACCTCTGTCGACTGGCTCTTTTGCCTTCTACTCTCCTGTTGGATTTGACAAATGAATTCACCAGCAGAAAGTTGAGGTTAGAAGGTGAGAGTATCAGAGAGATGTCAATGTCACCACTGGGGTGATGTGAAATTGATGTCACCCCAGGAGCATAGGGGAGAAGAAGGAAGAGGACGGGGGTGTTCTGTGTAGTCCCTCGGTTTTTCCCCCCGCAAATAATTATAGATCGGCAAGATTTAGAAAACATAAGATTTATTGAAAGTACATTTTAGAAGGAGATGTGCCACACCAGAGAAGGCCAAAGCCCTGTGGAATTTAGGAGGTGAAAAAATAAGACAGTATGCCCCAAAGGGAGGAGCGGGTTTCAGCAAGGAGAGCTGTAACAACACAGAAATGTGAAGATCTGTTTATTATATCTGAGCCATGATGGGAGGTCCTAGATGACCCATGCATGAGGTCACCTTGACTGACAGCTGCTATATAACACTTTGCCTAGTGCACATGTGCTTACCCAGAATTCAGTCTGTTATAATTAGACTCATGAACTTCCAGGCATAAACAAAATATTATAATGATGGTATAATGAGGCTGAAGTTATAGGCAGTACTTTCTACACATGCCTTTGCAGTTGGTTTAGCCAGAAGCTTTTATATACCTTTGTGCTCTAAGATTTGGGAAAATTTATAACTCTAAAAGCGAAGTATTTCTGGGAGGTACTTAAGGAAGGTCTTCAAAGAAAGTTTCCATGGTTACAGAGCTGGGCCTTCACTCCTGTTGCTCATGCATGACTAACAACCTAACATCAACATATTTATTTCCCCAGCTTTCAATCTACCAGGCTAGCGGTTACGATGGCTATTTTCTTCCTCTCAGTTCCTGCATATGGCCCTCTCCCAGAAGGAAGGAACAGGGATCTCTTAGTTCTGACAACCACTTACTTCCCTTACTCCATTCAATTCGAGGTTAGTAATGGCTCACCAGCTTACTTAGCCTGAGGATGCTCCACGATCTTGTTAGTTTTCCTTAACATTAACCATGCTTTTGCAGAGTTTATTCATTAAAGTGTTTTCAATACCCCTATTTGAGTGTGCCATCTGTTTTTTGCCATGTCTTGAAGATACGGTGGACTTGTAGGATGCTTGACTCCCCATTATAATACCGCCTCTAAATGATTAACTTGACTGTATGTTTAAATGAAGGCAGTAATAGAGGACTTATTACTCCCTAAGATAGCCTATCTCTCCTTAAGCAACCTCTAACTAAATATAATTTATATAATTTCTTATTTGTGGCAAAATAGTGATAACTCTTTGTGTAACTGTAGAGAAAATGTTTCCATATATTTGCATTGTTAGAGTTTTTTGAGCACGGAAAACTGGAATGTGGAGTAAGGAACAAGATTTGAAAGTTAAAGAGTGATTAAATAGAGGACTCTAGAGAGTCATCACCCCTTAGAACCGTAGGTGTACATTTCAAAATATAACAAAACCAGGAATGTTTCATTTATATTCATGAGTTGTAAACTAGGGGCCTATTTCTCCTCTTCAAAGAGAATATTTGTTTACATTAGTGAGATAAAATTTCTCTCTCACTCTTAGTGGGAAAGAACAACTCTATACTAGTTTCTATACAAACTCCAAAATCATAATTTTGGGGTCCTCTCTTGTGGTACACATCTCTGTATAAACACATGCCTAAACATCTGGATCTCATTGCATTACCCTAAAGAAGAAAATGGGGAACCAGTGTAGATACTGCTCTAAGTAATAGTAATAGTCTACCTTGGATCCAGGAATCTCAGGTTTTCTTTCTGGACAAAATAATTAAATACAGATATTAAAAATTTACCACTGCTTTTCTCTTCTACCTCAGATTAAAAAGGAACATTTTTTTATTTTTTCAGAAGACAGCAGTTTTGGGTTCTAATCTTAGCACACTAATTCTTTTCTTCAGTCTGAAATGTCATGGGTTAAAATGTCATGGATCTAAAATGTCATGGGTCTCCTTAACTTCTTGGTTGTTCTCTTATAGGAACGTTAACTTAAATACTATAATAGGTCTTAGCAATGCAAGTTATATTGTCTTTACTTTTCTAGTTACTATGTGAAAGCATCAGTTTTGGAAAAATTAGAAAATATCAAGGTCACAAAGACAACTATGGTGTTTTTAAACTGTATCATCATCAGGAAGAATCAGTTATAATCATTTTTAGTCTTTGGGCAACTAAGCTGAAGATTCTTATTCCAAAGAAAAATATCTGTGTGGCCTTGTATGGATTATGTACTTATTCTTGGTGAAGAGAAGATGATTCATTTTGATTGACATTCTATTCGTGAATTGTAAAGAGAAAGAGAATTCTCTAAAAGTAAATAAAGATACTGTTACCAAAGAAAGGGGTATAGATAAGTAAGGAGTCAAAAAGAAATATCAATAAAAGGTTTTGCAGTAAAGGAAAAATATGAGCAAAGGTCCAAAGGCAAGGACAGAGTAATATTTTTGGAAATTGGGTAATAGTCTGGAAAGAGAAGAAAGATAAATGTGAGGTGGAAAGGATTAAATTAAAATGGAATATGTTTTGTTGTGGATTATTTTGCTGTTCTCTTTTTTACCTGTTTTGTTTTGTTTTGTTTTGTTTTGTTTTGTTTTGTTTTGTCTGAAGCAGACAAAATTGAATGATTATTAAAAGTACTGAGAAATCCAATAAAGAAATCCTCTTTAACAAAAATACTTTTAATAATGATGACAAAATAATGATGTTTTCAGACCAACAATCAAACAAAAACTGAGAACATTTGCTTTTGGCATAGTTATACTAAAAAAAATATACTAAAAGCAGAGGGAAAATTCTCTCAGAAGGAAACAAAAATTCAGAAAGTAATGAAGATTAATTGTCAGAGTAAATACATGGGTAAATATAAATTAAAAAATGGCAATACAAAACAATAACAGAAAATGCCATGCAAACTAAAATGTAAGTAAAAGTATATACTTGACAGTAATGCACAGAAAAGTGGAGGATAAATGGTAATAAAAGTTTCTAATATTCTACTATATTGGGAAAATTGAATATTAATAATTTGTGTTAGATTGTAATAAATTGGAGATGGATTTTATAAGGTAAACATATAACAATAGTAAAAAATGTAATTAACAACCTCATTGAAAATATGGGACAAGTAAATATATTGATTAATACATAAGAAGAAGTGGAAAAAAATGGAACCTAAACTGTGGGTCAAATAGAATACAAATAGATGGTAGGTATAAACCAATATTTTATTAATTACATTAAAATTAAATAGTCCAACTAAAAGGAAAAATACCAAATTAACTAAAAAACAAAATAACTATTTTCTGTGTACATAAGGCCCCCTTAAATACATAGCACAAAAATATTGAAAGTAGAAGGGTGGGAAAATGTTTATACTTTGCAAACATTTACCCCCCCCAAAAAAAAATTTGAAGCTATTCTAATATTAAAGTAGACTCCAAGTAAAGAAAAATTAATACAGATGAAGGGAAATATTTTAAAATGGTAAGAGATTGTTCTACTAGAAAAAAAATTAAAAGGTTCTAATCTGGCTCTATTAAATGAAATAGCTTCAAAATCTATAAAACAAAACCGGATAGAATTAAAAGAAATATAAGATAAATCCATAATCACAGAGGCAGATTTAAATAAGTCTTCCAGGGCAAGTAAGAAAAAAAATGAGATTACAAAAGTTCTAAAAAAGATAATTAGATAATAAACAAACTTTGCCTAGTTGTTATAAAAAAATATGTTACCCCAACATTACAGATCACACATTCTTTTAAAGTGCACATGTGACATTAACCGAAACTGACAATAGAATGGGCCATAAATCAAAGGTAAGAAATATAAAATGATTCATTAATATTCCATTAATCATTAGATACTAATAATAGAAAAGAAAACTAAATCATGCCCAACTCTTTGGAAAGTAAATAGTGTAGTTCAAAATAGTCTATTTTTCAAAGAATGTATCACAAAGGAAATAAGAAATATTTCTCATGGGATAACATAATGCATAATGTCAAAGCTTGTTGAATGCATTTAAAGCAGTGTTTAAATTATACCGTTAAGTATACTTACTAGAAACAAAGATTCTTGAGAAGTTAATTAAAAAATGGTGAATCAAACCTAAAAATAACTAGAAGAAAATAAAGAACAGAAATAAAAAAACATAGAAAACAAATGACAACAAGAGAAAACAAAGCTAAGAGTTGGTTCTTTAAAACAATTGATAAAATTATATTAGGGCCAATCACAGACAAATAAACAAAACATAAATTATAAATAACAATAACAACAGAGGTGGTATCAGGATAGTTATTATAGATATTAAAAAAATGAGTAATCCCACTTCATTAAAGCTGAAATTTAGAAAAGGACTTTAAAAAAAAAATAACCTATTCAAACTAGTTGAAAAAAAGAAACTCTAAATACTTACATTTATTAAATAAATTGAATCTATTATTTGAAAACTTCCCCAAGAGAAAATTCCAGTCCAGATGACTACATTACTAAATTTCTCTCAAAAAAAAAAAAAAAAAAAAAAAAAAAGGATATACCATCAATTTATATAAGCTGTCCTTAATGGTATAAGGGAAATCCTTAAAGATTCATTTTCTGAGGTTAACATATCTTGAGTCCCAAAACTTGACAAGAGCATTACAAAAAAATTTACAGACAACACCCAAAGATAGATGCAAATACCAAATAAAATAATGGTAACTCTTCCCAGAAATTTATATAAAAAATGATGACATATCAAACGAAGGGGGATTTAGTCCAGAATTGATTGAACATTCAATATTAACTTTTAAATGATAGAGTGATTGATGAAGAGATGGAATATTATGCAATGAACAATTATAGCAAAATCTTAACAATTATAGAATGCAAGTAGTGCTAATGTAGGTGTTCCTGTACAATTATTCAATTTACTTGTGTAAATTTTCTAAAGGAAAATGTCTGAAAAATGTAGAATTCAAACATTAACAATTGAATTCAATCACTACCTATAAGAAAAGAAAGAGAAGAAAAATAAATGAATATTGGATACAAAAAAGCATTTGCAAAACTATCCAATCATGATTAAAAGTTTTAATAAAAATAAGAATAAAAGGCAATATCTTTTAATCAAATAAAGAATGTCTACCAAGAAAAAAAGAACTAGATCAAACATCTTATATATTGATAAGTTCAAAAAGTTCCCTCTAAGGTAAAAGGAAGTAAATTGATGCATAATATAACTACCTCTATTCCATATTGAACCAAGTTCCTGGCAAGTGCCATAAAGAAAGAGAAAGAATAAGGGATAATAATATGATAGGAAGAGATAAAATTGTAACTTTTTGCAGACAATATGATTGTAATATAGGAAATCCAAAGAAACTTTGGCAAAAAAGAAACCATTAGAATTAATAATGATATTAGTAAGGTAACAGAGTATAGTTTTATTTCCATATACCAGCAATAAACAAGAGAAAAAGTTGGTGTATTTTTATTTCAATTGCATCAAAACTTCAAATTGTATGAAACATACAAGATTTCTACAATATACAGCACTAATACTGATAGATTTTTGTATATATTTTTAATTAAATTTATTGGGGTAATGTTGGTTAATGACATATAAACTTCAGGTGTACACTTTATAATATGATGCCTACATGCTCTTTTGTGTGGATATTTTTAAAAGACCAAATAAATTTGGGGATGTTCATAGCCTTGAAATATTTAGTATTTATAGAGCTGTCAATTCTTCCCAATTGATCTACAGACTCAATTAAAATCACTTCAGGTATGATGTGTGTGTGTGTGTGTGTGTGTGTGTGTGTGTGTGTGTGTGTGTATGTGTGTCTATGAATGTATGTAAAATAACGAACTGATTCTAAAATTTATATAAAAATTAAATAGACCAATTTTGAAGAGCAACATCATTTGAGTACTTACACTACCAGATAGAAAGATTTATTTTAAAACGATGAAAATTATTCAGTGTAGTACAAAGAGAGAAAAATAGACCAGTGGAACAGAGGAGAGTCTACAAATAAACTAACATATAGAGTCATCAGTAATTGCATTTGTCATATATTCTACTTAACAAATTATCCCAAAACATAGCAGCTTAAAACAACAAACATTTATTATCTCATGGTTTTTATGTGTCAGGAATTCAGGAGCAGCTTAGCTGGGTGTTTTGGCTCAGGGTCTATCATGGGGTTACAGTCAAGCTGTCATCTGCAGGGCTGCAATATCAGCTTCCAAGCCAGTCAGGTGGCTTTTGGTAACAGGCTTCAGTTCTTTATCAGAGTCTCTCCTTAGGCCTACATAGCAGCTGGCTTCCTCCAGTAAGTGCTATGAGAGAAAGAGAGAGAGGGCAAAAGAAAGAGTGCTCAAAATGGAAAACACATTCTTCATAGCTTAATGTCAAAAGCAGCACACTATTACTCCTGCTAAATGTTATTAGTTACCCAGACCAAGCTTGATACAATATTGGAGGGAACTACACAAGGGGATGAATAGCAGAAGGTGAGCATCATTGGTGGCCATCTTGGAAGCTGTCTACTGAATAAATATTAGTGAAATTGCAGTGCAGTGGGTAAAGAATGTTTTGTTTAAAAAGTGACCAAGGGAGGGAAGGAGCAATTGGGGGGATCATTTTATGAACTGTATAGATGTCTAACCAATGTACTGTATACTTGAAACTAATTTAAATAAATATATTTTTTAAAAAAGTGGTTCTGACTAAATTGGATATTCTTAAAAAAATAAATAAATGTTAATCATGTATTACACAAAACACCAAAAATAAATGTTGGAGATTTGCATGCAAAAGGTAAGGTAAAGTTTTAAGAAGGAAATACTGGAAAATGTCTTCATGTTGTCGTGGTTGGGAAAAGTTCTTAAACAGGATGCAGAACTTATCTATAAATTAAAGAAAGCAAAACCTTCTGTTCTTTAAAAGACAACATTAAGAGACTTAAATGAGTCATAGACATAGACAATAGTATAGTAGTTAACTGAAAGAAAGGGGGAGGAGGGGAAGTAGAAATGGGTGAAAAGAGTCAGATATATAGTGATGGAAGGAGATTTGACTTTGGGTGGTGAACACACAATGCGACATACAGATGATGTATTATAGAACTGTACACTTGAAACCTATATAAGTTTTTAAATCAATGCCACCCCAATAAATTTAAGTTTTAGAAAGTTAAATAAAAAAACACATAATAGGAAAAATACGTATGCCTAAATAATGATGGACATATAACTAAACTTTAAAAAAGAACTACAAATCATAAGAAAAAGTGCACAACCTAATAGGAAAAAAAAGAAAAAGAGCAAAAATTTGAACAGTCCTTCACATTAGAGGCTATTCAAATGACCAATAAACATGAAACATGTTTGGCTTAATTAAATATGGCAATGCAAATTAAAATCACATCAAGACACTACACACCTCAATTTGAATGGCTTTGAAAAAAAAAGACAAATTTCTACTGTATATAAGTACCACATCTACTTTATTCAATTGTCTGTTGAAGAACACTTAGATTGCTTCCATATCTTAACTACTGTAATTACTGCTGCAATTAACAGAGGGGCACATGTATCTTTCTGAAATGGTAGTTACAAAATTAGTCACAAGGTGTTAAGTACAGCACAGGGAATATAGACAATAATATTATAATAACTATGTACAGTAAAAGGTGGATATTATGCCAATCAGGGGAATCACTTAGTAAATTATATAAATGTCTAACACTATATTGCACACCTGAAATAATAATATAAAATAATATTTAATGCCGACTATAATTGAAAAAAAATATGAAGAGAAATTTAATACTTTTTTAAAAAGGAAATTTAAAATTTCGATGCTTGATTAGACAAATGCACTCAAAGGCTAAAATAAAAACTACAATTCTAAATGTTTACGAGAATGTGGCTCAACAGGAACTCATACACTGTTTGTGGGAACTAAAATGTAACAACTTCGGACAACTGTTTTCAAGTTACTACTAAAGATGAACATGTGCTAATGTTATGACTCAGAAGTATGTACTCTTAAGTACATAATCAACAGAACCACATACATATGATTGTCAAAACATACACATGAATATACTTTGCAGCATAATTCTTTATAACCAAAACCTAAAACAACCCAAATGCCTACCACCATAGAATGGAAAAAACACAACTGTGTATTCTCACAATGAACTCAATAGAACACTGGAAAAAACCATAACTGCTCATAATTTTATGCTCAGCAAATGAACTCAGACAAAAAAGACTATATTCTGTGTATTTCTACTTATTACATAACATTTAAAAACAGGTAAAATTAATCTGTGGTATTTAAATCAGGATAGTCATTATCTTTGGTGAAAGTCATGAAAGAAGCTAGACATGTTTGAACCTTCTGGGGTGCTAGCAAATATCTGTTTCTTCATCTGGGTGCTAATTACGTGGTCTGCCCCTTTATAAATTTTCACAAAACTGAACACTCATGATATACACACTTTTGGACATATGCTAAAATTTAATAAAATTTATTATTTTTTAAATGCATTGAAGAAGTAAAAGCAGCAACAAAAAGAACTTTTTGGATAAGGTTGGCAATGAAACCAAGAGAGGAGACTGATGATAATTTCACCAAAGCAGTGTAGAGGGAAGGGTCATTCAGGAAAATGGGACTGGAGTAGGTACAAAGGTATTTTTAAAAGAGCATAAAAGTTAAAAGCTGATGATGCCTGTTAAGGTAGAACCTAAAATGAGAGATCTCCTAAATGTGAGTAAGAAGAATATAGCAAAGATACATAAGTGAAATGTTTTTACATTTAGAATAAGGTGAATGAAAACAGGGAGAAAACTTGAAATGGATATAAAATTAATTTAGGGATTTTTGGGCATTTTGCTATGATGAATCAATACTTTTAGAAGTACAATCTTATACAGAGAGTAAGGGAAAACAGGATGTTTAGACTTTTGAGAAAAGAGATTTTAAAGAGCTTTGAGCAGTTGTAAGAGGGAATTAAATAATAAAACATTAAATGACTATTAAGTCTACTCAAGGAGACAAAGAAGAATGTAAACGATCAGATTTTTATCATAATATTAATTAATACTGTTACTTCCATCACAATATACATATTACAGTTAGTATACAATAAAATTTAGTATTTATAGAAGAAAGTTTACAAATGCATACATTTCTTTTGCTAGCTTTTTCATTTCAATTATGCTCATCTGTGTTTAAAGACAATGTCTATCTGAGAATTCATCATGCCTCTTGTATTTGTATTAAAGATCCTTTTTATTAATATTTTCACTTGCCATAATATGTAGTCTTACTTCAATCCCTTTAGGCTAATAAGTAGTCACTTTTCTTTAAAATGTGTACAGTTTAACAAGATTACCACTTTACTAATAATTCATGTCTTGTCATTGTAGCTCCAAATGTATTCTTTTATATATTGATATTTACATTATTTTCTTTATGGATGAATATTTACTTAGGTGTAAGAACTTAGTGTGTTTTGTTTCAAAAATTCTTGATAAATGAGTTTGCTTTTTTTCTCCCCTGATCTAGAAAGGTGTGCTTCTATACTTTGAATAATCATTATTTAGAGCTTCATTTTAGGTAGTATATTTTTTCATTTGAATAAAATTTTTGATATTTATCTCTTGAATCACTGCATTTTTATCTCTTTCCAAGAAATCCAATATTTGTTTATCTTCCTTAAGCTTCACCAGTGATTTTATCAGACATGTCATGATCTCATTTATATCAATTCTAATGATGATTCTCAACCACTTGAAAAATTAGGTAAAAATGTATAGTGTGTCCTGAAATTACTTGGAAATGGAGATATAAGTAGACTTCAAATTTGTAAGAGATAACTTGGAGAAATCAAGAATTACCAGTAAAATATTTTAAGATTTTAGGAAAATTTGAATGCTTAATATATCTTCTATAAATTTACTCTATAGGTTACTAACCAGAAGTCAGTAAATCTTCAGAGGTTTGGTAAAACAGAAATATTTCTTTACATTATATTTATGGCTAAAATAAAATAACAGCTCTCTTTTAGCACTTATTTAAATAAAGAGGTTAGGAGAAAGAGAGAGAGGAGAGAGCATGTGCAAGAGAAAGAGACACTTAAAAGGAATTAAAAGGAAAGGAAAATGGGTTGGCCATAAGAAAAGATGAAATACTGCCATTTATAACAATATGAATGAATCTTGAGATTATCATGCTAAGCAAAATAAGACTGAAAGAAAAAGTTGAGAACCATATGATTTCATTAATATGTGGGATATAAAACTGAAAGCAACAAAAGAACAAAACAAACAAAAACTCATAGTCACAGACAATAGTTTAGTGGTTACCAGAGGAAAAGCGGGGAGGATGCGAGGTCAATGGAGTAAAGGGGTTAAATATACAGCACTGGAAGGAGATTTGATTTTGGATGGTGAACACATAATGCAATATACAGATGATGTATTATCAAATTGTACACTTGAAAGCTATATAATGTTATCAACCAGTGTCACCCTGATAAAATTAATTTAAAAAGCTAAAATAAATTTTAAAAGAGATCCTGAACTCTGAATCTGGACACTTGGAATTTGTACACTGACTCCTGACCTTGAGCAATTCAACCTCTATAGCTGATCTTCTTTAGCTGTGAAATGTGGATAATGATCTATTGTAGTGCTTAAGAGGGCAGATACTAGGGCCAGACTGCTCAAGTTTAAATACTGGTTCTGAAACTCCTGTAACTTTGGGAAAATTATTTTAACTCTTTGAGCCTCAGTTTCATGATTTTTAAATGGAATAATGATAGTATTTACATGATAGAATTATAGTGCAAATCAAATGTGTTAGTATGTATATGGTACAAAGATTAATGTCTGATACATAGTAAGTTCTATGTTCTCATTAGTGAATATTACGTTATTATTACAATGTTTGAAACATCTAAAAAAAGAAAAATAAAAAGTGTCCCAGTGAATAAAAACAAAGAAACCATTAGAGAAAATAACGATAGATAGGACTAATACTCCAAAACGAAAATTTATGTGTATTCCCATAAGGTTGACAACAAAAACATTGGAAAAATTATTTCAACATGTGTTTGAGACAGAATATTAAAATCCTCACTACAAAGAGCTTTACAACTTGAGATCAAACCAAAATTACATTAAAAATTACATTTTTACAAAATTTTACAGGAATATTTTTCCTCTCTATATAGGGGCGTCTCATCTCAAAATATACCTCTCAAAATCCAGTATTTACTCACACAGGCCCATGAATCAATTTAACACTAGTTTATCTCTTGCCATCTGTCAGGAGAAAAGTTGCTCTGATACTTGCTGGAATCAGATACAGAACTGCTCATGCACTGACTATCCCTCTTCTACTCTCAGTTGCCTACAGAACCTTTTCCTGATAATACCATTCACCTTTCCACCAGCTGGTGAGACCAGAATTCAACTAACCTATCTAAAGTTCAGAAGTTTTACAACTACTTCTATCATTGGAAAAGGTAGTTGTGGGGATTCCACCCTTTCCTGGGCAGGCCAGGCAACTTGGTCGCCTACACTGAATATAAAGCTTCCCTTCAAATCTTACCTCAACTAGAAATATTCCTTTTGGAAGACTGAATTTGAGGCAAAGCTGATGAATCTCTTCCTTCCTAGGAATTAATATCATAATGTTCCTTCCTTGGTGTTAACTATTCTCTGCATATTTGGCAGTAAATATATCTAGCCACTAGGATTCTAAGAGAAAATAGCAAAAATAAATCTGACAAATATTTTCCAAGGCATGGGCTGTTCAGTTTTATTAATGAGCACCTTATTACATATGCATATTTATGTACATGTATGTTGTATGAAAAATATTTTGAACAACTTAACAAATATCAATTATTTGAGGGATGGTTATATAGGAATTCTTTTATTACTTACAGCTTCTCTATTTGTTAACATTTATACAAAGAACATGTGTTTCTACCTAATTCAGGGGCAAAAAAAGCATTTGTTTTTAAAGTAAATGTAAGTAGCAGTCCCATTCCATTTCTCTGTTAATAGCGGGAAAAATTCTTTCAATTTTTTTGCTACATTTAATTAAAAATAAGTCCAATTCTTATTTCTCCTTAACATATGAGTAAGTTTATTCAAACTTTTCAGATTATTAGTGGTGCTAATATTTGAATGGGCCAAAGAATTAGCTTGATGTTCTTTCTGTACCCAGGAAGTTGCTCCATAAGCAATCTTTAGTGTTCATTCACTCAACAAACAGTTATAAGACCTAGTAAATGCTAGACACTGGGGTTAAAAATAATTAAAATATAGGTTTTGCCACCTAGGAGAATCAAAATTTTCAGTAGAATAGGTAAAATATTGAAAAGAACACTCCTCAAGCAGTGCTCTAACTATGAGTGCCAAAATATAACAGAATAGAGTACAAGCACAAAACAGGCTGTAATCCTAAATAAATTCTTATCTACCTTTCAGTGATCAGATTTTGTTATTTTGTATCTAGCAGTGTTTTAAGAAACCTGGCAGTACAAAATGTTACAACATGAATAATCAAACCAAACCATCAATGACTCTTCAGTACACTCTAAATTTATACTCAATTGTTGAAATAACAAATATCCTGAAAATATACACCGTGACAACCAGTTAGCCATGTATTATTTTTAACAGATGAGTAGGAATAGTCACAATAATTTAGAGAATTATGCTATTGATTAAAGTTCTAAAAACTAACTTCTTTGACTTCAACCATTCTTATTTTCTTCAATAAAGTCATCACAGTTAAAATCTCCTAGGATCAGAAAATCCCTTGCCTGTAATATGAGGCTATATTCATATTACATTTCCTAGGATCCAGGACTTTGTGAAACTATTTCAAAAACTTTGACCCTTTACTAATATTGAACTAGAGTGATATTCAAACAGAAAAGAAGCCCTACCTTAACTTTAGTAATTTGGATGGAAATTAAAGACTCTAATGAAATTTTACAGGAGAAAATCACAAGTCTAAACATTTAAGGAATCATATTTTAATTTCCAAAGAATACAAAGGTACATATGTATACTACTGCAAATATTTCCAAAGAGCTTTGAATGTACAACATATTACTTTTGTCTACATAATATCCTTATGGATTGGCTGGGCAGACATGTTATCTATTTCTTAAAAGCAAGAGGAAAAGAAAGTGAGAGATTTTTTAGTCTTTAAATAACTTATTTGTGGTAAAATTAGGGACAAACTAAGGTCTTATGATATCCCATCTGTTGCTTTTTCTCTATGAAATACCTAGCCTTTGCTGAAATATTGTTTTTTAAAAGATGCTGTACACAATTAATAAACTTCCTTTTATGTAAATTAATGTAAAAGTAAATAAATGCTATAATTTTATATGCAAAAATGAAGTAAGCTATAATGTTCCTACTATCTAAAATTTTTTTTCTATTTCAAAGAATAAGACATAGGTTAGATAAATAAGGCAACATTGGCACAGTAACCTTTTAGGGGTTTTATATCAGTTAGGAGTTTTTTGATTGTCAAGCACAGAGTATATTGCCATAAGATAGGGTTTAAAGCAGGGCTCAACTGATGGCACTAGAATCCTGTTTTTTCTTTATTTTGTTACGAGCCATTTCTTTAGGTTGACACCATACTCATATAAACTGGCTCTTCTTGATAGCAAAAGAGATACAGTTCTAGACTACAAACTTGCAGGTTCAAATTCTAAAGGAAAAGGGTCTCTCAGAAGTTTCCTTTCATGGCATCAGCTCCCAATGCACCATATGCCTATACTTAAACTAACTACACTGGCTGAAAATGTGATGCTCTGTTTAGCTTAGACCTAAAGCTAAACTCTGGAGCTAGAAGTGGAAGCAATTTTATCTGAGCCCACAGACTATAAGTAAAAAAAGTTAGTTCCTCTGAGAATATTGAATATTCTTATCTTAAAAAGAGATGGTAGGTGATATTTTGCATCAGTTAAAGTATTTCATTTGCAAGTAACAACTGGGCTAATTTCACAAGAAAATAAACCTGTCTCATTAAATTTAAAAGCAAAAATAAAACAAGGACTCATGAATGGTTTGTGTCTCTCCATCCCCAGTTTTTTATTCTCATTTAAAAACCATGGATGGTTAAATGCAGAGCCCCAGCTCCTGAGATTTTACATTGCTATTCAAATCTCAAATAGAAACTCATTTCCATATCAGACCTTTTAATTGAGAAGATTTGATTGGACCAACCTGCGTCAAATGGCATGTCTTATCCAATTAGCTATAGCCAGAGGCAAGGTTGGGTAGAATAAATATGATGGCCATAACCCCACCAGTGAGAAGGATATATAAAAGCAATATTATAAGCTTGGCAGTTTATCCAAAACTTGGCTAACTCACATGAAGCACCCCCAACTCAAGGTAACCTTAAAGTTTCATTTAAAGGGGCTGATTCTTGTTAACATTTAAACATTAGAGTGGAAACAATATTTAAAAACTAGCAGCAGTTGTGTATACTTCATAGTAATGTAAGTGGTTATAAAAATGTTAAAATGAGAAAACTGCATGCATTAGGTGCCTGAGAGAGTGGCAGAGGAGACTTAGAGGGTGAAAAAGGAAGTCAAATAAGGAACTTGGATTTCTAAAAATACCTATTTCACGAATTTGCCAGGGCCTAACCTTTCTTACACTGTACTATCTGTAAGCCAAATACTTTAAATTATAAATCAAAGAGCGTTAAAACTATATAATTATCTTCATACTATCTTGAAGAAAAATGTATAAGAAAAAAATACATAAGAGATTAATGAAACTATGTGTTCAGTCCCTTAACATTTAAATAAAAAAATCAGGTTTATGAGTGGTACAACCAATCCCAACAGTGGGATGATTTATAGGTACAGAGATTATCTATAAGGTGTTGTGGCAGGCCACAAGAAGGGGATTTATAAATTAAAATCAATATGTGAATTTTACTCTGAAGCCTGTAGTAGTCGGTGGCCATTGCAGAGCTCTGGTGAACGGCCTCTAAACCTGTATTTACTCATAGATCACATTTCCCACCAGCAGGAGTTTGGAGACAGTGTCAGTTCTAGAGGACAGTTATTCTTTGACTGTCTAACTAACCTTGAAATAGTTTGTAAAATACACACATAATACATATTGATATAGAGATGAGCATCTGAGCCAAGAATATTATTTCTTGTTCTTTTATATACTTTTAATTCTTTTGTTTTCATCTCGTTTTGTTTTAAAGTAAAGCTTGCATAAAATTGAGTAAGTAACCAGATGGATTAAAAACCATTTTATCCTGCATATGACATGCAGGCTTACATTTAGTCTCATGAAAAGCAACATTGTGAAATGATTAAGTGCACAGACTCTAGGGCTACACTCCTTGGGTTTGAATCCAGGATTCAAACAGTAGGACTTTGGCAAGTTATTTATCTTTTCTCCGCTTCTGTGTCTTCATAGATAAAATGTGTGACTGTGCATACTTGCCCTTCTCACCCCTACTCTCATTCTCCAGATGTAATCAATTTAAAATTTTCTTGTACAAACTTTCAGAAATGTTTATGGATTTTAAACATTAAAAATTACATTTTTTGCTCAGTGGATCATGATATACCTTGGTGTTTTCACTTAATATATTTTTTCAGTCCTTTTATATTAGTACGATGAAGGCAATCATTATTTTAAACAGATGGCTACTAACCCATTGTGTGGATATGCCATCCTTTTTTAAATTTCAGAATGGAAATTAATTTGCTTACAATATATTTTCTACTTATAAAAAGGATAAGAGGAGAAGTCAATATACTTACCCAGCTGCAAAAAAAATATAAGTACATCTGTATAACAAGTTCTTATATATGGTATTGCTGGGTTAAGGGCCAGGAGCTTCAAAATGAAAATCTCACCTTCTAATTTAAATTTTGTTACCCTTCATTTCCTATAAATTGAGGAACCAGATGTCATGTATATTTGGATTGTGTATAATGTTAAGTGTGGGTAAGCTTCTGGAAAGTCCTCTTTACTATTTGACGAGGTTGTTTTTACAGTCCTTTTTCTCCTCCTGCTTTTTAACTATTTTCTCATAATCGGTACATTTTAGATGAGTTGTTGCCTTGTACAGTACCAGATGAATATTTCATAGTTCTCGAATATTTCTTAGTTCATTGACTAACTCAGCCTGGCAGTTTTTAAAGGGAAAAATAATAAGTAATTGCAGGACAGATATTATGTTATGGAAGCACTTTGGCAACACAGCTAATATTTGTTTACATTTGAATTTTGCATTTCACATGTAAAATGTTTCCAAAGACATAGCAAAAAGACCAGTTTCTTAAGAGAGAGGGTTTACAATAGCTAATATGAAACTTTCTCCTGAAAAGGAAATCTTAGACCTTTGTGTAAGTAAATAGTCTGTAAGCCTCTTTTTTTTTCTTTTTTCTTTCTTTCTTTTTTTTTTTTTTTTTTTGACCTTTTTTATAAGACTTCACTCTGTCAAGGAGTCCCTTTGCCACTCCACAAAATTTTGACCATCTCTAAATCTTCATTTAAGTTTTTCTCCAGTGACATTATTTACTAAGATAACCAACTCCTTTTATCTCCAGGCCTCTCAGATGAAGGGCTTAAGAAAAATTGGGACATAGAGTCAAGAGGAACAGGACAGTCTCATTCTTTAGAGGACTTTGGTTTCTATGTTACTCTGCTTTTTATGCATGTGAGAAAAAAAAAAGATCTGAAACATCCTGCTGTGTTTCTCTCTTTTTTCTCTTCCTCCATTTGCTAAGTATTATATATGTATATATTTCCTGGAGAAAAAAATTACAGGAGAACATTCCCTTTTTTCATAACTAATCTCTAGTTAAAGTATTTCACGTCACCATAAAGTAGTTATCTGAATCTTTTTGGAAATTGTTTCCTGAGTTCACATCTAGGCCTTAATGACACAATCGAATGATGGATTTGATTTTGTCCATCTTAAAGTCTCAGTATTCTCCTAAGAGTTTCAAATGTCTTTATCTTGCCTAAAGGTAAAAATTAGAGAATTACCAACTTTTACTTCATCACTCTTACTCAGTATACTAATTATTATCTGTTTTATGGTAGAGAAATTTGGCTTTTCTCTTTAGATTTTAACTATATATTATAATTCAGTGAAAGGATGTCTCCACAAGGACTTTTAAAAGTCGAGTTTAACCTAGGCTTTTTATGACTTGCTGGCAGTGTGACATCTTGATAATTAATCTCTAAGTTTTATTGATTGTATCTGTATTTATAAGGAAATTGTATATTTTATTTAAATCTGCAGTCCTATAACCTGAGCCGTAACTGTTGTTAAGAAGGATATTGTAGGGGTAAATAACTAGTATGAAATTGGAAAAGCTAACATTTGCCTAGAAAAATAAGAGATTATTTTTTTTTTTCTCTTTAGTTGTATCATTAATCTTTTTTTCCAGCCAATTTAATGAAAATATCAGGATAACAAAGGGACAGACAAATTTATTTTTAGTTCTTACCATTTATCATTCTATATTTTTTTTCTTTGTATTTAATCTTAAGTACAGTCTATACTAACAACATTACAACATTAAGAAACATTTTTTTTTTCTAACCCCATCTTGAGATTTTCAGTTGAGATTACAATTTTCCGAGGCTGGAGGTAGATATTATCGATTATCAGATTTTTTTTTTTTTTTTTTTTGGCTAGTTTGTGTGTATTTAATATATTTAAATGCCAGGTGATTGAATATTAGTAATAATTGTATGTAACATATTAAGCTGCTGTAGATCTCTAATATTAATAGTAACTAACAGCATTTTTAATAGGCCAATATTCAGCACTTTATTAAATAAGCTTTACACATATTATTAGTAAGGAACATATTTGATTTCAGTATCATGAAACAATTTTATAACCTGGGGGGGAAAAAAGTAAAACTATTTAAATTTCTTCATGAGATAAGTAAATGAAGAAGCTAAAATATTCACTTGTTATTGTGATTTTCTATGTATATATGTGTATATATATATATTTAAAATATTAAATATATAAAAATTAAAATAGTTATTTACTAAATATTGGTGTTTCAAATTTGTAAGTTTCAGAGTTCAAACATGGCTTCCCAATTTAATTAGAAAGGTAAAAGATAGATTTTTAGAGTTTTGAGACTGCCAGGCTACAGTCAAGATTTATAATAAGCCTTACTATCAACTCAGCATGTGTGAGCCTGTGTGGGTGGGTCAAGGGAATGAGGTGAAATCTATAAGACTTGCTGACTGCCAACATGGATGGGCATCATTTTATATAGATAATCTCATTTATTTGTCGCAATATACTTTTTTTTATTATTCTTGCTTGAAAAGAATAAGAACTGAGGCTCTGAAAGGATATAAAACAGCCTGTTTGGGGACTTAAAAAACAACCATGGATGTTTAACTCCAAAGTCCATTTATTTTCATCAAACCATAGGCTCTTCCGAAAGATGAAGAAGAACACACTGCTCTAAAAGTTCAACCCAATGAACCCAAAACTCTGTTTAAGATATAATATTAGTTTATTTGTGTACTGAAAATACTTTTGCATTGTGCTTACTGTGTTCCAGGCCTTGTGCTGAGAATGGTTGATGAAGAGGGGCTAAAGGTAAATCTTAGAACCAATTTTGAATTGGGGCGATTTGTCCTGACAGCCCTAGCTTTTAACCACTTTACTAGACTGCCTTGAAGCAGGCATTAGTGACAGTCAAAAGACACAAACAGACTTGAACCCCCTTCTGATTTGCATCAAGAAAATGAGAAAACATGTGAGAGCCAGGAATTTGAATCTGGGCCATTATATCTCATCTTGGAGTTTTCTAGATTTTCCTGAAAGATGGGTGCTAGATTTGCCTCAATAAAGATTGGCTCAAGAATTTTCAAGGGCAAATAATAGTAAACGTGTTCCACCAGAAAAGGCCAGAAGATCACACTGTATTAAGAATAACTCACAAGAAAAAACAATTTGCAAAAATCCAGTAAATAATTTTTTGTTTAGCTGTCTGGGATTACTAGAATGCTAAATGTCTCTTTATATAAAAATGAGTTGGACCTTTAAAGGCCAGTATGAATAATGAGATTTTTTCCTTCTTTTAATCATCTTATCAAGCAATTTTATTTTTTAAAAATATCACATTATCAATAAATGTTTTCTTTTAAAAGTTACATTTTGTTTTACTTTTTCAATTATGGCTTTCTAATACATGTATTTTAATGAGCAGTGAATATGTGTGAAGTAAATTTTACCTTTTAGTTTAATCATGTAAAAATGTTTGTTATAGGAATACTTTAGCTCAAGAAATATATACTATATTAACACTAGGTGAACACTATAGAAACATCAGCTCTAAAACTTTATTTTTCTAAGAATTGTAAAATGCAAGCTTATATACTTCTTTAACAATAAATTCACTTTTTTTTCTATTGAACTTATGTAGGGGTTGTGGGTAACCAAGACATCAGATTGTAATTTAAAAGAATTAAATTTCTTATTTATATGAATATACTCTAAACCATTCATGTAAAATTCAAATGAATTTTAGACAGAACTATATATATAATAAAAAAAATTGTCCTCTCAAATACGATATGTAAAAATATCTAAAATGTTTAAATCTGGCTTAAAACTTTTAAATAAAATAGATTATACATTCCTACTTTGACTGACTTTTATAATGACGTGGAAGGCCATGTTCCAATTTAGAATTTTCCAACTCTTTAGATTCCAGATTAGCAAAATTGTAATATAATAAAGTCAGATCCCTGGTCCTACCCTGGCTTTGTCTCCTAGCTCTGGCTTAGTCTTAAACTGCAGGAGGCAGGTTGATATGGGAGGGGGTTAAATTGTAGTATACAGAGGTGAAACGCATTCACCCAGGGGACAAGGGTATTTTGATGGAGGGCCTATGATAGATGGGTGCACTGGCTGTAAGCAAGTCAGGGAAAAGAAAGAAGAGGAACAAAGAAAGAGAAAACAAGACTATGCAGTCTAGAGGGCTTGGTAGAACACAGCTTCAGAATCTGGCAGACTGACACAGAGGGTGGGCAGAATCTTAAAAAGTTATATGGTGAATTGTCAGAGACTGTGCCTACTATATAGAGGCTGTGCCTACTGTAGCTGACATTCTCTAGATAGTCTTCTAGAAGCTGATGCTTGGCTTAGTGTCTAAAGAAGTTAGTTGGAAAATTATTTCAAAAATCTAGGAAAAGTAATAGGGAAGAAGCTAAGAACCATTATTGGAAAAGGGGAAGACTATCCAGAAGACTGTGCAAAGAGAAAAAGGGGGACATCCAGATGACTGATTGAAAGGAGAAAATGGGGAACATCTACAACACTGAGTGTGGAAGGACTACTGAGTTGGATTTCTTTCCAGAGATTATTTTCACCTGCTTTCCATCCAAGATCTCACTACATTCTTCAGATGTATTAGAGATTCAGGAGAGGCAATGAGGGGAGACAGTCACTTATAACATCTTTTCGATGCTCTCACCACTGAAGAGAAAGTAACATGGGAGACTAATTCCCCAGTGTGAGACCTTTTGGACCAAAAGAAGGTTAAGGTTGGGACTAAGTCCTTTTCAGAAGGACTCCTGATGCTAAGATCCGGTCCCTTTGTTTTCAAGCCCAGGAGATGTTACAGTGACAAGACCTTTGGATGCTTACCAAAAGGAAGAGAAATAAGAGGGCAGAGTCTCTCTGATGGGTCAGAGCTCTAGGATACAAAGGTTAAATATGGGCATGAGCATCACTCTCTGTATGACACTGAGTAATCTGGGATGTATGTAACTGCTGACTATTCTGCCCCGGAGTTCCAGGCTCCACCAAGTGTTGTTGCTGTCGTTTGCCTCACACTGTTTACTTAACATATATGCTATACAATTTTGGAGAATTTTACATCTGAGTATTTACAAATAAAATTTATATTTGCCCCACTACCTATTAACATAAATACAACTTATAGAAAGTGTCTCACTTCCATAAAATCTCTAAAACCCTAAACAGTATATACTTTTTCATATAACAATAACTTCCTGACAGTATATTTTGGAAGCCTAGTGGTTTAATGGTGCCATTCTTGATTCCAAGTCTGAAAGGATGGCAGTGTCTTCAATACATGACAGAATAAATCTGTTCAGCTGGCTTTATTTTGCATCAAAAGACATAAGAACAGCATAGACAAAGGCTACAATTGAAAGTCCCACCATTCATCTTCTGTTCCTCAGGGAGAAGTAAATAAAATAACATCAATAAACAGCACCAAAACAGGTTCTTACCCATCACAGACAAGACTTCCTTGGTTTTCATATCTTTCCCTGACATGAAGATCTGAAAATATTCAGGAAAAGCTTTTATTACCATGTAAAACAGTAATTCAAGACCTAACAACTGGATTCAGGGTTCTGAGTTCTTGCTGCTTCATATTTAGGCAGATTTTCTTATACTGTCTTGGGTTATGGGACCTGTGGAGTTTCTAATTATGTGCATTATTATGCTCACTGTGCATAGGACCTGTCATGATCCATTACAATTTCTTAGCATCAACCAGTCTCTCTTTTTTTATGTGTTTTGTACTTTCAATTGACATATCATTTAAATGAAAAAAAATGATTAATAAAAAGTTGAAAATTTTTATTTCATATTTTATCAATTCATAAATCTAGTAGCCAAGTTAGAGTTCCAAATATCTATATATTATAAATAACTAAATTGGTCTTTGGGCCTTCTCTTCCATCTTTCTTTTCATAGTTCTGCTGCCATCTTACTGATGTGTCTCATTTTTGTGCTGGCAACTGAATTGATTCACCAGTTGGAAAGAGCTTCAGGCTGCTTAAATACTGTGTCCACCAAGTATTTGGGATGTCAGGTGTCCTTCTCTTGCATCATTTCCTTAATCTTGCTTTGCAACACATATTGTTGTATGACGATAATGTATTAATAGTTTCTAAATGATGAGATAGTTAATATATTATTCTTATAAAATACCAAAGCACAAACTTTTAAGGACTAGTGTTGATACTGAGCCAGTCAGTGAGGCCATTTAGGAGGATATTAAGAAGGGAAGCACAATGTTTTTCTTAATTGAAAATGCGTCCCAAAGACAAGTGTCTACAGACACTTTTATTCACATCAACATTGCTTGAGCATGCCTATTGCCCACACACACCTTTGAAAACACATGGTATCAGGTCTTAAGCTACATTGCACATATATTTTTGATTGACCTAATTTCTTCTTTATATGCCTGTTCTCTATTCTACAACCTAAGTTACCCTGAATGTCTTTAGGACAACCTTAAAATAAAGGAAACTGAGTTACTCCATTCTGTTACAGCCTATTAAAATACACACAAAAAATATAAGAATTTTTGCTATTTAAGCTTTAAAAGCTCAAAGAATTGTTACCAAAATGACAACATGAAAGGACAGTATTGAAAAAGAGGAAACTGGCTGCCACTACTGAACATGCCCCACCTAGACCTGTGATCAGGTGCTATTCAGCAAAGAGCAGCAAATATAGCTAGATAGTAATTTTTGGAGTGAAAAGCAGAGCAATTTGGCTAAAGATTATTATGCATTGAAAATATGTCTTCTATAGGAATTTTTTTCTCTTTTGCCTCTGGGAAGACATAGAGAATCACCTAAACAAGAAGGGCAGTGCCTGTAGATAGCAAGTTATTTGTGAATGTCAATTATGACCCCAGAGCAGTTAATTTGATTTCTCTCATGCTTCACAAAGATTAAAAGGTGGAGGGAGAGTCTTTTATTTCAATTTCTTAAAAAGAGATCTTAGCTGATCTCAGCTTAAATAGCCATAAACACTTGCAGAATTAAAACTAGGCATTGCTTTGATGTTGTTAAAGAAAATTGACATTTTATATATTACTTCATTAGATTGGTGTTAATTAAATCATGATGGCAATTTTTCATTCCTTCTGATTTTCTTGATTCTTCCTTTAAAAAAATTCATTAATCAATTTATGCATCTCTACTTAACGCAAAGAAAAAAGTGAATATTTAAAACTATTATTTAAATTAATACACAGGATTCACTTTAAATGCAGCTTTAGTTGTTTGTTGACAAGTTAGAACATTACCACAGGGTGATATTTTAGATATTTAAAGAAACTTCCATTCAAACTTCTGATTTTTATAATCTTTAACAAGTTAGAAATCATAATTCAAATAAAATATATGAAAAATAATTAATTTTGTAATAAAATTGATTATTTTACCTACTTTTGTTTTTGAAAGCATATCTGGGTATTATATGTTGATATTAACAATACCCAGTTAGAACCAAAACAGGTTAAAACATGCTTTTATGCTCTGTTATAAAAAAAAGCAGAGAAAAGTCTCATTTTTCATATATGATCCTACAGCATTATACTTTCTAAGAAGAATCCTTTCCATTTCAAGTCTATACAGCAATCTCTGCTTGCAGCTGTTATATTTGAGTAACCTGATTAAAACTGAGTGACAACTTTTTTCCAAGTCTTTACTGTACTTATGATTGCTACAATAAATGGCCACAATCTTTTTTCTCTAGATAGAATATTTTCCCTTAAGAAGCTCAACATATTTTAACTCTTGGTTCTGAAGATTTTTCTCTTCCAGGCTGTTAGTGAAAATTGTTTGATCAAAGCATCTTTTATAACCAATGTCCACCTCTTCATTAAACTAGCTAAATAAATGTTATGTAGCTCTATTTAAAGAAAAAGGAAATTGTTTCATTACTGGTTTGAGAGGAAGGATATAAATAAGTAGGACACTGGGATCAAAACTGTTCCAGAAATTTTTAAAGATTTATTCTCAGATAAATATTTAAGAGATAATGTCCCTGGAAAGAAAGTCCCTGGATAATGTTTTGTTGCTTACAAGTAAATGTTGAGGTGAAGCAAAGATGTCTATTTTCTAATGTAAAAACAACAAAACAAAAACAAAAACAAAAACAAAAAAAACAACACACACACACACACACACACACACACACACACAACTGGTATACCTGAATAATGGGTGAAACAGTTTTGCAGGTCTTGAAGTATAAAGATAATTAAAGGCAAAAGCTATACTTAAAAAGACATCTCAGAGTTACAAAGGAATTTAAGGTCATCTAATATACTCAGATATAGCAATGTCTTTTATGTGTCTCTCACAGAAAATCATCCAGCCTTTCCTTGAAAATGTACACAAATAGAACTCTTTGTAGTTCATAAAATGGTCCATCTCATTATTACTTAGCATTAATGTCTTTCATATGTTGAGCTAAAACATAATTTCCATATCTTTTCATATGTTGAGCTAAAACATAATTTCATATGTTGCGCTAAAACATAATTTCCATGTCTTTTCCTGTTAGAGCCAATTCTGGCCAGTCACATGTTGCTATGAAATCAAATCCTTATGTAACTCTTCCAATAATTAAAAGCTGTTATTATGCCAGTCTCCCCAAATTTGTCTTTCCAAAGCCAAGAATTTCTCATTCTTTCAACTCTTGAACTAATATCAATATTAATGTTAGACAAAACTGAATACAATATCCCTAATGAGTTTCAAGGACATTCTAGCTTCCTTGTCTTGATTAAAACAAATTCTGGGTGAATTTATGTTTTTAACTACCTTTCTGTACTACTTTCAACTGTTTGGCTAAGAGTAACAATAAAGTGTTAGTAACTGTTTTTGCTATTTGTTTGTATGTATGTATGTTAATATATATATGTATGGTACATATACACACATATATACACTTCCCAAGGATTTTTCAGATTAACTGCTATTGAACCATGCCCCTAAGCCTGTGTTTTATGTAATTAAAACAAACAAAAATCGACACTGAACTTTCACTTTTTTGCTATTGTTGACTGTGTTAAGAAATGATATTTTAATTATCATCCACTTGGAATATTACATATAAATATATAACATTTTAAGTCTTTAGTCTCCTTTAAGATCTAAATTCTTTTGTCTACAAAGCACCTTTATCATGATTACTTGTCTAGTTTCTCCCCATGTATGAGATTTCTCTTTTAATAACTAACACTGTACTTTTTGACCCCACTTCCTGACTTCTTCTATTATAGCACTCTTATTGCTGAGATGTTTGTAATATGTCCTCAACTCTTTCAGCAAATTGTGATAGCCTTGAAAATCAGAGTACCATCATTGTGCAAGAAAAATAACTGAATCACGCTGCAGAAAAAAATGAGTGTTATATAAGGAAATATATACCCTTCACTAAATTTTGTGGAAGGTTTTGACAGAAACTTTAGTCCTAAGGGTACAGATTTAGTAAAGTGATGTGGTGTAAGCCAACAGAAGAAAACCAGAAATGGATTGTATCTTGGTTTGTACGTCCCCCAAAAAGGGGGCTTTGGACAAAAAGCAATGTTTTTGAACTCATTTTCCTCATCTGTAAAATGGAGGAAAAATTTTCTGTCAGGCTGGTTGTAAAGAGTAAAAATAATTTTTTTTTAATTTACTCTGAGTGTGGTGCTGTAAACAATGAAGCAGGTAATATATATGTTTGTTTAAATTTAATATTCACAACATCTGTGTGGTTTAAATAGTATTTGTGAAAGTCTTCTCATTGTATCTGACAGACAACAAGCATTTCATATATGTTTATGGCTTCTCCCCTTTTCTTTACACTAGATTATAAAATAATTTATTCTCAATATTCAGTCATTCTGCCAATATGCATTTGTATTGCCCAATGAATTAAAAAATCATACTAATAAAATACCGATTTGCATTGTAATCATCAGTTATGTGACAACACTAATTATATCATGAAGAAATTGAATAATTCCATTGTTTCCTTCCCACTTTTTAATTTATTTAGTTTTTAGCTAGGCATAAAATACTTCCAAATATAAAGACTTGGTTAATTTTATACTCAGACTCTTTGTAAAGAGGTGCATATGCATATACTGTCCCTTATTGGGGTCAACTCACAAAATCCTGAAAAATTGCCTTAAAGTAAAATTTAGCAAAAGGTTTAAAAAACACTTCAAAATAATTGTTGAAAATATATGTGCTGAATATAAATTAATGTGTCATGATCATATGTGCCTAGAACAGTATTGCATTTAATTTTCATTGCTTATCTAGCATATTGTCAAGCAAGTGTGTAGGTATTAATACATTTTTGTGAAATTAATATCTCTAATGTCAAAATAAAAATTAGTAAAATAATTAGGGTTGTATTTGTATGTAGAGCAAAATCTTTAGTTGCATAATGCACAGATGTGTGAAACTTAAAATTAGTACAGTAGAGAAAACCTTGGTTTAAACAAAAATAATTTTCTTAAAAAAGTGTAAATATGACCTCAATTAATAAAGGACTAATAGTCCTCTATTATCTGAATTTTTAGCATTTTTCTCCTTTATTGCTAACATATGCAAGATGGAGTGAAGAATAATAAAGGCATTAGCTTCTGTTACTGCAGAACTAGAAAGACACTGTGAAATGTATTCTGTGAGAATATGTTGATACACTGCAGCAAAATTCATCTAGCTGCAGTCGTAAGAGGGTTTCTCGAAAGCCTTCAGTGTCTGTGTTTTTTTCTGAAAACCCCTTTACATTATCTAAAAACTTGTCTTAGTTTCCTGTTGACCTTTAGCCTTACCACATTCCCATCTTTGTCATGTCTATCAAATTTACATGATAAATCCAGAGCTAGAAACTAATTCTCTGACACTGTAGTATTCAGTAAGGTGATTATACACAAGCTTCTATTCTCTCAATAATTGTGTGTGTGTGTGTGTGTGTGTGTGTGTGTGTGTGTGTGTGTGTGTGTAATATGAGCCAAGTACTGTGTTAGGCACTGGGGCATGTTAACTAAAGAATATATCACCTATTTTCAAGGGGCTCACGATCTATTGGGAGAAAGTGGAAAGCATGGCAACTACAATACAATGTGATACTTGTTAAAAATGTCATAGGAAAACTTCTGAAAAGTAAAACCTGAGAATCTAGGAAAACATAAAACACCTAAGAAGAAAAAAAATGTCTAATATAAAGCTTGAAATGCATGTACATTTTAACCAGGCCAAGGGTAGAGTAAGGTAGGTAGGAATAGGTACATGAAAACTCAGTTTCTTAATGGAATTTTCAGTTTCTATATGGCTGGGGTATAGAGTAAATTGGGAATGACTATAAATAACACAAGAGAAATAGCAATGTCCATATCATGAGAGACTATGTAGACTGACTTTTTTTTCTCTGAGTATAGCATTGTTAAAGCAGCAGGGAGATGAGACTCACAGGACTTGGATCTTGGGACAATCGGCCTGGATGCACTGCAGAAAATAGAGTGAAGAGGATAAGATTAGAATCAAGAATAATGATTAGAAAGATTTTGTAGTAATGATATTAAGAAATACTGATGGCCTGACCTTAGAAAGAAACAAGTGAATTTGGCAACTAATTTGATAAATTAGCCAGAAGGCTACACTTATTTAGTAGGAAAACCAAATAGCCATTGTATGCTTCCCTGCAAGAGGAAAAAGTAGATAATTACAGATTTATCTGAAGCAGTTACAGATGTCCTAGATTTGTCAGGTACATATACAAAAATTTATTTTATCCTTCGTAACCATCCTTCAAAGTAGTTATATAGTCATCATTTGAGAAAACTACTTGAAGTTACACATCTAGTAAGTGACAAAGCTGAGACTCTAATCCAAGAGAATCTGATTCCAAAGTCTACACTTTTCCTTACACCTTGTTGCATTTCTTCATTCTTAGGTTAAAATTCAAAAATTGCATAATATTAAGAATATTAGATAATTTTACCTGTTCCAAAATAAATCTGTTCCATTTTTAATAACCAGACTAATAATAAATCAATTAATGGATAGATTAATAGAGAAATTACTGGTTGAGAAAAGATTTGAGTTTATCTGATACCTGGGTCTGCTAATAAGTCTTGCCAACTGATGTCTCAGGCTGTTAATATTCTGAGTGTAGTCCATGAAACACCATCATCTGGATCATATGGGTCGTTTATTAAAATGAAAATTTCTGGGCCCCATGATACATTTAGGGATGATTCAGAATCTTTGGAGATGGAAGCAATACTCCATTCTAACAAAACCTCTAAATGATTTTTATGCTTAATCAATGTTAAACACTTTCATGGGATCTAGAAATATATACTTAACTAGTGTTTCTGTTTATACAGAAGAAGGAGAATAGGTATAAAAATAATTTTAACATGCTATTAAGTAATAAAATTATGTAAACAAATGCACAGTCACGTATTACAAGTATGGGAAATTTTACTTTTCTTTTGGAAGAGTATAATAGAAAAAAACATGACATTAAAATAGATATCCACAGATTAAACTTTGAGGAGCAAAACATTTTTCCAAAGGCCTTCTTCCATGGTTAACTTGTGTTATTATTTTTAGAACGTGTTCCTACATCAAAAATAATTTAAATGCTTTCTGTACTCAAGCCTAGGAATAATTCAGCCTCTTATTCCAGATAATCCATCTGATTTAGTTCCTATTTTTTCCATTAAAAACAATTATCCTGAAAATCACTAAGAAATGCTGAGTTTATTAGTGCATTAGTATCTATAAAATAAATGCATGAGAAACATTGTAAAAATAGAAAGTAATATAATAAAGGTTAATAGATATTAAGAAATTTAAAATATTTTCTAAATAATTTACTTCCCATAACCCATGTATATTTGTAGGTATGACCATTATAATAAATTCTATACTTAATGTTTTAAAGTATTAATGTTTATATCAATTTGGGCATATTAACTATTAGATTACTTTACCATGATATGAGGCTCTGAGAAGGAAAGGTCAACTTATAGAGGAAATGTGCAAGCCTATGTGATTCTATTAGTTGTATCTATGTTTGATTGTCCAAGTCCTGCTTTGCCTGAGCCCAATGAAAGAATTTACCAGTTTTTATTGCAAACATTGGGTATCTGTTCTTTCCATCATATTTTGAATTATTTTCTCTTTAAGATTTGTGTGTGTGTGTGTGTGTGTGTGTGCGCATGTGTGTGTGTGTGTGTGTGTGTGTGTGTGTGTGTGTGTGTGTGGAAACTATCTTCAGTGTCTCCTTTAGGTTAATATTTTTGCTAGAATTTCTAGTAAAATTTTAAAAAATAGAGAGAGAGGTACATTTTTTTGCCCCTCTAAATACTCCTCTTGAAAATGGAAAGGAAGCAGGATAGTAAAATAAATAAACTCAGAATGTCAGAACCTCAGAAATTCTACCCTTCTTGAGCTCAGAGTATTTCAGAGTGTGAAACAGATACTATATGTTACATGAAACAATAACATTTGGATCCATTAAAAAGTTAGTTTGGGAGAACTCAAGATATTACTTTGAAGCTGAATCTTCTACCATATAGCATAGCACTCAAAAGCTCTGCAGATTTGCAGTCAGAGCTTGGACTTTGAGAATGTATTTGACAGAAATTGCAGGAGGATGGGTTGAATACATGGAATTCAGTTATTTATTTTACATTTAGAAATCAAACTTCCAAGCAGAGCAGCTTTTGAAAATATTTGTGTCATAAATTATCTCAAGTGTCCTATAGTTCCTTCTTGTAGTGATACTTTTTGAAGCCATTTGTTATTCCGAAATTTCACTGGTGCATTCTATTAGCAATAATTTATGTTTGCCAATGAAATCTGAAGGGACAACTTGACACCTTGACATTTAATGCTATGGTGAGGAGAAGTAAATTGGTGGTTTCATACTGCCTGTGCACTACAGTAATTTATATGGCTTTTGCACATATTGAACAATAACATTTGAATTCATAAACAAAACTAAGAACCAGTAGTTTGGAGGAACTCAGTCAATAACATGTATCTCACTGAGTTACTATCACCTTACAACTAAAAATACTTTGTCAGATATATTTCCATAGTTAACAGTCTTTTCAAGTCTCTGGCTGAGCTTGGATAACTTCAGGGTGGTTGTAATAGAGCTAGCTAGACCCCGTTAATGAATATTTCCAATGCATTTAATTGCAGAGCTTTGTTTTATGAAGGCTTTACATCTAGTTCACATACAAATTAGAGTTTTTTTGAATAACTGATTAAAGTATCTTGATCAATTCCATTATTAAAGAGTAGTAATCAGAAAAGAATATCTCCCACATTATTCCAGGCTATTTATCACACACGATTGTCACATAATGTAAATAATATAAATTTAATAGAACATGAATTTTATTTTAACTTCATTAAAAAATATATTCAGGAGGTATTATGATAAATTTATGTTACCAGAAGTGTTACCACTATCCTCAGCTCCACAACTACAGCAAGTTTGTTTATTCCAGCATACTTTCTACTTCACAACTCATTTTACTTGAAGCATAAAAGGGGGAAAAAACTTAAACTCACATTAATCTCTAAAGGATGCCAAGAGACTTTCCTCTTTTGCTTTTTTTTAAAGCTAGACGTTCTAATAAATCAAGCATTAAAAAGGTACATTTACATTGTCAATTTTTTTAATGCTCTCTCTTTATCTAAGTTCCTCAGTAGAAAAGGGCATTCAAAAGGTTTTAGTTTTTCAAGACAGTTGGATATCTAAAAGTGTACAGGCTTATTAGTTGCTATAAATTGTGAGAAAATAATTCACTAAGTTTAATAAAATAGCATTATACTACCAAGAACAATTTTAATAAATTAGGTCTACAAACTTGGTTTTGTAGAGACAGAAAACAGCAGCATTCTTCATCTTAAACTTGGCCCCAGTCACTGCCAGTGCTCTAACTGCAGCACTATCATTTTGCTAGAGAGGCTCAAGGACAAGCTGAGGTCACTGAATATCGCTTACAATTCAGCCGGTTTGAGATGTTGCTGAACAATGAGATATCGCCACATTTTTCCAGTATCTTATTTTGTGAATCTGATGTTGCAACTTCAAGAGGCATATTAATTGAAAGATTTCATTCTTCACATTTTCTTTCAACTTAATGGTACATCTAAATACTTGACAGCCATGAGAGAAAAAACCCCAATTCAGAGGCTTCTGAACAGATTTCAAAACTAACATCACATAGGAGAATGGAAAGCAGAAAGGGGATGTCATTACTTACTCATCACAACTGATCATTTAATCATCATAGTTATTGAAATCTAAGCATCAGATTTTGGGAATTTTGTGGGAATTTTGTATCACTAGAGAAAGGAACACAGCAAAAAAACTTAGATTTCATAAATAGATTGACAACTCTTCCTTAATGCAAAAATAGGATATGTGTAGCTCAGCTATACCATTCCTTGTATTAAGAAGGGACAAAATAAAGAACTGAAAGTAGATCCTTCCATATGGGCAAGAAGACCTTAGAGAATTAAACACATATACATTGATTTAGAGGTATGCTATCCACACCACTACAGTAGCTTTAAAAAACAGTTCTTAAGAAACATATATAGTAAATTATTCTTAGAATTTATCAGGAGTTAACTGAAGAAGTTCTTATATATGTTTTACATTAAAAGCCCATACTACTGCTTAGCTAAAATTATTATATGAGATTTTATATACACAAACTTATAAGACGCAAAAAGTATTGATACCTCAAAATTTAAGGCTGAGATATTAATGATACTCTTTTTACTAAGAGGAAAAAAATTCTAAAGAACTTTCAGAATATAAATGCACAAAGAATGAGCAAGTAGTTTTGGAGTAAATGATGAGAATATTTATGTATGTGTGTATGTTCGTATAGAGGAAAGTGAAGGGAAGAGAGAGAAGAGTAAAAATGAGGGAGAGAGGGAGGGAAGATGGGAGAAAAGGAAAAAAAAGATAGGATAAAGAAAATTTTTAATTAAGGATGTCCAATCAATGTTATTTCTATAGGAAATATTTTACTGTACTATTCTATTGCATTCAAATTCCCTTCAACTAGTATAATAAATTTCTCCATCTTAAAATGAAGATGCGGTTCATAAAGGGGTGGGTGTGGAGGAAACCTAAAGATTCTCTAGCCTATTTCCTGGAAAATATGAGGAACATACTTGATAACAACTGTCATAATTACAGCTACCCTTCCTTGAGTAGCCATTAGGAACTGGGAGCTAGTCTAGACAATATATACAGCAGTTGTAATCTTTCCAACAGCTTTGCAAGAAAAGTATTATTGCTCCCATATTGGAGATAAGGAGACTAATGCTCAAAAAAGAAAAGCTTTTCTAGGACACACGACAAATAAATGAGAGTAAGGTTTTGAATTAAGGTCTTACTGCCTCTGCCAGTAGATTCAATGCTACAGCAGTGGCAGGAGGAGAATTTGAATGTTCTATGTTACATTACTATGGAATGATTTTTTTCTATTACAACACCCTATTCAATGGCACTGCCATTCAGGGAACATAGGATGAGATTAGTGGTCACAATGCAAATGAAATTATCATGCTCTCTTCAGACCCACTATAAAATATCATCTCCTTACAAGTGGCACCTTCTGCTAACTTCCCAACACAGGCAGCACTTAGTTCTCTGACTTTTTATTTTAAATTTATTTTTTAATTGAAGAGATGATTCAAATGTTTTTCCCCCATCTACATCTCCTCTCCCCTCTCCCCTCTGGTAGCCACTAGTCCATTGTCCATGTCTCTGACTTTTTTTTTTAAAGACTAAGATCTAGGCAACAAGTCTGATATTTTAACAACTACTGGATATTTGATGGAGAAAGAACCATAGGAAACAATGAAACCTATGTTAAAACAAAGAAAAATATCAGGATAATGGTAATTACCATTAAAAACCTATTTTTTGGGTGGCAGAATCAGATAAAGTAGAAATTGATACAAATTCTTTAGTTCACAGGGGCGGGTAGTTTATATTTAAATGACAATTATTGCTACAGTTGAATTCTCAGACTATTATGATTAAAATGTTTTTTAAAAAACCTTTGCTTTGGGAGGCTTTATAAAAAGATATTATCATGTTATAAGAAACTATTTGCCATCTATCCCAGGTATATAAAGGCCTCATTAATTAAACTTTGGTGACTTTAAGTGCAAATGAATGAAAAACCTCATTGTACGTATTCTTATTAATAAAGAAAAATGTATAATGTTAATATGGTTGTTTACTGGTTGTCTTCAAGTACCTAAATCAATGGATGAGGTTTATGTGAAAAATGATTATAAATTCAGAGCTGGTATAAAGATCCTCTCAAGTCAACAAGTAATATTTAATTTTGCATAAGCCTTCCAGTTGTAATGTACTGTTGATCTGTTTTCTCATTGTAAAAGCAAGATTATATATAGCAATATTGATGAAAATGGGAAGAAAATAGTATGAGGGTGGTGGTTCATGGTCATAAAAGTTGGGGAATTAATAGCAATAGATAGAGCCAAAAATGTAACAACTTCCCTTAGTGCATCAGGAAAATAAAACTGTGCCTTTTCCAGTCAAGGGTTTCTACCATGTGAAGATAAATGGTTATAATAATATTCAGCACTTTCAAACAAAGATCACAAGGTATTTTACAAACCAGCATGTCATAGTCTCAAAATGGAATAAATATATGGGTTCAGGATAAGGTGAAAAACTTAAATAGAATGAGATGTTCTATTTTATAAACTAAAGTTATAACCCAGCTTCCAGAAGCCTCTGGTCTCTAGAGCAGCTTCTTTATAACTACGTTTAGAATAGCTATATTTTTGTTCAGTCAAAGTATTGCAGAGAATATGGTTGCATATTTTATTTGGAAAGTTATTAAGAATATTAAGAAAATGAATGTGCAGTTAAATGAGAAGGATACAAAAGTGTATAGCATGATTATCTTATCCTATTTTTAAATAAATTATATATATATATGCATATACATAAATGCATGTACATATGGTATAGAAATTTATTCACAATATGTTCACAGTGATTATCTCTGAGAATAATAAAAGTTGAACTATGAAAATATATTTCTGCTCATTACTTTTTTTGTAATTACACATGTTACTTATATAATAGAGAAACAATAAAAAGCAGAGAATATTTATAACAAGGTTGTGTTTAAATACAATTTTAAAGAATCTTTTTTCTTAGTGATCCCTAACTAATATTTAGAGAGCCATAAGTCCTTTAGACCTCATGTGGTCATTTGTGTTAAAATATAGCAGTGTCATAGAATATACTGGTTAAAGACTTTTTTTTATATTTTAAATGTGTCCCTAATATGTTTATATGTAATTATGGTTAATCCTTGAAAAACACAGGTTTGAAATGCATGGGTCCACTTATACACAGATCTTTTTTCAATAAATACTGTAAATGTATTCTCTTTTCCTTATGTTTTTTTAAGATGTTATTTTCTCTGGCTTACTTCATTCTAAAAATACAGTATTATACATATATATGCCCAAGAAAATATCAATACAAGAATTTAAAACTAGATCTATATAAATCCAGAGTCAATGCTTTATACTGTAACACTAAAAATTATTTGAGAAAGTTATGAGGGAAAGTTCCTCCATATTAACTTTGAAAACTTAGAACCATTCATATATTAAAATATACCACACAGTTAATTTCTAATCTTCCAGTATTTCTCTCTGACTCCATAGACCTTAATCATTAACCACTTCACTGGCTTTGTCATTAACAAGGCAAACATTTGGCAGATTTTCCTGACTAAAAGTCTCATGTTAATGCTTTTTAATGTAGTTCAGACAATAAAAGCAATTCATGATTTACACATGAAAGGAAAATATTTTTTGTATAATTTCATGAATATCTATTGATTGATCTATCTTCCTATCTGTCATCTATTATCTGTCTATCCATGCTGGAGGAAGGATATACATGAGCTTCATAATCACATTATTTATAAATGGCTTAAAAATAAGGCAATGCCTAACCAGGGTTCACCTATCTCTAGTTCAAGATATTTCTTGTATTCAGTCTACTGAGAATCCTTCATAGGTTTCCAGCCATGGCTTTCTAGTTCATTTATGCATTTATCATCTGCCTGAATTGGGCACCTCAGCTCACACTCTTGGGAACATGTTTGAACATGTTTGAATTGATGTCTTCTTTGGATTCTGTCCCCATCCTTCCCCCTACACCTCTCTGATTTCCTATGTTGTTACTTTGTTTTTGGTTATCCTTAATTGATGCTCTGTAGTAAGAAGAACAGTACAATTCACTCTGTACCAGTGTCAGGTCCAAAGACCTCCATATGCTTCAGATTCCAGCCTTCCTAAACTTAAATTTGGTCCTCGTAGCATAGACTTAACAGAGGCTGAGGGACTTAATGTGACTTTCAGCGATGTCTGGGTAATTGGTCCTGGCACTAACGCCACAGCTCTAGGTCTAGACGTTATTGTGACCAGGCTGTTTTAGTTTGTGGAAGACAGGGATTTCAACTGAAGACTCTCCTCAAACCTGACTGTACTAAATCTTACTTTAGTTATGTTTCATGTCATACAGCCCTGAAGTTGATGAAGTGCTTAGGTATTGATGTGGTAGTTCCCACCAAATATCCATACAGGCCTGTTTGGACTGCTCTTGTATAAGGAGACCTAGAGGGGACAGTTGAACTTCCTGAACATCTATGAGATCAAATTTACTCATTTTAAGTGATATATAATATCCTGTGTATAGTTATATGAATATGAATAATATTTTTTAACTTCCCCTACATGATCCATCCTTTCATGTCCCACGTATTACAAATAATGATTCAGAGAACATATTTGTAGATATCTCCTACCTCACTCATGTAAGA
>CM053509.1:112214820-112426098 GCA_028627145.1 Eidolon dupreanum
TATATTAAGTCAGTAGGTTGATTTTTCACAATATTTTAGGATGGCACTATGTACCACTATCACCACCAGCAGGCTGACCTATAGAATCTAGGTAGCAGTGACCTCAGTAAGGAGAATGTTCTTGCTGTTGGCCAGCTCCCCTTTGCTGATACAAGCCTATGTACCTATAGCTCCCTGAAACAATTCATATCTTTATATTACCTTCTGGCTCCTAAGGCACAGACCTCTGAGAAAAAGAAAAGAGGCTAGAAACCATGCCAGAAAAAAAGAAAAAGTGAGATAATTCACATGATATCACACATAAACACAAATATGAAAAGACATAAAATGTAAAGACTTTAAAAATTAAATCAAGGGAAAGGAGAAGAAAATAAAAGATCTCAAAAATGTAAAAAGATTCAAAAGGGTCCTGAATCTATTGGATTGATACACAAAGTTAAAAATAATATATGTTTAAATTTTAATTTATTTTATGATTACTCATTTTTAATTGGAATGTCCTCTAACAGTTAAAGTTAATGTATTTTTTTGATCAGCATGTCAAAAACATTCTCAAATAATTAAAACATAATTGTATGATAGGGAAAGTGCATACAAAATGCTCTGAAGACTGAAAATCTCTATGTAAATTAGCAAGTTCATTGTTAAGCATCCTTTTTATTAAACGTTCCTATAATTATGTATGCACAAAACATATATGGTGATCTAAAATTAACGAACACATTTTTAGAAATTTCGGAAGGCATTTAAAACATTTTTTAAATAATACATGGAGAAGCAGGATTGATGAAGGTACCCTGACTTCATAAACAAAATTATTTGAAAAAATGGAATTAGGAAACTTTTCTTACTGTGCTTCCTGTTTATAAAATTACATTTATATCACTAATTCACATTCATTCTTTGTATGTCATTCAAAAATTACATAATCTATTTAATATTCTGAGTCTCTATTCTACTTTTTTGAATAGGTCATCTGCTATTAAAATATGGCATGAAGTGATGTGGTATTTTTATAATAATTTAGCTAATTTGATTATTGGTGATTTAAAACACACACAATTCAGATTTCCATGTACTTTTTTTATGTATTTGTTGGTTTGGTTTGGTTTGATTTGACAATAGTGGTTAAGTGTAAACTCAGAAATCAAGTTACATGGATTCAAATCCTGTTTCTGTCATTTACTAATGTAATGTAACCTGAAGAACGTTCACTTTCTTAGCCTGTTTATGAATCTTATAAATAAAGGTAAATGTAATAATATCTTTCTCCTAGTGTTTTGAGAGAATTAAATGAGAAAAATGCATGTAGGATTCTTAGCAAAATTCTGGTATAAACTAAGTACTTATTAAATATTAGCTATTATGATTACAATAATTAAACTACTCTCACAATTGGAAAATTTTCACATTGCCTTACGGGGTATATCTGAGTAGAAAAAGGGAGAACGCCAGGGAACAGATTAATTTAATTAAACCAGAAAAAAATAAGATTACTCGGAGGATGGATTCTTTCAATTTTAGGTCACCTGAACACATCAGGACCAGAACTATAGCAAAATAATTTTATTGCATTCCCTTTGTATTAAGTCAATAGGTTGATTTTTCAGAATTTTTCAAGGATAAGGATTGCAATATGTTCCACTACCACCAACAACTTGATTCAGGAATTGGTTTGCTCTCAAAAAACATGAGCATAGTAACAATGCCTTTTTATTTTTATTTTTTGTATTTGCAACTTTAAGAAATACTAGGCTGGAAAGCCATTTGGGAAAGATTGGATTTAACCTTTCTAAGACATTATTCAATAAATCTGATCCTAAAATTTCAATTGATATAATTGTGTAAAAACAACCACCAAAACACCAAGGGCCAGTAGTCATTCATACTCCACCAGAGATAACAAAACATTTTGCTATGAGAGAATCAATAATAAATAAATTTAAACAGAATTACACCATTGCTTAACAAGAACAGCCTATCTTTTCATCCTCATCTTAAACCACCTTTTGCTTGCTCACTGTGCTCTAGTTACATAGGCTTCTCAGGACTTTGTGTTAATCATTTCCTCTGCCTGAAATCTCTCTTATACTTGTCATATGTCTAACTCTTTTCCATGTGAAGGAGTTGACATAGCAAACATCAAATGTCATCTCCTCTAAAAAGGCATTTACAGAGTACCCCAAAGAAACTATGTACTCCCAGACACTATCATATCCTCTTTTTATAACATATTATTTCCATTATTATGAAGTCTATAAATATAGGTTTTATTATTTTATTTATTATTTATAATATGTCTATATTACTATAAGATTCATGAAGATAAGAAGACTTTTTTGCTTTATTCACCATGTCTGCAAGACAATTCACTAAGGCAACTTGATAGGAGTTCTGAAAATAATTGATCAATAATAGGCTAAACCATCTAACACTTTCTACTTCTCTGTAATGTACATGACTAGTAGGAATAAGAGTCTGTTTAATTGTCCTTCTTAGGATGGAATAAGTTCTTCATAAATAAAAGAGCTAATTTTAAAAAAGTTATGCTCATGCCAAATTCAATAACAAATAGAGATAAATTCTGAGAGAGGGATGAAATCAGTTATGTGCAGAAAAGATTTAGAGAGGGGAGCAAACTGTGTGCATTTTGATTGTCTCTCAAACTGCATGATTGAAACAAAACCTTGACTTTGGTATTTATCTTTTAAAAGCTAGCAAAAGAATGTAAATGAGCACCTATGAGTTGTTGAAAGCAATTATAAGCAGGAAGAATGAGCAAAGATAAAGAGGTGAGCAAGTGTTTAGTATATGGGTATTAAACAGGGAATTTGTATTGGGCAGGGACTGGACAAATTTGGGTAAGTAGTTTATATAAAATAACTTCAACCATGAAAGCCAAAATTGATGGTATCAATATAAATCTTCCTTTCCATATGACCTATGTCACTCTATATAAACCTCTAAATTGAATTTTATGTTCCACCATATCTACAAATATATAACATTTTCAAAAGTAAGAACTGTGACTTTATCATTATACCCCAACACAGTGCAGTTGCTGGTATCTACTAATCACCAAATATGTGTGAAAAAATAATAAGCCATGAAAAATTTCTCAATACCTTTGGATATTAAAATAACAAGGTAATAGTTGTATTTTAGAAGCATGAAATTAAATGATGGACTTCAAAGAGGAAATATAGGAGACTAGTGTCAAAAATTTTGATTGATGCACTGTGAGTCTGGTTATCAGTGGTGGCAAGTTGGAATAGAGTGCAAGTAAAATTATGAAAAATTCCCATAAATATAAAAATAAATAAAACAATGTATAACTATATTAAACTGCATATTAAAATGACAAAATTAAAAACATAATAAAAATAAAATAAAGAATCCTTGTATCTTGTCAACTGATTGGATAAACAGAATGAAGAAAAATAAGCCTGTGAAAGATGATCCCAATGTTTTGCTTCTGGGAACTGAAAAAATACATATTTTAAAAGGGAACATCAGTAAGTTGTGAGTCTAGATGGGTGCACAGTCCACAGATTTTAAGATATGAATCTTGGCTCTGTTAAGAGATAGGTGTATTTCAGGAAGGGATTGAAATTATGGATGGGTTATCTCATTATCCACTTGTGATTCTCTTGTTCTGTATTGTATTATCCCAGATATGGTCTGAAAATATTGTACTTGATTTCCACAAAAACATAGTACTGACCTTTTATATCAAACTTTATTGAGTGTTCATAAGACCAAACAAAGTTAATATTGTTGCAATTAAAATATCAAAAATTGAATATCAGACATTCTTGGCTTTCTCCATGAGCTTAGGGCTCTTACATTCTCCACTGCCACAAACCCCCTTACTCTTTTCTCTTTCTCTCCCCTCACTTGCTATTCATAAGAAATGAAATAAAAAAGTTTTCCAATTTTATTATACAGAACAGTTTATTTTTATTTCTGTCTCTTCCACAAAATCAATTTGATGATGAGTTTAGAAAGTCTAAAGATTTGGGAAGCCAAAAACAGTGAAATGAATGATGATGGTACGTACAAGGGGCTAGCCATTTCCAACTAAGACAGGGCATCTCTAATGGATAATGTTTGCTCTGGAGTCTACCATTTGACTGGCAAAGATCTGATAAATATGTAGCATAGTCACAAAGTTCACTCTGCTCAATCCTGCTTCCTACCCTTTCTTTCACAGCTTCCACTTCTTCAAATTTTTCTGTACTCCTAATTTCATTGTTTCTCAGAAAAATCAACCTGTGACAGTTGGTATCAAGAGTACTCTGAGAAAAATTGTGCTGGAATGGAGTTTTGCCAGAACCTGCTCCGTCATCATCCATCAGGAACCTGTGCCTGGGGTAAGTAATATGTACAGAGCCACTGGAATACAATGGTAGTTCAATTTTTAAAATTATTATCCATGAGGAGATGGAATGGTGTATGAGTAGAGGTGAATGCAGTATCAGGATCCAGGCATTTGAAATGTATCATTAAAGGGAGGAATATAAATATAAAAATAACAGAATTGGATGGTTATTGTTTTGATGCAGTTTAATAACGAAAAGCTGAGGGCTATTAACAAACAATTTAAAAGTATTGAGAATCAGAGCCTCTTTCATAGCTCACAAAGAAACCCTCTTATCTTTCTCCAAGTAAACAGATAAAGCTAAGAGTAAGCCCAGCTAGGTGCTGAAGTTCAAATACCATTAATGCTCAGCTGTAAGAGATCTGTTATACCAAAAACAAACCCTAGTTGGGAAACCCTGAGGTAGAATGGGGACATTTGAAAGGAATGCCCTGGAAGCTTTTGACTCCCCAGACTTCTCTTAACATTCTGAGCCTTAAGAAATGGCCCATCTTATCCCATTAAAGTCTAGCACTTCTCCAATATCAGAAAATTATACAAAGAGAACCTCAGGAGAGCCACTTCCACTTCTGGCTTCCAGAGATACAACCAGAATTAAGTCATAGCATACTCAATCCAGATGTTGATATGTCTGAATTGCCATGACAGATGGTAGAAGATGGGATTAAAAGGCTCAAGGAAACAGGTATTATGTGAAGCTGTTTCAGAAACAGAGATTATTATCTGAAGAGGCCACTGAGTTCCCATAGTGAAAGATGATGTGACCTTGGCAAGGATACACTGTAACGTTTCCTCCAGGCCTTTCCCAGTGACCATTTACTTGTGCTAGCACCTACTGGCCATTTACTAGATACTGGGCAAAAGGACTACACAGACATTTAGAGGACAGTTGGGCACAGAGTTTAAGTTGACACTAATACCTGAAGAACTGAAGTGTCCTTATGGCTCCTCTGATTAGTGGGATCATGTGGGCTTAGGTAATCGATACCTGACTAAAACCCAAATTAAAATGGCCCAGAGTCCATAAACATACCCAGTAGAAATTTACCTGATATCTAAATATATATTTGGCATTAACATATTTGACCACTGGAATAACAATTAAATTTGTGTCTTTCACCTATGATGACAAGAGCAATCAATGGGGAAGGCCAAAAAGCAGTTTCTGAAACTATCACTGCACCTCCACCTAAGCCACTAAAACAAACAAACAAAAAGAAAATGTGCATTACATACCAGAGGGAAAAACAGGTAAGTACCACACTGGAGGAACTAAAGGATGGTAGTCTCCATCATGCCTCCCTTCAATCTACCAGTCTGGCCCCTACAGACACCAGATCATTCCCGAATGCCTGCAAATGACTATGGACCAGGAGAAATTTAACCACGCAGCACCTAGAATGACAGCTGCTGTGCCATATATGGTATCTTAGGTAAAGCACATTAATAGATCTCAGGCACCCGGTATGCATGCACTGATTTAATAAATATCTTCTTTGTTGTTCAGTGAAGGCATCAGAAACAGTTTTCATTCTCTCAGTTTAAGTAAGAGTATCCAACTATAGTTTGTCTTAGAACTATGTTACCTTTACCACATTCTGTCATTATATAGTAAAAAGAGATCTAAATTTTTTGGATATCCTGCAGAATATAACCATTGATTTATTATACTGATGACATGTTAATCAGGAAGGATAGCAAGACATAGATCTTAACTTGAAGGCCTTGGTAGGAAATGTACATTCTAGAGTCTAGAAGATAAACCCAAATAATTCAAGAGCCTTTCACTCTAGTAAAGTTTTAAAAGTCTCCAATAGTTAGAGACATGCCAAGACATTTCTTCCAAAGTAAATGGCAAAATGCTACATCTTGAATCCCCTCCTACAAAGAAGGAAATTTAACACAATCTAGTCCTCCTTTAGTTCTGGAGAAAACACATTTCACATCTATGAATACTGCTCCGGCCATATATTGGGAGACAAGTGAGACTGCCTGCCACTTTTTTTTTCTTTACATCTATTTTATTTTTTCTTTCAACTTTTTTGAGGTATAATTGACAAATAAGAATTATATATTATTAAGGCATACAATATGATGAATGCTCCAAGCTTTGAGTGGAGCATATCTCTGCAACCATTCTAGGCTGCAGAGTGAGCAGCCACATTGTGAGACAATTTGCTTAGAAGTCTGAAGTTTGGATATTGGAAAAAGATGTAGTATGGAGTTTACAGCAAGCCCCAGTGGGTCATGGGTCATGGGATTCTGGAGCAAGCGTATGTCATCTTCAATAAAGAATTTGAAGCCATTTAAAATATACCTCCTGGAGTTCTATTGAACACCGGTAGAAAGAAGGCTAGACCATCTGTAACTGTCCTTCCTGAGCTTGGTACTGTCAGATTCATCAAATCACAAAGTTTAGTACACTCAAAAAAAAATCATTTTTTAAGATACAGCGTATCTGGGAGTTATAGGAAACAGGATCAGAGGGCAGAAGCAAGCTGCATGAGAAAGTAGCCCAGACCCCTAATACTTCCACTTCAGTTGCACCAATTCCCATACTCCAACTCATTTTTATAACCATATGGAGTAATCACATACAGATAGCTCCAAAAGGAGTAAAATATCCAAACTCGTTTTACATATGGGCTATCTTATTATGTGGAAGCCAGCTGAAAAGGAATGGTAGCTTTGTCACAGCCTTACTCAAAGTTAGGCTTTACAGATAGTCATGATACACGAACACTTGGATATTTACTTAGTATGGACAAAGGACAAAAGGATAAATTCAGGTCCAGTCTACCCACTGCTACCACTACCTCTGAATTTCCAAAATGCCTACAACAATGACCAGTGCTTACCTCCCTTATGGCATTATTCCTTAAGCAAACCAAATGACTATTGGATTCCAAGTCTACTATATTGGGTCCTTCTATCATATAAGACTATTTGGTTTGTTTTCATAGGAACAGACATGTAGTCTGAGTGTGGGATTGTTTTTTCTTGCTTCTGGGTCTCAGCCAGCACCATTGTCCAGTTGCTTACAGAATGCCTGGTCCACAGGCATGTAATCCCCCAAAAGCTTCTCACAACAGGACTCACTGATTGTAAAACAGAATTCATCACTCAGATGCTTCTGTCCTGACAAAGTGTTAGAATGGCCTGCTGAAGGAAAATCTAAAGCACTGACTTTGAGGCAATATCCTGCAAAAATCAGATACCAGCCTCCAGCATGTATTATAGCCAGTGAATCAGAGACATTTCTGTTAAACATGTAATAGACAGGACAACCTCTCAAACAAAGAATTATTCAATCCCAAATGTCAATGGTGCCAAGATTGAGAATACCTGTATAAAGGTACAAAGGTAATACAAGGTCCCATAGCACAAAAAATTTGTTGCATAGACTAACAGATATTGGTAAAATCGGGTCAATGTAAAAATTTAGAATCATGTTACCCGATTCCTGTTTCTTCCTTTGTGGTTGAACTGCTTTGACACTATTCATTTCAACTTGAATTTAAAATATAGTAATTTGGGAGCAGTGTTCAATATTCCAGGTGATAACTGAATCAGAGTTTCCTCTATCGCTTTAGAATGAAAAAAAAATCTGGCAATGCTAACTCACCAGTGCAAGTTCAAAAGAAAAAGAAAAGGAGGTTTTCAAATGGGAAACTTATAAAAATGTGAGAAGCTTCCATTGCAGAATCAACTTGAAAACAATGTCTGACATTCATTTTCACAACTCCAAACAATAAAACTCTCCTCTGTCTTTTAAGGTAGTTAAATATAGGATTATGAAGACAAGGATGGAAGGATTAAATAAATTTTCTCACATAAGACATATGTTCTCTTCTAAATGTTGTATGTGTTGTCAGTAACATTTTGTACTTTATTTGTTAAGAAAAAGTACCTAAATGGAAAAACAGAGGAACAAATGATCAGAAATACCTTTATAAATTTCAAAATCCTAGTATTTAATGTACACTATTTGATTTGGTAACTTTTTATTATTTTCTTAATTATGAAGTAATTTGTAAATAAAGTAGGAAATAGATCTGGTGAAAATATGTGATCACTGATTTTGTAAATATTCAGAATGCAAATAATCCCTGATTTAACAATGATCTGACTTATAATTTTTGGACTTTACTATGGTGCAAAGGTGATAACACATTCAATAAAACTGTACTTCAAATTTTGAATATTGATCTTTTCCTGGGCTAGCAATGTGCAATATAATACTCTGATGATGTTGGGCAGTGAGCCCCAGCTCCCAGTCAGTCATGCAATCGCAATGGTAAACAACTAATACTCTACATGTATTCATTGTGTTAGATGATTTTTCCCAACTATTGTCTAATTTAAGTACTGAGCACATTTAAGGTAGGCTAGGTTAAGTAAGCTGTGATATCAGGTAGGCGAAGTGCAATTTTGTCTTATTATATTTTCAACTTACAATGGGTGCATCGGGATGTAACCTCATCATAAGTTGAGGAGCAACTATATGATTCTAGCAATAATATCTTGTTCTATACCAACACATGATCCATCCTACACCAAGATGTGCTGTAATTGTAATTTAGACTGTGTCTCTCCTAATCTCAGCTGCAGTATGAAATAATAAAATTCAACACCACATGTCTTGGGTCTAAATGTACAAACTGTAGCTATTTTGCCTGAATTTACTAATAGCTTTGAGTAGTAAATTCATTCCTCCTGCTGAGACTTTTTATCTTTTTTTTTTTTTTTTTTTTTTTTTTTTGCTGAATTGAAAGAAGCAAAGGTCCCTTCAAGGAAGGAGTCTTAAATCTAGCTCAGAGTAAAAAAAAGGAAATTAAATTGGTATTTTAAAAGATTTACTATAGAACAAACAATTAAGCACACACAAAAAGGAGAGTTATAGGAGGGATAACAGCACATTAATAATGATATTCAATGGGATAACTTATAAAAACCTTTTTTTCTAATGTAAGATTTAATGAAGAAAGTGCTAAAAATAAATACAAGTAATTAGAAGTCTATTTGGCCTTGCTATTAAATAGTTTGTTATTAAATAAATGAGGCAACATTAAAAAAATTTTTAAACATAGATTAGCATTCTCTCATGCTACACATTGCAGATGGAAAACTAATTGCTTACTTATAGTGTTTAAATTCCAGTGAATACTATTTCTTAAATGCCATAGAGGACCTGAGAGGTATTAACAAAATCCATTAGAGTTGCATATTTTCATTAAAGAAGAAAAATAATGTACTTGAAAATGACCATTTGTATTTTCTTTCTTTTCTTATTTTGTCGATTTTCTAATTGTGGAATCAAATTGCTTTTGAGTGAAAATAAAAATTTTCTCTTTTAAAATAATAAATTACACAGAGAAAATATATTTTATAAGCAAATAAAAATAACTAGTTTAAAGACTTTAGATGTAGTCCAAATTAAAAATTTAGTAGGAGATGAATAGAATTACTATTGGATTTCAGAATGAATTTTTCCCACTGAGTAGTAGATATCTGAAGTCAGAAGACTGAATTCAATTTCCAGCTATGGAATTTATTGTAATGTCAGTTGTTGCTATATAGGAAATAACCTCAGAAGCTCTTTGTTCTACAAAACAATTTTTTATATAGCTCCCAGGTCTTCGAGTTCCTAATATTTAACCAATTTTACCAGATTATACATATTCAAATGCTCTGGACTCCAGACTGCTGGTGGGTTCATAGCCTCCCACATCCCTCCTTCTGAGAAAAATGGCTTCCTGGGCACTCTCTGTTCATGGCCTGGAAATAAGCCCAATGGGAGAATGGTAACCTAGATGCTTTATAATACCTCAGCTGGAAACTAGCATACTCTCACACATGCACCCATTGGCTGCAGCAAGTCACATGGCAATACCAATATCAATGGGATAGGCAAATCTACTCTGACCTCAAAGAGACACTTCACTAAAAAATAAAAGGCCAAAGTCTGTCCAAGTGTGATTTTGCTATAATGAAAAGTGAAGAATTGGTAGCAATAATTCAATTTACCATATAATATGTGATCTTTGTTTTCTCTATAAAATATTATCTGCTCTACCTTCTTCATATTATTGATGATATATTTTATTTTAAAAAAAAAACACTCAATGCACACAAATTGCACATTGTTGCATGCCAAAAATTTTAAGTGCTCAACACACAAAAAATGTACAAAATACTGCCAAATCTGTTAGCTGAATGAGACATATTTTATTAGATAGGGCAGACTATGCTAAGCTCAGGTAATAATAGACCCCCAAATGTTAGGAGATTCATACAACAATAACATTTTACTTCTAGTATACATGGAATATATTTTAGATTGAAATTTTTTCCTGGTGACTGTCAAGCAGTAATCAAGTAAACCAGGCTATTAGCATCTTATGTCATCATCTCTTGCGTGTCCTCCACGATTGTCACAAAAGTGAAAGACAATGTAAAAATTTTTGCAAGGAGTTTCATTTCTAGGTCTGAGAATGGTGCACATCACTTTTTCTTACACTTAAGAAGCTGGTCACATGACCATTATCTAGTCACAAGATCCCAAACCAACTATAACAGTTTGGAAAGCACTTTCGAAAAGAAGTATTGGGGTTATTGAACATCTAGATATTCTATGACATAATTCTTCTTTCCATTCGACAAATACCTGCCACTTTTCTTTTTACATTTAGAACACACTCTTTTTTCCCCTAAAGGGACAATACAAAATCCCATCTAGTTATTGCATGCAGTTCAAAGTTCATGATCTTTAAGTCATACAAAGCCCTATCTATGCAGTCCTGATGATCTCCTAGAAGTCTCAGTGATCGTGCCTCTTGATCACGATGTTATGTGATTGCAGACTCATATACTCACTATTTGTAGATTATGGCCTGTCTAAAGCAATGTGTGTCGAAGAGAGTAACCAGAATAAATGCTCCCATTTGGAAAGGCAAATGAGTTGACTCTATAGTCATCAGTCTCTAGCTATTGGAAAACACCATTAAGCTGGTATCATACAATTAATCCTACCCTAGAAGTGCCAGGAGTTCTCTGATTTTTGATTATCTCTGAACATGCTCTGTGGAAGAAAATATCTTGTCAATGGTTTTCCTTGACTCCTGGCTCTACATTCTGAGAGGTTCTTCCTAGTTCATTTTTTACTTTGTTTATATATAAAATGGTTCTGGAGGAATATTACTCATGCAGACCTTTAGAGCTTTCAAAATATGTGTATTGCTCTTGAAGCTTGAGGTCTTAAGAATGATTTTAAGTCTTAAACTGTCTTAATTTTTCAATGGTCCTAATTTTCCTCAAAACTTAGTAGACTTTACATTTATTTCCTTCTGATCTGTTCTGCACTTAAAGTTTTTAAGAGGCATAATTCTCAAATCCACTTATATTTTCTACTTTCTCATGCCTATGTCTGTCTCATTCAATTTAGTGGTGGCTGTCATGAAGCTTTCAGACTTGAAAAAAAGGCTATAACTTAATCTGATATTGTCCCTTGATTACATTGAAAAACTTTACAGGGGTTTTGCTAAGGGGCATATTTCTTAATTTCCTACTATTTGGGATCAAGAAGTAATTGGCTTTCCCAACAATGTAAAGCCCCTAAACTCTGTACTTTGCTACTTATTTTTCTCACAATCTTTTAAAATCTTCCTAAAGCTAATTTTTTCTTATAATTCCTTATCTATTTAGTCAATAATAACAAACTGTATTAAATAATGATTTTTAACTTTTTTCTAGACCCACAGCATAATAGGCCCACAGTCTGCTTTCAATGTATTTTGCTGCTACATGACACAATTTACCAGCTTTCTAGCTTTCAATTCTAGTTTGTTCTTCATTCATTCTCTGATTTCTAAGCTTATAATTTTTTTCTTGTAATTTCATAGCAACATTTCAAATTACAATATCTTTATTAGTTAGTATACCTAGACTATGATGTATTAACAAGTAAATTATAAAGCTAGTGGCTTAACTCAGCAATATTATTTTTTCTTATCCATTCCAATATGTGCCAGAGATTCTCTTGGATGTTTCTTTACAAAAAATGACTCAAAAACCTAGGCTATTTCTTGATTTACTGTCACTATCTTTACTATAACTGCCCTGGTCATTATTGAAGAATGAGAAATTGTGAAGGCTCACAGACCAAGCCTTATACCTAGGCATAGAACATCCTCTACCTACATTGCTTTAGACAGAACCCAGTTATATGAATCTTTTTAACAAAGTACTACAAGTGAAGATGAGAATTATAATCATTCTATAGATACAGAAAGATGAAACGAGTTTGTTGAGCATCTTGCCAGTTTTTCACACACACACACACACACACACACACACACACATGCACGCGCGCGCGCCTATGTCCACATATACCACTACACTTAAAAAACCCTAACACTAAATGATTTGAGGCTAGCACGAGGATTAAAGAATGATAAATACATACTTAATGTATGTTCTAACAATTTTATTAGGTTATTTATGATTTTTGATGATAGTCAATAATACTTATTTGACAAATATTAACATATACCCAATAAATCCAGTTTTTACACAAAATTAAATGAAATACTTGTATACCTGTACAACTCTAGCCACTTGAATTTAAAAGTATCCTTATGAGATTAGAAATAGTCATATTTAAATAAAGCATATGATTCATGGGTAAATCTAATGGGCATTAGTAGTCTCCAGATCAGAACTATAAAAACAATGAATCAAATCTTTCTTTAATCTAAATTTAAGTAAATATTGCCTCTTATAGCTATTGTTGCTAACATAATAGAAATAATTTAAATTAAGAAGAAAAGGAATATGTCATATTAGAATGATTTAGTGTATTATTTTTGTGAAATATTCACTATGCTCTATTTAATATAAGAAATAATATGCAAGATCAAATGATAATTTCACCAATCACTGTACAAAAATTTACCTGTAAGCAAAACACTATAACTACAGTGACAAAGCTAACAAAAATAAACTAGTTTCACAATGGTTATGGGAATGATCAGGAATCAAATTCCTCAGGTACTGTATTCAAGAATGTTGACTCATTTACTCATTGAGTTTCCCATTTATTTAAAAACATTGACTGTATTCTTATGAATGTTAAGCACTCTTCCAGACACAAATTTATATTAGAAAAGTTATCTACAAAATATCAGAAAAGAAAAATTAAGAGAGCAGTAGGATGAATTTCTTGGTTCATATGTATATTTTTTTAATTTTTGTGCTTATTATGAACAGAAGTTATCCTAGTAGAGTATAAAGTAAAATCAATGGACTGAGAATCAGAATACTCTTCCACATCTTTACTTCATTATTTATTAGCCTTACAACCTTGGACAAGTAACAAAATCTTTCATAATTACTAGCCAGTGACTGGCTTTGGATAATGGAGGAAGTAATTGTTTTTTCTATATATAACAGAGTAAGTGGTTCTGAAAATTAAATGAAATAATGTATGTAATAGTGGTTTGAAACTGAATTGTTATACAATTCTAAGTTATTATCATTATTTCTAAAATCACTTTGATTAATGGATTATATTTCAGGTGAAACTTTCTTCTCTTCCAATTATCATTTTTTTTTAAATACTTGCAATTTAGGCCATAAAATAGCTATTATTCCTAACCTTTTCTCTCTTCATTCTATTTCTCTTGGTACAATATTCCAATAAAGCTATCCCAACATGCAAAATCATTTATAATCCTTACTACAGGAAAATAGGCACTGTAATAAAAATGTATAAAAATGTATATGTAATAATCAGGATGAAAGATATGAGTGATTTGTAGTAAAATCTGTCATCAGAAGTACTAAACACTGGGGAAAGTGTAACACATGTGCAAGAATCAATATTAAACCTTACTTATACAGTTTAAGAGGGCAATAGTGACATTCAGCATGGCATTTTACATTTTGCTAATGGATGAGGATGGCAATTTTCATTTTGAGCTCCTTAGCAACAAAATCCACATTATTCTGTAAAGTTGTACATAAAACAATGTCATACTATTAACATATTTCTCAAGTTAGATTGAAATGCATGGAATGTGACTGATAAAGTGTTTCCCCCCTATGTTTCCTATGTCCTTATTAATTCATTTTGATAAGAGAAATCAAAATTTGACTTAATTTTGGTTATAAAATCAGTAATGATAATAATCATGGGATCTTTCTGAGCTTTGTCATAATTGAACAGGAGATAATGAATAATTGTTGAATGCAGATAAGAAATAACTTATGTTGGCATGATTGGTTTAAAAACTATCCAGAAATTGAAATTTGTTTATTACTATAAATTCAACATGAGTGGTATAGTGAAATGATAATAAAAGGTAGGTAGAACACCTGGCAAAAATGAATATTTCCTTATTTTTAGATTGTGTGGTTTCAATGAAAAATAAATCCTGAAGAATATATCTGAAAACCATCACCCTAGTTATATCTAATAGAGGGTTATGGTTTTCTATTTTTGCTCATCTTTTTAAATATATTTTTTCTGTTATTACAAGTGTTATATGTAACAAAAATATAGGCAGTAAATATATATCATATTTTATTCTATATCTATTGATTTACTATCTGGCAAAGTAATTCAATTACCAATATTTATTAATAAAATAAAAATTTCTTTTATTGTCCTTAATAAAATATTTCTAAGTTTCTATCATCTCTTTGAAAACCATGATTCTGTTTGTGAGTACCTTTAATGGCCATTCATCTCTCCAATATTTGTTAAAAGCCATGAAAATTAGTATGACACACTAACACCACCCCAAGTAAGAGTTTGGCATTCAAAGTGTTTTTCCTGCTCATACTGGCCACTATTGTCATATTTGAAAGATAGTTCTTGTATGAAAAGAGGTGAAAGGCCCAAATACAAAGTTGTCTGACTACACTTTTGTTAGCAGTTAAATGACAGGTACAGAGGTAGCAGCCAAATTTAAATCAATCATACTAAATCTAACATAGATTCTTCTGCATGGGAAAAGTCTACTAAAAATCTGGGATAAAGTGAAGTAAAAATATTACTTGCTTTGATAACACACACACACACACACACACACACACACACACACACACAGAAGATATAGAGTGTAAATTATCTACACAGTGATCATTTTCCTTTCTTGCGTTATTCTGCCTTATTTTATTAGGTTCCACCAATATCAAACCCACGTCTTACCTCTCCTTTTCTTGGTCTGCATAGAAAAATGTAACTCGTTACATTACTGAGCGTGTGCAGTTTCCTTCTGGCATCAAAGTTTTTTGTATGAACCTGATAATTGCCACATTCCTACCCCCCTCATTTAATTTTCACTGGTGTTTTTACAAAACCTAAAAGCAATCCAATGAATTAGCAAGGGAAGACCATAGGGATTATTTCTATTTGTCCTGTACTTTGGATTGCCTAGATAATTTGCAGAAATAACTCAGCTAGTTAGCTGTAAAGACATAGAACCTCAGGTGAAAGCCTGTTCTGCACCCTGGTCTGCATTGACCTGGAGCCAATTATTTTAACATCTGAATGCCTGAGGTGGAAATCGAGGACATGAATAAAAATCCTATAGGATTACTATTAAGATTGGAGATAATATTTAGAAGTCTTTCAGTTAGTGCTGAGCACGAAGGGAGATTCAGTGAAAAATGGCTACCATTATTAAAAAGAAACATATTAGAGACCCAAGTTTGATGATACTTAAAATCTTAAAATATTTTTAGGCTTAGAAAAAGTAAGGACGTCATTTCATGTTTGAGTGCTTCTAGAGCACTAGACATATTGCAGAGCAAAATTAGAGGCTGTCCTTGATTTTCTGCTTACTGAAGTACTTGCTTCTTGCTATTGATTTCACAAGCATAGCAAAGCCCTTGGAAATAAGAGTGTAGGTAACAATGGTTTAAAAATAAAATATAAGATCACTTTGGAGATTTTTGCTTGGATGCTAGCTCACAAAATATGTCAAAGATCATATGAAATTTACAATACATTTTTAAACTTCTCAAAGAGAGATGGAGTAATTAACAGTATGCAGTACACTTGTCTATTCTTAAATTTATAAGAATAAAGATCCACCTTGTTATAAAACTAATACGTGTTGTCTATAGCCATGCCACGCTGAACAAGCCGGATCCAGTCTGATCTCAGAAGCTAAGCAGGTCGGGTCTGGTTACTGCTTGGATGGGAGACTACCTAGGAAGACCAGGTGCTGTAGGTGTAAAAAAATAAGAGATTGTAAACTGACAAGGTCCTTGCAATCTGTGAGGTCAACCAAGAGTTGCCTCACCTAAAAAAAAAGAAAAGAAAAGAAAAAAGAAAAAAAAACTAATATGATATATGTGTAGTGCTTACTATGCCAGGCATTGTTCTAAGGACTTCACATAAATTACCTTATTTCATTTTGATGATCCTTTGAATTTTGTTTATTCCATATTTTAGCAATGGGTTCTGAGGATTGTAGAAAATAATTATGTAAGGATATAGTTCAAATATCTTACTTCTTCCTGTATTCGTCACTGTAATCAATGGACTCTCCAAAATCACAACCTGGAATTACTAAAGTTATTTTGATACCAAATCCTCTCTTAACTCTTTTACGTCATAAGTCATCAAATCCTATATATGTCACTCTAGCTATAGTATTTTATAGCATAAATAGAGCAGATACTAAAATTAATTAAAAAAACAAGATATAAAGCTGACCATTATTTACTAGATCATAAATCATAATGACTAACTGAAAAACTATGTTTTTGTTCCTCTTTTATCTACTCTTCATTGATGTTTTTGCCCAAAACTTACTATATGGACTTGTGTTTTGAAATTTTCTATCTATAGATTTAGAGAGTGGAGAGAGATCTTCTAAATGTGAATATTAGAGAAACACATGTCCTTCATCTTTTTGTTTAACTGTATATTTAATAGTAAGAGGACCTACTTATCCTTTAGCAATATGACATAACAAACCAGATTTGTATTATGTAGGATACTTTTTTTCCCCATAACCTTTATTTTTGAATAGTTTCAGATTAATAGAAAAGTTGTACAGATAGTAGAGAAAGATATTATATATCCAACACCCAATGTCCCCCACTGTTAGCATCATCTATATCTGTAGTACTTTCATTATAACTAGTGAATCAAAATATACAACTGATGAACCAATATAAATTTGATTGCAAGTACAGAAGACTATATCAAAGTAGTAGTAGTAGTAGTATTGATAGTAGTAATAGTGATATTGAATCGTCTATGAATAATGCAAGATTTAGATATCATCAGATTCAGGCCTGAAACACTGTCATGAAAATTCAACTCCTTTTTTTTTAACCTTTTTGTCATCATTTGCCTCTATATTCTCTTTTTTAAACATCATTCAGACAGAAATTCACTGCATAGAGGAAAGATGCACAGAAGTTTCAGGCTCACATCTATATTCTTAATAACCCTGATATATAATGTTTCCAATAAATCTTGAGATTCATCTGCAATGTACTGATGCAGGTCATGTGACCCTTCTGAGTCAATCATCACAAGAAACAAAATAGGTGGATTGGCCATACCAACATTATATCCCACCACTGGTTTTAAGGATAAGTTTAGCTTTCCTAAATAACTTAATTCAGTTATGGGACAGATATTTCTCATGAGTAAATTAAGTTGCTGATAGAAGACGAAAGAATGCATACTATATACCAAGAAGCCAAATCTGTCTGATTTCTACTATAATATGCATAGGAGCAGGTGTCTTAATTTTGAAAGAATCTCCAAAGATACTAGTCTATAACCATTTCTAATCTCATTTGCAGATAGAAAAAAAAAATGAATGGTTGCGTCTTTCTATTTCTATAAAAATAATAAGAAAAAAGTGTTTTGTTTTTTCTTTTGAATTGGTTACCTTGCAAGTAGGTTATCTCTATTTTTAAGGAAAAAATAAGAAACCCAATTCAGGTTCAATATTTAATAAATATTTCTTTCACTGCTTCATGACATAGTATATCCCAAACTCTTCTAACAATATTTTTACAGTATTCTATATACACAGTGTTTTATAAGATTAAATAATAACTAGGGACATTTCAAATTTTTATTCAGGTTACAAGAATTTTCCTCCATGAAAATAGCAACAATAGTTAATACTTATTAATAGTTCAAGAACTGTGAAAAGTACTTGCAAACAAGATAAAAGCAACCAATTGAGATTGTGCAATTATTAGTTCCATATTATAGAGAAGCAACTGAGTCAAAGGGACAAGGTAAAAGATCACAAAATTAGTAAATAGTTTTATCATATGCCTTTTAAATTCTTCCTTTATATCTTCTTTGTTTCACAAGTTCTAAAGGCCTTTGGCTAATTTTGTACTACCAGCCATAGCTACAAAGATCCCCTTTGTGAGGATTCTGACCAAATTTAACCAGTTATAACATTATTGTTTCTCTCTTTATGGACCCAATACACTTTTGCCCTTTACTCAGACTTCCTGTTGATGCTGATTATTAAGATACCATGGCAGCATTTGATGCCTATACCTAAATAACCTGGAAGTGGGAAGAAATTGTAACTCTGAAGGTAAATTTTGTCAACAAGAGATAGGGAGAAGAGAGTAACTTTTTTTCCATTCTTCTTACATGCATAGGCTTTCCTGACATGTAGTCATTAATAAGACTTCTTGAGAGAGAATCCCATGAGATCAAGCAGTCAATGACACTTAACACTATGTAGTGTTTAGCTTGGGAGTTTAATCCTGTAGCAGTTCTTCCCTCTTCTCTGCCTTACTTTCTTTTGCCCTCAAGGATTTTACTTTTGAATAAATCATGAACACATAAGTCTGTGCTTTAGTCTTTGTTTCTAAAAAACTCAGTCTGAGATTGTTGGTATCAGGAATGGCCTTAGAAAGTGGACTCTTAGGATAATATAATGAAACTGCATTACTGACCAATCTCACAGCAATAAGATCCCTTTGCAAGTGGTAAGAGGAGCTGATGATGTCTGGCATGCCATGACATCACAATTACTAACGCTTTCCCGTGTGGTTAATTGGTATAAGGTGCAGGTGGAAGATAAGACTTTAGGCTAGGTAGTGGCTATATGCTTATATAGTATGGGGACGATGGTAATTATAGGGACTGTGGATCAGGGTGGCTTTTGTTAATAATACTGGAAGCTTTCAAAGTGAAAATTATAGGCTTGGAGCAGACAATTTCCAATTTGAAGCACTCTGTGAGTGCCTAAGAGCCCCCATGGCTTCGTTTACTCAGAGTCTTAACATTTATGGGTACAGAGGATTTTGCAGAAAGTCAGATTCAAATATAGGGACCAAATATGTTACCTTGACAGATCTCATCTATTTAGCTCAGGATTGAGGTTGTAGATGAGTAAGATTTTGAGAACTGCATGGGGGCATTTGTGTGGACAGAACTGAAAAATTTGAACCCTCTATTCTCCTGAACAAAAGCAGAAACTGTTCCTCCCCCGTGACAGAAGAGAGAAGTTTTTTGAATTTGGAGCACATGCAAAGACCTTATGGAGGCAAATGTCTCCCAAAATGTTGCTTGTGTTCTTCAAGAGCTACCCTACTAACACTTACTATTTCTAGGCTCATTATAAAGCAAGGGAATTCAGTACTTCCTTCAAGAAAAAGTCATTTAATCACCAATTGAAATTGTAGGACCTGATTCATATGTATAGGGCAGGAACTGCTGGATAATTGTGGTAGTACATCCTAAAAGTATCAGAGCATAGTAGTAAAATATAAAGCTTGACATTGGTTTACTTCTCTGGGAAACAGACTCTGAGATGGAGATTTACATGTAGGAGTTTTATGAAGGAGTGCTTTTGGAAATAACACTTATTAAGGGGTGAGAGAAGTAGGATTAGGCAAAGAGAGAACTGGTGTAGTGAAGTTGAGGAAGGGACCTTGGTCAATTCCACAAAGAATTATAGAGTTAAATGATCATCTAAGTTGTCTGGAATTGAATCAAGGAAAGGGGGGTTTGAATTCCTTCAAAGACCAGTCATTTGATATGGGCTGACCCCTAGAGGCCCAGGATCCTGTTTAGGCAGCTCCTTGTGGCCAAGGGAAGTTATCATAAACAGATTCAGCTATGAGACATCAACCAACACTGCCAGCAGATGTGAAAATCATACCTTAGTCCTGAGTGAAGAACTGGAACAATGCCATAGCAAACACTATAATATAGGAGAATTTATTGAATTTGAGTCATTCAATCACAAATTGAGAGTCAATACTCTGTCAAGATGTAGAGTTGGTCCTCATAATCTTTGAGATAATTTTTTTGAAGCTTGGACACAATTTTATCATAAGTAAATGAGATAAGGATGTCAGTATTTCCTTGTCAAAATGTGAAGGAAGAAAGAATACCCAAGGAAGTGGTAATGTTAGAATAGATTGTGAGGTACAACTTGAGAGTACATCATCAAACTATTTTTCTGAAGTATTACCAGATGCCATTTCCATCACTGAGGCAATGCAAATATGGAATGCATTGGTAGGGCATGAAGAAGAAACAAACATCTTTAAGAAACTTAATGTTTCCTGTCCCTGTAGGACTTAACTGACACTAGGAGATGATGCCATGCAACTGTGCTCTCTGGGATAAGTAGGGACAATGGGATCTGTAATAGAAGATTATAAATGGCAGCACTTAATGTTCAGAGGCAAGATAGATTTCATTACTCTAATGGGTAACATGGCTAGGGTAGAAATCCGGGTGTATTGATGCACAGGTATCTGAGATGATGAGAAATACATCACAGTGACCAAGAGGAAAGACAAATGATAAGCAGAGGAATCTGTTGCTTGACCCATATAATAAAAAGAGTAAATAAAATGAAAGCTCGTGAACTGATAACTGGCATCAGTCATCAAAATGGATAATTATGGTTCCTCAAAAATTTTTTAGACTTAAGTCAATTCATAGACCAAGAAGCCATCTATTGACAGGCAATCCAGGTTTCCCTAAGAATGAATTCTGCAATATCACTGCAAGTAAATTAGGTGACTACTCACCAGATCTTTTCAAAAAGGTACTTGTAGCCAATACTAGGATAACTGTGTAGTAGAAAATAAGAGTGGCAGACATTTAAAACTGTCAGATAAAAATTCTGAATTAAAACTAATAATGAAGGGACTGAAATACCATGAATGAGAGCCTTGGGTACCATGTAATAGATATAGTTTTGCCCTAAGACTGTCTTACAATGAAATGTAACCACCATGTCCACACAACTACCCTATGGTTGTTTCCCTGTTCTCCAAGTGGATGATTGAGTCTGACATATTCAACAACCGGTTAATCGTCACACAGATTTCTAATTTCTGTAGTAAGATCCATTACAGTAAAAACAACAAAAAAAGGCATAAACCCTCCTATATCCTGGAGAATATATAGAAGCAATACTATATTGAAGGAGGAATTACAATAATAAGCACCACCATCAAATACATAAGAAATGCTGAGGTAGTAGTTCCTGTGATACCTCTATTCAATTTACCTACTGGACAGGACTGTTATGAAAAAGAGCAATAAGAAAAACTGATCCTGCTTGGTAAATGACTATGGACTCTCTACCTTACATTTATCCAGGGTATAGAACCAATTGGAACTACAGGTTTAGCTTGGTATATTTATTGGTGCAATACTACACACCTTTGGCAGTTGGCACACATGAATTGATTGGGCAATTGTATTCTTGATTCCTTTAAGTAGAGAGAACCAAAAGCAGTTTGTCATCACATAGTAGGGGCAGCAGCGTACATTCACTGATGGCCCAGGGCTCTGTTAATGTTCATGATCATAATCATAATAGACTGCAGGAAGACTGACCCTCTGGCTATTCTGCAGAACATTGTGTGGGTCTACTATAATCATGTTTCGTGCTAATTGAACTCATAATCAGGAACTAACAAGTGTTCTGTATGCTCTAGGAAGACATCAGAATGCCAGAGAGTGAAAGAAAATCCTGTTGAAGATGCAGGGGGTCTCCCATATCAGTGAATATTTTAGGGATTCAGAACATTCTAAGATGAATAAAATGTAATGTACCTTACATTTCTTAATTACAGTACTGGGTGGAACTTTGAATTTTTTTTGAGGCAGCATATAACATACTTTAGAATACCATTATGATTCATTTATTAAGTGACTCAAAAAATGTATTTTTAGTAGGACCAAGAACAGGAAAGTATTCTGCATAGTCAGAATACTTAAAGCTGCCTTGTCACTTAAAGAATGTGACCCAGAAAATATGATAGTGCTAGAGGTATCTATAGTATTTTTAGGATGCTGTGTTGCGTCTCCGACAAGCCCCAGTAAGAACAATTGACATGTAGAATCCTAGGCTATAGAGCAAGATCAAGCATTCTGCAGCCAAAAAATTATTCCCCATTGAAAAACTAACTCATAATATACTACTAGGTGTTAGTAGATAAAGATCCTGACCGTGGGATACCAAATGCTGTGTAACCACACATATTTATTCTAAATTGCTTATCATTAGACTTGCTGAGTTGTAAATTTGAGAATGTGAAGCAGTACCATTGTTGTACAACAAAAATGGTACGTGGGGTCTGACCTAAGCAGATCTAGAAAGTATGAGAAAATCAGATAAACTAATGACTATATCATCTACTTCTATTGCATTGGCATTTCTCCCTCAAAGTTATGCTGAGGGCTTTCTAGAAGCATTTCCTGTGAACAACTGATGTAGAATTAAAATAAAATCAGACTTGCTTCACAGATGAATCAGCTAAAAGGAGATATTGTCCTTAAATAAAAATCTGTGACTTATTGGACCTGTACCTCACCTCTAGAGAAAGAAAAGAGGACATCTTACAACTGTGGAAGTACCATATTTTATTAAGTAGCTGAATATTATGGAGGACATCAGTAGATCTGAGGATGGATCAATCAGACAGACACTTCTCATGTTTTATTTCTGATTTTCTCAACCTCACCATTTCTAGAAACTTCGACTATTTGTTCTGAACTAAAGTCACTATTTTAATAATCCACCATGTGTGGATTCCAACCAGGTTCATCAAGAGCAATCCAAAAGTGTCTCATCTCATGGAATTTCTGAATACTATTCATCTTCTGTGTTAGTCTCTTCTATTCTCTAAAGAATGAGATGCTGTGGGTCCACTCAGGACCACCACACATGCCACCCAGAAATGCAAGTAAAATTATTACCCAGGAGATAAATTTGATTATTAAGAGATGAGAGCCAGAGGATAAATTCTATTTTCTGAACCCACGAATAAGTGTCCTAAGAAAAACTTGTTTATTTTATCTTTTGGAGATAATCTCATGAGTTTCATTCAGTCATTCTTGATGCTAAGTGATGGCCAGCTTAGTAACACATTTTTATATTTGTTCTCCTTTTATTTCTCTTTTCCCTCACTTCTGTTTTTTAGTAAATTAGTGTTGCTTAAATCTTTGCTTCAGGTTCTGCTATATGGGCAACCCAGGATAAAACAGAGAAGATGGGAGTTGGGACTAGGCAGACCTTTAGACTGCTCTTAACTAGTACTATCCATGAATACTTCAAATGTCAGTAACTTCCATTCCATTTGCCCCTGTAATCTGTGCTTAAATAGTCTAAATAAGTACACCATTTTATATTTTCTATGTTTTATATATTTTTCTCAAGAAACATGTCTGAGAAATTAGACATTCCAGTCTTTAAGATCAGGCTGCCTTTTGCTAATTAAATGCTACTTATCAATTCTATGTGGTAATTTTATTATGTACAGTATAGTCCATTAAGAATTAAACTGAAATCAGCATATACATTCATTCTATTTAAGATTAATTGCAACTATGGTGCCTCAGCAAAATGTGGAAACTTAGTTCATTGTCAGATGGCGGTGGTGTGATGACACTAAAATCTCTCTCAGGGTGATTAGTAAAACATCTCTAATTTTTTTTTTTTTTTAAATGAACAGTTTCTAAGCACTAAGAGGAAAAGAGGAGCAATAATACACAGAGCAGTTAATATAATCTTGAGTTAATAACATCAATTTCCAAGAGAGAAAAAAGGGAGCTATCTTAAGGCATTTTTAATAAAATACATTAACAGAGAATGTTTTAAAGGTGGCATCTGTTCTAACACCAAAATATTTCTCTCACATTTATTTTATATGTTTGTTTGTACCAAACCAAGTGCTAAAAATTATTTGTGGTGCATCACAATAAAAATACATGCACCCTCATAAACACTCACAAAGATAATAAAAGACAAAACCCCAACATTTGGCTATAAGATTCATAGCAATCACGACAAAATGGAAAGTATATTTCTTGTTGACTGTCAAGGAAGCAAACAGAAAAGAGAAAATTAGGTGACTACTTCCCCAGACCATGGGCTTAATAAAGAGTATATAATGTAAATTTCAATGTAAAAGACTTTAAAGAGAAAAAAATATAGATTTTTTTATGACTTTTACTGCAAATAGATGGCAATTTAAAAATTCAACCAAAAGTGTCTTCGAAACCTATCCATTGCATTATTACACTGGGACATTTTTGTATGCAGTCAAAATTATCAAGAGGTATTCTTTGGGAAATCTTTTCTTTAACCTAATTTAAGTCATTATTATTTAAAATGTATCTCCTTATACTGGCAGTGACCTTTGATGCTGTGTTTCACGGAACAGATACAGAGATCCACAGAGGGCCACAAGAGAGGAAAGTGCTCTGTTATATATGTCTATATTTTTGGCCCCCTAACTCTCTCTCTTTTTTTTTTTTTTTATTTGTTTGCTTTCATTGAAGGGTTGAGCATACTTTGTTCTTTAAAGGGGCTCTACAGTACAGTAAATTTAGCTTATCATTTTCGGCTAGGTCGAAAAGGACTTAAACTGACATTTAATAGACATGTAACCTTAGGCATATCATCGACTTTCTCTCTGTGACTTGACTTCTCTAAATGTGAAAATAAAATGAGACTATGTAAGCTTTACACAGATAATAAATATACTGCCTCATTTCTCTCTTCTTGTAATTCCAGGATTAATGGCAGTGAACACAAAGTCACCTGTTCAGAAATCAAGGTCACTGTCGCCCCCATTAGAATATTAGAAATTATATTAGAACATACAAAAGATTAACAGCTATGTAAAGGAGAGGTAAACTATTTTTTTGAAGCAATGAGTATAGTTTTAGAAATACCATCAGTTATTCTTTAAAAAATTTAAATATTTTAATAGTGGTAAAAATGACTAGGAATTATTATTCTAGATGAACTTCTTGCTTTGATTTGATGTGAGACTGATTCACATGTAGAGTGAGTGAGTCATTGATTTGAACCTCTTTTTCTACATGCATCTCTGAATTTAAACTAGAATTTTGACTGTGTATTGCATTATGATGTAGTTTTCATAAGTAGAACATGAAAATCATATCTAATATGTTTCCATAATCTATAGGCCAAATTTCAGAGCTCTTCGATTTTTTTCTATACTGACATGTTTACAAATTTTTTAACTCTTTTTTTCTCATTATAATTTGAGCAAAATTTTCTTATCACTAGTGTCTGATACATTACAGTAGAAAAGAGTACAGACTTGAAAAAAAGACCTGTGCCCAAATCTCTTTTGCAGCACATACCAACTCCAAGAGCTGGGACTAGTAACTTAACATCCGGGGACCTGAAGTTCTTTATCATTCAAATGAGACTGACAGTTACTGCCATTTCTGATAGTCATAACACATATATAAAGCATCTGACATAAAATAAGTTGTCAACAATAGATAGCAATCATTATTAGATGTTTCTAAATGGTTGATGAATAAATGAAGCAAGCATCATGCATCTTAGATCAAGGTTTTTTTGTTTTTTTGTTTTTGTTTTTTTGTTTTGTTTTTTTACTTTTCTCCTTTGTTCACCGTAAGTGGCCTAGTTCCAAAGAAAAGAAAGTGTTATTACTAACCGAGATACAATTATACATCACTCATTTCTTCCTTGCTTTGTTATTTTCTCTTATTCTGAGACATTGATTCAGCCTGGTGCTAACCTACAATTCTCTCTCTCTCCACCCTTGCATTTTAAACCTGAGAGAGAGAGAGAGAGAGAGAGAGAGGGAGAGAGAGAGAGAGAGAGAGAGAGAGAGAGAAAGCCATGCAGTAGAAATAACTAAGTGAAGAGCTAGTATAATAAGTAGATCTCATGTGGTCTAATTCATTTGTAGATACAGGTATCTGTTAACCAAGGCATACATATTCTTGTATTTCATACTTTAAATATTATTTGTTCCTGTCTGCTTTTCCTTCAGTAATTCTATGGGAAAAACAAATCTTTGTAACCTAATTGATATCATAAAACATTGAGAAGAACAAGGAGAAAAGTAGGTCAAACAGATAATGTACTTGTTATTTTACCAGGTTTCTTCATTTGATCGTAATTTGAGTTTCATTAAACTTGCTTGTTATAGATTTGAAAAAATATAAGAAATATCTGATATGTGTAATTTTGAAATGTTTGATTTAATTGCTTTTAAATTGTGCAAAACATAAGAACTTGCTGATTTATTGATCTTATCACAAGCAATATTTGTGCTCTTAAAAATATAACCAAAAAGTACCCACTATAAACCATATATGCTTTAAAAAGACACCAACACATTCTTTTCAACAAATAGAAGATATCCCTCTCCTTATTTTCCTTAGCTTTGTTTCTATTTCTATTCTGGACATTAATAAACACTTCAATACATTATTATTTTGCTGCACAGCATTTAATTAATTTTCTAAAACTAATGTTATTTTTTATGCACAAGGATGAAAGTCATAACACTTTTTTTAATTGATAGTTTTCTTTACCATTAAATCATCCTCCTTCTTTGGACACGATTGATAGTGAATTCTGTTATTATTTAAAAGTTACTTGTGCTAGTATTAGGCTACCTTTTAGAAATGCAAAAAAGCAAAAATATCTTTTATATGACCATTAACATTAGACCGAAAGAAGAGTTTAAAATATGGTATTGAATATATTTGTATTGTTCTTATATTATTTTATTTTCTTATGTTAAACTTTCTAGCTAAACTATGAAGCAGAAATTCTAATAATTATGTTGAGTTGTCATGAAAAAGAGCTAGAATTTATGAGAGTGTTATTATTTTTCATTGACAATCTCTTTAGATAGCAATCGGTATCAGCATTCGGAATTACCTACATGGTAATGAGCCTGGCTTGGTTAGGAGATAGTTTGCCAAGAGAATTCTAATTGCTGATTTTTTCTTTAACATCTTACAGGCATTGGATCTTGAAGATTATAGAAAATAATTGGGTAAGGATATAGTATAAATCCTTTTGCCTGAAAGTAAGGCTTACTCTCAACAGTTCAGTTGAAGATTCACTTAATTTACGGTGTTAGAAAGCATGATATGAATAAGTGAGTATTTTCTAAAACTATAGAAGTTATTTTTATTTTCCCATGTTATTTGACATCCATTTATTGAGCCTTGACTAAGAGTATGGCATAAGTACAATCTCAAATTAATCATTTGGAGATTGAAATCTCATTACTAGTGTCGATTTTAAGTTAAGAAACTCTAATATCTGAATGGCTTGGATGTGGTTGAATAACCACTAATTGAAATTGCTTGCCAGAGAATGAGATAACTTTATGAAAAAAATGAAGTATGTTTTTTACATTCTTAGAGCTTCATTTTCAACATCCAGCTATAACATCAGTCCTTAGTATCCATTCCCTCTATCTTAATAAGTGTGAATTCTTCTCATTAGTCCTCCTATATCTCCATACTTTTAATGTTCAAAGATTCACAATGAATTATCTGTCATGAAATCAATCACTTGTGAAGAACTAGTAAAAATCATTTAAATGTTATATGTTCCTTTGAGAATATACTATCCAAAATAGAATTTTCATTTTATTTTGAAATATATATTTTAAACATAAAGACAAGTGCAGGTATGAGTGTTTTAGAACTTTTAAATGCACACATTTTCAAGATTATTGGGTTTAATGTAATAAAAAGATGAGATGTGGATTTTTTCCCCGCTAAACATTGTTCAAAATGATCAAGATGACATCCAGTGTTAACTATTTGGTTTTCTGAATATTTCCTCCCATTTTCTTTTTAACATGTCTGGGTATTTAATTTTCAACTTGTCCTTACATACTACCCACATATAGTTCTGTTAGTTCTTTATAATCACTTAGAAATTTCAAATCATTCTAGTAAGAAATACTCATAATTTGTGATGCTGAACTTCTAATATTGCGGTCATTGTTATGTATTCCAGCTAGGTCACAAGAATTGTCTAAACTCCATCGCTATATGGGGACTAGTGCATCATAAAGATATCCAACATCTTAGGCTAAAGGACAAAGTAGCACCTCAACATTTCTTTCACTCTTCCTTAACCTCATTGATCCTCAGTCTATTCATCTGTAACAATGAAAGTTTGATACACACCTTTTATATTGTAAGCAGACACTTAGTTATGTATGTGTGTTAGTCAGGACAGGTTAGGTTATGTGACAGTAATATTCAACCCTAGAGTGCCAGTGGCTTATAATAATAAGATATATTTTGCTTTCACACTATATATCTATTGCCAATTGACTGAGGGCTCCATTTCTGGTAAGCATAAAAAATGACTATAGCATTTTCACCATTGTGGAGCAACTAGGAGCACTGTTGCGTGTTGAGAATGCATGCAGAGAAACAAGTCGATGGTACTTCCATTAACTCAAATGTTGTTTGTAGCTGTGTCAGAGGGAAAGAGAAGCCAATAAATCACACATTTGCTACTAAAGATGTTTTCTCACATTATTTTTGCAACAGCAATTCATACAGTATGCCTAACTACAAAGGGCAGGAGGAATGTATTCCTGACATGTGATGAAGTGGAGATTTATAAATATTTGGTAAAAAGTACTAATGACCACATGTAAAGCATAAAGTTTAATGATAACCTATAGAAAGCACTAATTATCTCACCTATTACAAAAGTCTTTCATAATGTACTCATCTTTAATACTGAGTTAGGTATTAGGAACATTTGGATGCATAAAACAAAATTTCAAAACACAAAGACCCAGTAGGCCAGTCTGTCGCCTCCCCTTCTAAATCATTTCAGCACAATTTTTTATTCCCCGTGATCAATTTACAACTTCCCCAGCAAGGCAGTACATGAGTTTCTTTTCTTCAGCACTGATCATTTTTCTCATTCTTAGAAAAGTTAATATCCAAATTGAAGTCCCATCTGAGATACTAATCTCTGTTTCTTGCCCGCTTTTGTTTCATTTATTTTTAGTTCTCCTCTATCTTAGCTATTTACCACAGCCACCTTAGGAACTAGTCAACAAACAGCCTCTCCATCAAGTATGGTGCCATTTCCACTACCACCAAAATTTCATTGCACCATATACAGCTTGTCCAAACATCATTATAACTATTTTAGCCTCTGCCTTTTTCTTTCTAACTCTCCCTATTTTTTCTGTGTCCACTTAATTCAATTTCAAGCTTACTCTACTTGTTCAATCATTTTAGTGTTTTTTTTTTTATTAAATTTCGATTTTGTCCAAATGTTTTATTGAAACTGTCACCCAATATTCAATTCTGAATCAATCTCATTTATCAGATTTCCATTTGGGTTCCTGGACCAAAGAGCACTTTTAGAGAAAAATTACAGAATGAATAAATATGACCTACTTCAAATATATGCTTACTGATTAGTCTGGCTTAGAGCATAGTGACTATTTCTAATCTATGCTATTTTACAAAGAAAATTAATGCATTGCCACGAATTTACTTTTTTTCCTTCTCCATGAAATTGTATGTGATTGCTCTTCTTTCTTATCTTTATATTATTCTATAAATCTTTCCTAATGCATTAAATATACTAAATTTTCTATCTGTAGATGTGATACCATTATCTCTTATTGCCTATTACTTATTCTGTTCCTTTTTTTCTTTAAATCTATACATTCTTAGAGTCATAGAATTTTTAAATATAAATACAACTTAAAGATTATATTTGAAATCTGGTTTAAATTTGTATTTTGTATGTACCTGTCAACATGACCTCCCCCAACTTCTCACTAAAATATTCGTGAAGGCTCAAAAGAAAGTGAAAATCCACACTGTTGAGAAACACTATTATCTGCACAAAACCTAGTACCAAAATCTGAAATACAGATGGAAATCAAATGGTGAAAAACGGCAATAGGAAAAACAATATCAGGAACAAGAAATCACCAACACAATAACAACTCAACTACATTTGAGCTTACAATACATTCTAACCTCATCTCATTAAACAGAAACCACCTAAAAATAAATAAAAATTTATGACAAAGATCATAGTTTACACAATCTGAGTACCTGCACTAACCAGAATTTTTGTCATTGTTTTTGTTTTAAGTATTAAATGAAGAAATAGAAATGTCCGTCTTATAGTAGACAAACATTATTTATTATATCTTGAGGTATAATAATAATGTACAAAATAACCTTAGTAATATTCTACAATGAATATGAAGGGTAACTATATTCTCCAAAACTACATTTTAAATGGCCATAGAGCTGAAAATGAAATAAAATTAACTTTACTTTTCTAGGGTCATAACTTAGTTGATGTACAAATTCCTGGATGACTATTTGAAATTGATTTCTATTTGTTGCCTTATTACTCTTTCTTTTCTAATTTCAAGGTGCAAAGTCATCTTCTTCTTAAAATATAAATAAATTACATATTTCAAGTGGAATGCATTTTCAGAGAATAAAATTTTATCACATAGTGAACATTTTCCATCATTTTTTTTCCCAAATGAGCTTTTTCCAAATGGATTTGGCTTTATTTTCTGTTATATCACAAAAGTGATAAGCTATTCTTTTCTGGGGGGGGGATTTATTCTCTTAAAAAATAATCTTTAATAGCTATGAAAAAATGGGACCCAGAACACCTCTTCTTTTGAAGTTTCAAGAAGTTAGACCATAAAAAGTACTTCAACTTTGTTTACACAGCAGATCCTATAAGTCCTTAGAGTTTAATGTAGACAATGAAACACTGTCTTCTTTCTTATTGGTGACAGTTCTATGTCTTTTCCAAGTAGAGCCAACAAGAAGCCAGTGTGACATATTTTCATCTTCAAAGTCACAACACTTACCAGAAACAAGAAACAATCCTCTCAAATCACATTTACACCGAGGTAGCAAGGCAAGAGTAATCTAACTATCAAAGAGGTAGTTCACTACAGTGCTCCAGCTATTGCCAATACAGCCCAGGTACAATTTGTCTTGCCTTGATTTAGACAGCCAAAGCAGTGCTGAAAACAGCACTAGTTACCTGCAGCTTTAAACACACGAGACTCTGAGGGACAAGGTCTGTTTTGTAACAATGTTAACACTAAATTCTGCCAGAAGCTTAAAAGTGTAAGTTTAAAAACATTGAGTTCCAAAGAGGAGACATTTTTTAAATACTTTTTTGACTGCTATTGATATGGTTTAATTATAGAAATTCAGTAATTTTTTCATGACTATAAAATTGTTTACTTCTTTTAAAAATTACATTAGGTTATAAACTACATGCAGTGCTGATATCTGACCTTTTTTTTGCCTACATAAAGAATGATTTACGTGGTTCAATCTAAAAAACCACTTAGTAACAAATTCTAGGACAAATTTCAAGTTTCTCAAAAAAGAAAATTTCATGCAGAAAGCTTCAGTGACTAGCTCAAGGTAACATGCTTGTAAGTGGTAGATTGATTACTTAACATCTTATATCAAGTCATATTAGATATTTTTTTAGTTTTTCTCATGCTCCCAAGATCTCTCCTGCCTCTGGACCTCAACACCTGAACTGCTTTTCTCCTCCTCCACTTACTAATTCATTCTTTAGTTTTTACATTCAAAGCCCTACAAGAGAAGAGCCTTTCATGACATTACCACAAACTATGTCAGTTCCTCATTGCTTATCTTCCTTCATTACCTTCCTTCATATAATTTTTACACTTGTAATTATGTAATTATAATAATCGGTTCGTTGCCTCTCTCTCATGATAGATATATGAGAGCTATACATCAGAAATCATGGCTACTTGGTTCCACAGATTTTGACGTAGTGAATTACAAGATATTCAGGTGTTCACTATCCTTGTTTACCACAAAATCATTCTTAGTATCCTGAAGAATTAGTTTAGACTTCTGAACCAGTAAACTTGAATACTACTAAATCATTTGCATTATAGTAATCGATTACATTATTCACTGAATTTTAGTATTTAAAAAAATATGGGATTATGTTATTTACTAATCATTGACAAGGTATTAATACACACATTTAGACATTTAGACAAATATGGTAAATTTGCCAGCATGTTTAAAACACTAAGTGTTAAAAAATTAATTTCTTCATTTATAACTGATATTTAATTTTTATAATATTAAAAATTCAACAAAGTACAACATATACAACTTGGTCTTTACACAGAAATCCCATGTGACTATGTTGTAATTTTTTTAGAGAGGGAAATGTAAACACATTTAGTTAACAAAACCACATAATATGAATTTGCATTGTATTGTGCTGCCTTCTTTAATGTTATAGCAGCAGTGCCTTCACTAACTTTTAAATAAACCTTTTTTCCAGTGTATAGCTTGATTAGCAACATACTGTAAACCACCCAGTTGAGAAGCTAATTACTTGATTGTGAAATGAAATAACAATTTCCCCTACAGTGAAAGCTCTGCCACTGTAATTACGTTATGTCATACTTTACCTTGAAGGGGATATTAAAAACAGAAGATGAGCCAATGATATCCACTATATTTTTCTATTTATAGCATGAAGCTTAATTGCTACCTTCATGTTAGAGCTAAGACATCAATAACAGAATACCAGGGGCCCTTATGCTCAATTGCATTTGCTTGGTAGATATTAATGTAAATATAGATCTCAAAAGAGAATGGTTTGTTGACTAATCATTTATAGTAAAACAAATTGGTGAAATTGTTTAGAAACTTTATTGATAACAAATATTTAGAAAATAAAGCAGTTGCAGAATTTTCACAATTGATTAGGTGTTTTTGTAAATATATTATCCTTTCAGTGTTTTGCTTAGGTGAACTTTAAATAAAATACACATAAATGTTGACCGGTAAATTCTACACAAAAATAAAATTACAAATAATCATATATGTTGATAAAAAATTAATCACTTACTTGTTACACTCCCAAAATTGGTTATTTAAAAAAATGAACAATATTATCAAAAATAATAATATTGTATATCCTCATCTTTGTGAATATAATTATAAAAGAACAATAAAAAGAACCCTTGCCTTGGAACTCATCCAAGTAAATTGTGATGATTAAAGGAACAAACATGGGTAAAGTAACTGCCCTTGGATGGTGGCACTCCTGATTCTAAAATAGGTCACACGTCAAGAAATTGGATGGTTTCCTAGTCACTGATATTCCATGTCCACCACAAGAATCAGATGTTTGGTGTAATAGAACTGTTACCGAATAGGTTTTCAACTTATAAAATATTTTTAAAGGAAAATGTGAACACATGAAGAAGAGCTATATCTGCCCCCCCCATATTACTAGGAAAAAGTGTATGTTTCTTCATAAAATTTAGTTTGATAATTAAGAAAAAACAGAACCCAAAACACTTTGTGAATGATGTATAGAAAATTGTTACCCATAAAAGCATTATAAACTTCTTTCCATGAAAAGTATACAAAGGTGTGCATGCATCTTCAAACATATACACACATATACAAGGTGTGACGATAGACTGGCAAGCTCGATTTTCTCACACAGTTTCTCTATGCTGTATAGTTACATATATATATGTTCTGTGTGGAGATCATATGTATTATATATATTATACATATATATATTTAGAGAGAGAGAGAACACACACACATATGTGTATATTTGTATTTTAACAGATTTAACTCAAATTTCTAAGTAGAATTTTTGACTAAACAGATTTGACTGATTTTCTCTAATTACTTTAACCTCTATTACCCTTTGTTATATTTCCTTTTTCCATGTAAGATGGTTACTCTTTAATTTTACTTTTTATACTTAACATAAAACATTTTTACATTTAATTCAAAAATTTTGTTTGACAAAATTTATATTACCTTATATGGAGGTAACAAAATTTTCTATTGACGAGAAATGACTAAGATACAAGTTACCATTTTTTTTATGACTGATTATATAGATTTTCATGTCATTTGTATGATATGTATGCTTCAGAGAATTTTATAATACAGCTGTTATTGTAAACTAAGCATTTGATAGTAGCATTTAAGAATCTGATGATATGAAATAAAAAAGTAGTATCTAATTATCATTTAATATAATTTGGCAAAAATTGACAGTTGTTTCACATCTATTTGAAATTTCTGTTTCTTAATTTTCTAATTGTGTCCATTTAAATTTTTAAAAGTTTATTTATAAGTATAAATCTCAGTGGAAGAAGTTGAAAATTGTTTCATATGCATTTCCATTTCCTGTTTTTTTTTTTTTTTTTTTTTTTCATTTCTCTCTGAGTTCCTGAACTATTTTGACTTTTTTTTCCTTTTGATAACAGGGAACTGTGTAAACACATGTTCATGTTCACAATGAGCTTGTCCTTAGGGAATAAAATATATAGACTCTATTAATGGGTTCTTATGCCCTCCTTCTTAGAGTGAGGAAATTAAGATTAGGGTATTTATTTTTGAGTTTCTTCCTTACAGAGTTATCAAGGACTTGCTTAGTGCCTCCACCAAAAGTAACAGCCCTGGTCAAAAGACCCTCCCTCCAGACTATCTCTAAGTTGAGACACTCACACTCTCCTTTGACTTAGAATGGAAATATGGCTTCTTCTCATTCTTTCAAAAGGCAGAACTATAACTTGATTTTCTGTGTTCTGGCTTAATGTACTTTCTATTGTGATTTCATTAACATTTCTAACAAACAGAACACATAATTTTTTCTATAAATGAAAGATATGGATAGTAAAGATTTTTTTTTTTGTCCTCACTCTTAAATGATGTCTTACATGCTATATACTTTTAGATTGATAATTACTTTTCATTAAAAATTAGAAGATACAACTTTATTTTCTTCTGGCATCTATTGAATCTGATGAGAATTCTGCTATTAAAATAATTTCTGTCTAAGGCCATGCCACCGTGGACAAACCCGATCCTGTCCTGATCCTTCTGATCTCGGAAGCTAAGCAGGGTCGGGTCTGGTTAATACTTAGATGAGAGACCGCCTAGGAAGACCAGGTCCAATAGGCATAAAAAAAATAATAATAACTGCTGTCCCACTGTCTTTTCTCTTCTCTTAATCTTTATCTTTTTCAAGATTTTTTTAAATTGGGATCTAAATTTTCTTAACATGTGCAAATGTATGGCTATTTTTATAAGTCCTGCTTGGCCACTTATGTGTTCTTTCAATCTAAAGAGTATTTTTTTTTTTTTTTTAATTCTAGATTAATCATTGGGCATAATGTATCGTTGCATGATTATTTAGTTTCACAGTTTGTATTACTTGCTGGACAGTATAAGGAAAGTGCAATTTTACAATGGAAAGATAAGACAGTGACCCCTTAACCCAACAATAAATAATAGTATTGCTTGTGGCAGAGAAACAGACATCATGTCCTTTTTAGTACCCAATATTGTTTCTCCTACTTACAGAATTCTAATTTTATATTCATACTCTTGATAAAATAAGAGATGTTTTTCTAACAAACAAACAAAAACTCCTAAAACAGTAAAGTCATACGCAACGATGCAGAAAAACATTTAAAATTAAAAGACAGTAATTTAGTACCCAACTAGTTACAAAAAAAAATGCTACACCAACTTGTGAGCTCTTACAATTTTGTTCACAAACTGCTCATCACTCTCCTTTCCTCTCTTCATTTTTTCTACTAATTCAGAGCAAAAACACAAGGTGACTTGGGGGAACCTTACCCCCAACGATATACAAAATACACAGGATAATTAAAAATAGTGTGCTTCCTATATTAATGAAGTATCAAGAAATATCCCTTAGCTGCAAAGATACCCTTCAACCAGATTGCTACCCCTAAGGATCTACAATATGAAAATTTTTAGAAACAAGGTAGGCCACCCAAGTTGACATCTATTCAATTCTTTTAAAGGCCTTTAGCTACTTCAGATATTTACATAACTTTTTAACTTTTTTCTTTCTCATTCAGCAAGCACACTATCAGTCCTGATTAGTTAACTTCCAGGAACTTCTGAAGTCTTAAAAACTTTCCCTGACTTTCATACTCATTCACAACTATGATTACACATCCCTTTAGTAGCTTGCACTTTTCTTCATAAAACATGTTAATGATTAAACATTTAATTTCTCTAGAAAATGTCAAGCTCTGTGAAAGAAAAGTATGTATTTTATTCACAACTATAGCCTAGTGCTTAGCAAAATTCCTGGCACATAGTAGGAACTAAACACGTATTTGATGAATGAATGATTGAATGAATAAATGAATGTCTATTATTACATTTCTAGTTTATTATCTTATATAGCTAGCCAGTAAACTTGCATTTCTTAATATTTAAAATGCCTAACTTGGCTAATACATGTTTTTTTTTAGAAGTTATTCCAAACACAACTAAAAACAATGGTGAGAATTTGACTGACTTAGTTTAATAATTACCAGTTATCGGATTGCACTTGTATTGCTCAAACTAACATGTTTAATAACCTGATGCCAAAAATGCCAAATTTTATATATATTGTTCAAAAATATGTAATAAAGGGAAAGACTCACTGTGTGTCACCACTTATTATACAATATATTCTTGTTTTTACACAACCCCAATCTCTCTCAACAATAAGGATGATATGAATCATAATTTAAAAATAGTTTATATAGTTCACATAATTTTTTTCATTTGACATTTATTTAAATATGTTTTAATGTCATATTTCCATGAACTTCAGTGAAAACTCGAATTTGAAGCTGGTAAAATATTTATTATTTTCATATACTGGATATTGTTGTACACCAACTGGTGACTGCAGTTGCATGACATTTATGAGATAAATGCCACAGAGGATTGTTCTAGTAATGGATGTGGGGAATGCTCTTCTTTCTTAATTTATGAAATCCCTAAGGGCACAATTCTGATAATTGAAATTGTCAAGAGAGCCCTATCTATAATGGAAAGCATGAATTTCCATGATGCTCAACCAAGAAATATTCTCTTGGGAAACATAATCAGGACGCAGTGTGGTGCACATGGTCCCAGCTTTATATCTTACTCATGGTGTGTCCTTGGGCAATGTTCATTCCAACGTTTTTACATTAATGATCTCATCTGAGAAGTAAAATATTTTCTACTTACACCTTAAGATTATTAGGAGACATTTTTATCATTCCTCTTTAATTGTTTAATGTTACTTCAAATTTCAAAAGCAATAAATGCATTTATTGAAACCTGTAAAACAGTACAATGAACAGTTTATAATTTTCTTCCCACCACCGTTTCTGATTATATCCAGCTATGGTAAGTAACTGTCATGCCCTTGTGCATATCCTTACAATTTTTCCTCCTTGCTCATGCAAACATTTATAACATATATACAGGTGACACTGTATGTTGATTTTTCCAGAAAATCTCAGGTTAAGCTTGTTTTCCTAGTGTAATTATTAATAATGCTCTCTTTGCTCTTGAAAGTATCCAGATAATAAATTACATAGTCACCCCTTTTCAAGGAGTTTACTTCTTTATTTTTAATTTATCTGTAGCTATTAGCATAATGCTGAGAATTTGGTAAGTTAACAACAATGGCATGTGTTATTACCAGAATTCTTATTTCTTAGGCATCTATCAAATATTTAATAAGATAGTTATGGGGAGAGCAGCTTAGTATTAGCATTAAGAGTTGAATGAATGAAATGTTTGTTATTAAAACATTTTGATACTATTTAATGGGTAAATTTTATATTGTTTATTCAAAGAGGAAAAATTAAATTCTACCATCTTTTATTCACGGTGAACATTCCAGGATTTTATTTTATAATCTTAAATTAAGAGTAGAGAAGAATTCATACACTACTGAAGTCACTAGCTTTCAGAAAAGTTAAATGATTTATTTAAAGTCATACAGATATTTTGTGTCATTGTCTGGCTCAGCTCTCTCATGGAAAATGCATACACATGGGAAGGATGATGTGTCTCGGGCTTTGCCAGCCTAACTATGTCTTCCATTTTCAGTTTTTAAAATCTGTTGACTATGATCTTGCTGCTTATATGTATTTGTGCTTATATCTGATCCTTGGCACCAAGCCTCCTAGACAGAAATAAAACTGAGTTATTGGATATATTTTGGAAGTGTGCCAGAATTGATGAATGAAAGTCCTTACGTGGCAATATGCTATGTAGTGAGGGCCTTCAGCATCCCCCTCATACAGTAGCTTGGAAAAATGCCTGAATTTAATCTCCATCAGATTTCAGTATAAAAAGAGGACTTATCTGTAGAAAATAATGGAAAGAATGTTTAACCCTTTTATCACTGAACATTGAATGAGATAAATTTCCTGCTGCTGTTTTCTATTTTTGTTATTGAATCAATATTCTATAGAAATAATTAGGATGTAACCATTTAATACTCAAAGAATTTGTAACAATCAATCTCTATACTGTCACTGCAATATTACATTCTGCAAATATCATTCTGTTGCGTCAGATACCAATTTTAAATGAGGTATCGCTAAGGCACATAGTAGGAAAAAAACTGGTAAATTACTCAAATCCCTTTCACTGTGATTTGGAAATGATATATCTTTATAGAATGAGACCCTATCTTGGACTAACTTTTTATCAGGGAAAAAATGGTTCAATTTGTATTGGTAGGAATTGCATTTATATTTAATAATGCTTACTTTTCCTCTGGCCACATCATTTTCAGCATTAACCAGAGTACCTCTACTCTTAGTAAATGCTGTAGTTTATTACATGTTTATTTTAAACTAGTTAAAAGAAGCCTATGTGGTTCTTAAGGAAGAATATAAATGAGATATGACTGAAGAGTAGTATTGGGAAAATGTTCATATTTAGCATAAGAGTTTAGAATAGCTGACTGCAGCCTCTCTGGTTAAGTATGAATAAATGCTTTAAGCAAAAATTTGACCAGCTAACTGTCATTTTCTAAATAAAACTACATTCTTAGAATGAAAAGAGCAAAATAGAACAATTATGAAATCATAATCCTGTATGTATTTCAGTTTTTTTAGTGTTAGGTCTCCACGTACTTTCATTACCTGAAAATGCAAACTGTATTTTTGTTGTTTTTTAATACAGCATTTTTATTCTAGTTTACATTTTGTATGTCAACTTGAACTGAAATCTCTTGTGTAAATTAGTAGGTGATGATAAGCAGTTTTCAAATCTACTTACAAGTATACCATGGCATGTGTCTTTGAGCTTTGATAATAAAAGTAGACCTTCATTTAAAAAATTTTAAAAAATGCATACACACAACGTGATCAACATAGGTAGAAATTGCTATTTTGAAACAGAATGTGATGTGTTTAACTGGTCTCATCTATCTGGTGGTATAAATCACCCATGCTTTGTGTGTGTGTGTGCGTGTGTGTGTGTGTGTGTGTGTGTGTGTGCACGCATGCTCGTGCATGTTTCTATCAGAGGTGACAGGCATTTTCAACTGAGCAAGCAAATCCAGAAACAAGAGGAGAGGGGTCCACCTGCCCAGCAAAGCAGAATCAACCTTCATCTAGCAGACTTTTCTACTTAATTCCAATATTCAGCAGGCCAATTTTTAGTATGTGTTTAAAGGGTCATCAATTTCCTACGGCAACCTCTGTTCTCACCTCCTCAGTCATTACTGAATACTTTTAAGGAAAGTTGAAGAGAAACCACTTTTATGAAATAAATTGATAGAAATTTAACAACATTATTATTTCTCCACCTGCTTGTATTTTAAGTTTGTTTAGTCAAGTTAGACTCCAACAACCATATTTTATATGCAGGAAAGGTTATCAGAAAAGTAAAAAGGTATTCCAAGTGCAAATGTGCTTCATTAAAATGGATAAGAACAAAATTTTAGTAAGAATCAAAAGGAGAGAGATAAGAAGGAGCTTATAGTTAAAGAGCTCATTTTGTTTTGAAATCAGGCATATTTCTTCAGTAATTCTGCAGGTTTACTGTCACTGTGGTTAAGCTATGCTATTAAAGAATAAATAGATATATTTGAAATTCATATAAGAGGAAAATGAAGCATGTAATCCTTGATGATATAAAATGAAAGAAAACATGAAGAGCAAGTATCAATATTTCAAAAATAGAGAAATAATGAGAGAAACAAAGATCCTGATGAGGAATTTTTTAACAGGTTCAAAAGTTCAAGTAAAATAAGACTCTCCAAACTTAAATGATTTTCGGAACCACATTCTAATTTTCGAAGGAGCTATTTTTCATCTTTTTTTTTTCCAGGCAAAATGAGCTAAGCTCTTTTTTTTTTTTTTAATGAAAATCTTTAATATTTTTGACTGGTTATTCCTGAAAATTAGTTTCATTGTTCAATAACTCTTAGAAGCTCATCAACAATATAAATGCACATGTATATTTAACTAAATATGTATATATTTATCAATATGCTTTTGATTTTGACACTTATTTGTATTGTAGGCATCGTGAAAATACTAATGATTTTAGTAAAACTGATAGGACTAGTCAAAAATAATGAGTGCAAGCAGAGATTTTAAAACCCTTTTTTATATTTTTCTCCTTGGTTAAAGTTTTCCAAATATACCTAAGGACAATTTTGGTGTTGTATTTTGGTTTGTTTTGTTTTGTTTTGTTTTGCTTTGGAGCAGTAACCACAGAAACTATAGTAACATTTGTTAATATTAATTGAAAATTTAATATAGACTGGGTATCTGTTGAGCATATAAACTACATTGTCTCATTTAATCTTCTGATCACCCTATAGAAGGAAAGTGATTACTTCTTTAAAATTAAATGGATTAAATTGGATTACTTTCGTTTTAGAGTCAAGAAAACTAAAATTAGGTCCAAGGTAATATAGATCCAGATAATCTGACTGGACCCCATTTTGTAATTACTTGAAAAAATATATTTGATATAATCTTCTACATTCTACCGAAGAACCAACACGCCCACATGTTCAGCAGTCAGCCAACTCCACTGTTAACACATCCTGTGCTCTTTCCAATACTACAAGATCTGAATATTAATTTTTGTTGTCATTTCTTTTAGCTGCATAGTGAAACATATCTGGATATTTACCAAACTCATTAAATAGCCAGAAGAGTCACAATATTTTAATAATTGTTTATTACGGTACCTTTCTTTTCAACATTTTAAATACATATATTTATTCTTACAAATATGTACATACACACATGTGTATATATACACATATACAAATATATATTTTTTACATATACACATATGTAAAAATTAATATGTCAGTTTCTCTCTGCTCTGACTTTTTGGCACAAGAAGAGGGAACTTGTTGAAATTGGTTGAAATGAATTAGTTCAATCCCCAATAGTTGTCTTGCCCTCTCTTCAATCACTGTGTAATATTAATCACCTTCAAACATATTGGAGTGTGTGGTGGCTATCTGAATTTGTAAAGACACTCAGTCCTTATGTCATCAACCTAATTCACTTGAAGGAGCTATTTTTCATCTTTTTGCAGGCAAAATGAACTAAGCTCTTTTTATAAAAAAACACTGGACATTTTTTGACTGGTTACTCTCAAAAATTAACCGCATTATTCAATAACTTTTAAAAAGTCTTACTGTAGCTTTCCTAAATATATATTCCATATTACTTTTTGGACAAGGTTCAAATTATTCATTGATTTTAGCAATTTTAAATAGCATTGTATCAATTATTATTTATAATATATTTATGAAGTATAGAATTATAGAAAAAAGATAAACACACATTTTTATAATATATTTACATTTTCTGTGATAGCAATCATAGGAGAAGTACAAATAGTATCAGATTAGGTGAGTCAAATTTATGACAAATATATGCAATGTAGTTTTGTATATATGAGTAAAAATACACATTGTAGTTCAGTTCTGTTAATTTTTTTCTTTATTGGTGTGACATTGGTAAATACAATTTTATAGGTTCCAAGTGTACATTTAATAATACATCATATGTATATTGCATTGTGGGTTCATTACCCAAAGTTAAATTTCCTTCTTTAAAAAGTTAAATTTCCTTCTTGACCCTCTTATCTATCTCCCCCTTTCCCTTATAGTTTTGTTTAGATGTTGATAAATAGGCTAATAAGTGTTACAATATTTCAATGAATACAGTAGTAAGAACACTCACATTTGGATAAATACCCCTCAGTTTGAATTATAAGTCCAGCTATTACTTGGGCATGTTGGTTGAACCTGCTGTGCTGTAGTTCCCTTGTAAATAAAATGGAGATATACCAGGAATACTTTTCTGTTATATTGTGTGTCCTATACTAAGACCCACCATAGATGGTAACTGAATTTTATTGAAGTAAAAAAATGACTTGTTTGTCTATGAAGTAAGTGTAATTCTAATATATTACTTATATATTTATTGCTTCTGAGTACATATCTTCTGCTATATAACAAAATTCAGATTCCCAAATGTCTAAAACTATTTGAAGCTTTATTTACCATCCTGTGAAAAATTAAAAAACCTTCCTACTCCACTTTGTTTTTGTGTTATATTTTTTTCTCTTGGAATTATAACATTCACTTTTTCAATGTCTGGAAAATTATTTTGCTGCACCCTGATTACACTCTCCAGCACTACCTGTATCTTCATAAATGAATAGCTCAAGTAGAAGATATTTGAGTCTCAGAATGACCTTAATCTGAGTGCAATCAGAAGGAACATTTTCAAAGATGCAAGGTGACTGTCCATACTGTAGAAGTAGTGAGCCATTCTTTTATAGCCTAAAATGTCAAAGCCTTCCATTATAGTTAAGAAGATTAATATAAAAGAAGGTCATATGCCAACATTCCAATTTATGAGAATATGTGATTTGTATTAATCTAAATCACTGAAATTGTGGTACCTTACAAATTTTTCTTGCTATAAGGATATCATCATTTAACATTAACTATTAATAGAATATTTTTTTAAAGACTGCTGAAATGTAAGTTATATAAAGAAATTATTTAATATTTGGAGAATTACATATAGGAAAGAAATAAATTAGTAAAGTATTCTTAGGTTTCTCAAGGCAATTTAGGTTAATTTAAATATTTAAATTGTCAGAAAGTTTCAGAAATAAAAAAAAAAAACTTAAACAGAAAACTTTTTTTATTCTGGCATGTGGTTGAGTTATCTTGTAAGTAGCTCCTCTAGCCCCAGCAAAGCCTTCAGATGATGCAACTTCAGCTGAGATTCTGAGTATGACCACCTGGAAATGTTGAGCCGAAACTACCCATTTAGGCCACATCTGGTTTCCAGAACCTCAGAAAATGTGTGAGATATGTTCATTGTTTTTAACTGTTGAATTTTGGGGTAATTTAATCTGCAACAGTAGAGAGTTAATATACCCGTCTAAACTGGGTTAGTCACTTCTATTGAAAACTTTTATTTTAATAATTATAATGATTTAAATGTGGCATAAGAATATTTTCTTTGCCTTATAATATTGCAAGCTATCAAAATCCTGACAGCTAAATAATACATTTTGATATTGGACTTTTGGATTTAATACTTCTTACTAGGTTCTCAGGAAGAAGACAGAGCGCTAACCTGGTAATGGTGATGTTTCACTAGAATTACAGTGACCCTCTTGAGAAGTGTGTGGGGAATGATTTCAGGGTAAATGATTACTAAGGTGAGATAGCTAATGCTGAAACTGAATGATAAAAATTGGTGAACATTTGAGCTTAGAAGCCACTTAAAAATAAATTGCAAAAAAAAATTCTTACAAAATAATTATTTATTGGTTTTAAATAAAGATATTGAGTTTTTGCATTATGTGCTGTCTTTCTTGATATTTGTGCGTACCATAAAAATCCAACTCTATAATGATTTAAAATAGACATAATTTCAAGACACTTTTCATGCAGCAAAACCATCTGGATAATTTTCATCTTTTAAAATTTAGTTCAAAAACAGAAAAAAATGTCAACATATCATGACTTCCTTTATATCCTCTTTCAATATTATTTGGTATTTATTTTCAGAACTGTTAACATCTAAATTTATTTATTTTATCTCATAAATAAAATACATGCTATAATCACTATCAAAATGAACAAAGCCAATTAATTCCACTTTGGAGCTACCATAAAAATGATACATCTTCCTTCTTATATATAGCAGCAATAAAATGTTTTGTTCTTTATTACAGTTCAAAGTTGAATCAAAGCAGTGTTGCTATTTTGTAAAACAGAAAAAGTACTGACTTCAGAATTCTAATTCTAGCACTGACCTTTGTGACTACTCTTTCACATATTAGCAAAGTGACCTTGTACATGTCCCTTAAACTTTATGAGTTCTGGTTTTCTTCTCTATAAAAGAGAGATAATAACTTGCCCTTCTTAATTACCAGCGTATAGGGAAGGTCAAAAGATATAATGGATATTAAAGCATTGTCAAAATTAGAGCAGTACTGTTATTGTTATTGTTATCGCTCTTCTTGTGTCTGTTTTTACATGTCTTTAATAAAAGTGGGTCCATTTTAAAGTAGCTACCAACAATACATCACTGTAGATGATGATATAGCAATTAATAAAAACAGGTAAAGTAATCATTTACAATGTTAACATTGATTCTGAATCGATATAATTGGGCAAGTGAAAAGTTTAAAGAACATTTAAGGTTACCTGACAAAACAGGCATTTGATTATTACGTAATATAAGATGTTTTATTCATGCTAGTTGAGCAATGTTGAATCAGTTAAAAGTGACATTTAAACCATAGTGGAGGAGTTAAGTGTGAATCGAACTTGTATTTGCCAAAAGAGGTACCTGGTATTCCTACAGATTTTATGGATAAAAATAATTTTTAAAGTTTTTTCACACTAGACATATTTTTCTTCATGTAAATTCCTGTGTTTTAAAGGCTATTACTATGATAATTGTTGTTTGGCCAAGTGGTCTGAGGCACCAGATTTCAGCTGTGTATTCATTTGGTATTAATAGTATACTGAGATGAACATTTTAAAAATTTGGAAACACTCCATTGATAAGAAACTGTATTTACTGGAAAAATAGTGGATAAAGTAAGAGATTCAATTAAAATTGAGTGAAATTTACAAAGGTAACCGGAATGAATTGGGAGAATTTTGGAGAAGAGGAAGAATTGCATTAGAACAAAATTAATGCACTCCTCCTTTAAACTAACATTGTGGCTCAAAACCCTGAATGTTTTAACTGCCTATAAATCTAAAGATAGAAACAGAGAGCAAATTTCAGATTTGGAAATAATACTACCAAAGAATTTGTTTGAAAAATGCTTCTTTCTCCATGTATTATTTTAAATTCTAACATGTTTCCAGAATTTTTCATCACATAAACTTTCCTTCTCGTGGTTTTGCTGCAGGTTAGTAAAGTTGAAAGATTTACTTTGCTCAATTCTAAAACAAACAAACAAAAATTCTCAGAGGAAATTTAGATGTCCAGGTTAGATAGACTGATACAGGAGTCAATAACTCTATGGCACAGAATGAATTGTAGTTTGACATCTTATAATTTTCATTCCTTTGAAGGGGCAAAAAAAGTACTTCAAAAGTTCCATTTTGATTAAAAGTTTGTACTCTATGTGTCCATTTAAAGTTTGACTTATTTCCTGCTATTTTTGTTCAAAGTAGTTTTTTTTTATTAACAAATTGATGCTTTCTTTCTCATCTCAATAAATATTTGTTGGTATTTGATGATTGATTGATAGGGTAAATACAAATGATATTATTGTAAACAATGGGTCCTTTTCCCCTGGCTGTAATTGGCTACAAAATTGAATTTGTTAGACAAACAACCAAGATTCTTCCTTTTTTTAGCTAGAAATTTGTTACTCTTAAGTGGGGAAGCAATGAATGCAACACAACTGGCTAATAAATATTTTTTTCTTTCATTGTATAGACATTTAATAAATCAGAAAGGCATGGCTTTGTAATTAATAGGTTGCCATTGATTTTAAGTCATAAATTGCACATTTAAATTTTTTCTTTGCCACTTATAATTTATAATTTGGACAAATTACCTGAGCTCTTATTTTTATCATCTGTAAAACAAGACTAGTGATACCTACCCCATAAGTCATTGCAAAGATTAAGGGAAGAAAGATTATAAAATACTACTTTGCAAATTATGAAGAGCTACAGAAATATTGTCATCATATTACTGTTAGGTGGGTACATAAATAATTGGACATGACAAATGCAAAGAAGGAAAGCCAACCCAATATAGGTAGAATTCATCTGTTCTGATACTTTCATATAATTGGCATTGCATCAGACTAACTCTAGTGAAAGATAAAAGTAAGGACATAACTAGGGAGGATTGCCGTGAACTACTTTAGAAAAAAAACAAAACAAGGACACCAATTTGCTGCTACTCAACCAAAAACTACTTGTAAAGTAAGACCACTCTTTAGGAGTCAATGACAAAACAGCTTTCACTAATCTTCCTTTGTCTATGGGATCTCTTTACTATGTTCAATGGTTAATTTAAGGCTTTCAACTCTTCAAAACAGCATAGACATCTTCCAGCAGCCCCCTGATTTCTAGTTTCCAAAGTTCAGTCAATGAAGGGAAGCATGGAAAGCAGGATGAACAAGTTTGCCTTCTTTTTAGGTAGGAAGAGAAGTTTTAGGGATTCCCTCTGTGGGGTGTTGGCACACCTTGCTCTCTATTTGGAACAAGGGGAAACCTGGCCGCTATGCATCATTATAGTCTTACAGGTAATAGTATTGGCAGAGTGTGAGGGCAATGAATTGTAGGAAATACTTGAACTCCTAGGTACTGAATTCTGACAAGATGGTGGCCTCTTGGACTTAGTGAACATTAAGTGATAGGATCTTGACTCTTATCAGTCATAAATTCCATTTTATCCCAAATAATCTCAATATCTTTATCTAAAGAGGCTTGGAATTTTATAAAGACACTGATAGAATTTAATGAGAGTGATTTATTCCAACCTCAGGCATAAGAACTGTACAGCCTTGTATAAAGTAAACTGTAATAGATGTCCAGTAGCTTCTTATACTACTATTTTTTCTTTCCTATCAGAGAACTCATATGGTAATATGTAATTTAAAGGCTAAGGGCATAGTCTTATTTTTTCTGGTTCGTTATTATGTCTGTTGATTTTCTTACCCCCTATAATTGGTTCTGAGTTGCTTGGTTCTTTTTCAGTATAATTACTAACTCAGAGAAAAATATTAACATTCAAGTCTTTATTTATTTATCTGGACATTCTGGCTGCCTTTCTACTAGCTATGTCTATGTAGTGCTACAGATTTCTGACTATAACCTAAACTTTGCTAGTCTGTTTTTTTCAATAAATCACAGTCTTTCCTGGAGTGACCTTTTGACTTGCTATGGCAATGTATGGAGGCATTTAAAGAAAAGTCTTGATTGGGATTAGTATGATCCATTCAATTAATATTTCTTGAACACCTATCATGTGCCAAGCTTAGCAGTGAAGGAAATAGACAAAAAAAATGCCCTCTTGGAGTTTATGTTCTAATGAGGAAACAAACAATAAGCAAATAAATAAAATAAATACAGATGGTAATGAGGCAATCAAGAGAAATAAAGCAAAGGAAAGATGTGCCAGTAGCTGAGGATTCAATTAGTGTGGCAGGGGATGACCTCACTGCTAAAGGGACATTTGTACAAAGACTTGAAGGACATGATAGAGAAAGACAGGTAGATATCTGAGGATTAGCATCTGAAGTAGAGGAATATAACATGAGCAAAATCACAGAGGTGGGAGCATGATTGATATTCCAGAAGAACTGCAAGTAAGTCAATATTTCTAAGGTATAGTGTTAAAAAGAAATGTAAAAGAGGTTAAATTAATAAAGTAACAGTAAATGATGTAGTGACTTTTGTAGACCTGTATAATCCTTGTTTTTACTCTGAATGAGATAAGTAGCCATTGACTGGTTTGAGCAGAATGTTGGCATCCATTCATCAAATCTTTATTGGAAGTCTTATGTGTATCTGACCGGTAATAGGCAACCATCAGTAGTAATCTAAGAGACAAGGATTCAGATCACATTAGTGATTACATTCTAGTAGCTGGGGTGAGTTTTGTTTGTTTATTTTTGCCTCTGTAATAGATTACCAAAAATTCTATGGATTCTACGAGACAGATTCATTATCTTATGGTTCCTAGGACAGACGTGTGGCAAGGGCTAAAATCAAAGTGTTGGAATTGGCTTGTTTCTCTCCAGAGGCTCTAAGATAAAATCCTCTTCTTTCTTTTCTTTCTTTTTTTTTTTTTTTTTTCCAGTTTTTAGAGACTGCCTTCTTTCTTTGGCTCAGAGTCCCCTTCTTCCATCTTCAAAGCAGCAATGTTGAGTCTAGCTTTGTCATTCTGTATCTCTACGGTTTTATTTTCTGATTACTTCTTCTATTTTTAGAGACCCTTGTGATAATATTGGGGACACAGAATAATCCAAAATAACATCACAATTTTTAGGTCAGTTGATTAACATTCTTAACAACATCTCATCTGCAACCTTAATTGCACTTTGCCATGTAACTTAATATATTTATAGGTTATGAGGATTGATACATAGACTTCTTTGGAGGCGACTAGTATTCTGGCAACTACAGGGAATAAATGTAATACATATGGTAATGAAACATGCTGACTGCTCTGTTAGAAATAAATTATAAGGGGAAGGCTGCTAGCCAAGAGCTTAGTGACTATGTAGCTTATATTTGTATGTCTACCAGCCAGACTGTAGTCAACCACATAGCAGTACTGCATATTTTTTTCCTTTTAAACTTGCAGTTAAGAACAGGGTTATCTTGTTTTAACTATAGCCTTTTGCCCTGTTTCCAGGAAAAGCTTTATCAAAATAGACCCAATGTTTTAAATGTTATCATTTAAATTGGCATATATATATATATATATTTTTTTTCTGCAGCTGACCATGGAAAACATAGCAGAATACTTGAGAAGAAAAAAAACTTTTTAATAGAAAATTATATTCACAGAGTCTAATAAATTTACTCTCTATCATCCTTGGAGGAAAACACCTTATTTTCTCTGGCCCTTGGAGTTCTCATTACTGCCTATACCTTTCTTCTTAGCTTTCCATTTGTTTGCTTATGTCAGTCATAGCAGCCTTCCTTATGTTACTGAAAAACGCTGAGATTGTTCCTGCCATCTGGAACACTCTTCTCTAATATCTGTCCTTGGTTCCTTCCTGACACTTAGGCCTCACCTAATCACTTGCTAAATCACTTGCTAATCTCCAGAGGGCTTTTCAGACCATTGTATGTAAAACTTCCCCACCCATCACTAGTTAGTCCTCTTTTTCAAATGATTTTTACTTTCTTATTCTTATCCTTCTAAGCACTTATCACTGATATTTTATTATCTGTATATATGTATTTTTAAATGGTCTTCCTATCTATCCTTAAAGGTAAGTTATATCTAAGCAGTATTATCTTCCCAGTGTTTTTATGCACAAAATAAATATGTGAACGAATGTGGTGTTGAGAATTTTGAACATGTATCTATCTATCTATCTATCTATCTATCTATCTATCTATCTATCTATGTGTGTGTGTGTGTATATATATATATATATATATATATATATATATATATATAGAAGACTGCATATAAGAGTAATTCTTCTAAAATTTTTAATTGCCTTATTTTATTTTGTCCCAACAGGAGGAAGAATTTAAAAAAAAAAAAGTTATTTCCTATAACCACAAATAGGAGAAAGAAAGTCAAGGAGAAAATGGAATAAGGTAAATGAAAGAAAAGTTGAACTGGGAAACTAGTTTCAGGCCCTAGTTAAAGCATATATTTCCCTATTACTATAAAGTATACCATTAACTAAGATCTAGCTGGATGAAGGCAGGAGCACACTAAATATTTACTGAACAAATTATTTTTTTCTTACCTAATATTGCTACCCATCAGTGGTAAACTAAATTTCTCTGACTTTATCTAATTTTATAAATGTGGGGTTGTGACAGCTGAGAAGCAAACACAGCTGTTTTCAGTGGCTTGCTTAATGTTTAAATTATTTTAAAATGAAACGTTTGAATTATACTTTTTGTAGAATGATCATCACTGACATTTGCATAGTATTTTATAAAAAGAATGTTTATTTGCACATTGCTATTTAATCTTCACAAAATCCTTATGAGAGAAGTATAAGAATCCACTGTCTTCATTTAATAGAAAAATTTAGTGACTGTTTCACTGCCATCGGGCTGCAAGGGACCCAGGCAGAACCAGACCCAGTTAGTAAGCTGCTGAATAAGAAAACCTTCATACACATGCTTTGTATACATATGCTGCACAAACTGTAAAGTACTAGACAAATATTAGTTTATGTTCTTTACATATAAACCTGTAATCACTTATTTCATCATCTTTATATTATATGCTATTCTGAGAAGCAAAATGTTTAAGATAAGGTATTCATTAGCTATTCTGCCTTATTTCACAAAATTTATTTCCAAAATGCACCCGATAAAGATTTTAAATGTAGTGACAATCTCATTATACTTTGTTAACCATTCACAACAAATATTTCCCACTTGTGAGTAGCCAAGATAGTTTTTGCTTTGTTTTATTTTCATAAACAAAAGAGAGAGGCTTTATTAAATAAAATAAATTGTTTTGTGTCAGAGCTATAATAGTGCTTCACACATGTAAGCTTCAAAGCCCAAAATCTAAGTGATTAAAATATTATTGATATTTCTCTTGATAATAAAACAAGTCGTACACTAAAATTAAAAAAATGACCCCTTATAATGTTGTATAATATATTCAGTTGCTTGGAATGCAACCTGGAGTTCTATCAAATATATCTTATATAACACTGTTGGAAAGATGTAAATTTTGCATTTTACCTTGCTCTTGTGTGCTTCCAATCTTCCTATCTTCAGTATACTTCAGCACATTTCTATATCTTGGAAATGTGGTAAGGGATCAAGCTAACATATGGAAGTATGTAAAATCAGTCTTAATTCCTGAAAAAATTAATTTTTATGATTCTTTAAAGATAATCAAAATAAGAGGCAAATAAATAGAATCTACTGATTTTGATAGCTCAATTTACAAACAAGTTTAGAAAAAAATTGAAGTAGCTAAGCACCCAAGGTTAATTTAAAATAATTTTGTTTTTCATATTTTAAAATATGTTTGTTATTTATGCTTAAGAAAATATCATGCCCAGTAAACATATTCTCTTTATTTGATGAATTTATTTATTTATTTTGCTTTAAAGTTCGTATACCATTTGGATATATTTTTTTTTGTTCCATATAAACTGGCACAATTAAGATATATCGTATATGTTGTAGTTCAACAGCTTTTAACAACAACAGAAAAAAAACATATAAAGTAAGTTAAGCAATACAACAAAATCTATAAAATATCTAGGAAACTGTTTAACAAGAAACCAATGAAAGCTATATGCCAGAACCTATAAAATTTTGTAGGGCACAAAGAATACTGAATAATCAAGAGGTCAATCATGTTTCTGAATGAGAAGACCTATTAATTCAAATATATAAGTCTTCTGTACCTTCACTTAATTGATGTAGTAAATGTAATTTTAACAATATATCCACATTACTCGTTAACAAGTTAATTCTCATATTCAACTGGGAAAATAAACATACAAGAATATGAAAGTAGACCAAAAAAAGAAAAAAAAAGCAATTTGGAAAAGCAAAATGAAGGAAATGTGCTATACCAAATAACTAAACTTTATTTCAAAGTTACAGAAAATAAATTAGTAGAACTTATTGAAACATCAAGAAATAGATGTATATTTCTATGGAAATTTAGGGATTAAAGGTGATAGGGAACAGATAGTCTATTTCATAAATAATATCGTGGCAACTAACAATATCTCTGGAAAATAATTTAATATTAGAGTCTTATCCCACAATATTAAAAAAAGTTCAATTAAATTATGGTGTGTGAAGAATACTCTGAAAGCATGAACGTACTGGAATTAAATGAACAAATTTTATTTTCCATTATAGTGGTTAGAAAATCTTTTAGTGCATAAATGAAACTTAGAAACTATAGTGGCACAGTTAAATTTAACAAAAAACAAAAACAAAAAGATAAAGCAACTATGAAACCTCTATATAGTAAAAGATTCTCATAAACAAAATTGGAAAGTATGTTATTTAGATTCGCTGAAAGCAAACCCACGTGTGAATTGGGGGTGGGAGCTTCATATCAGAATGTCGGAGACAATGTAGAAAGAACGAGAAAGGCAGTACGGGTAGCAAGAGTCTTGGACTTTCAACTGCACAGTTACAAGATAATTTCTGCCAATCAGCTAGAGAACTCACTGGAAAGGGCCGGCGTTAGTATCCTGGCCTGTTCAGTCATGGTGGGGAGCAGCTCTTGGTAAGTATCTTATATATGTGAACCTGGCAGTTGATCCAGTGGGACAGCACTGGGGCCATGAGTCAGTGTTGTAGATCTGAGTAGCATATTTAATTTCTATTTCATATGATAAGAGAAAAAGATAAATATAAATCATTAAAAATAATATAACCCAATAGAAATAGATAAGCGTATGAGTAGACGTGGATGTAAAAAATATATTATTAAAAATCTGTAAAAATACTCAACTTTTTTCTTCAAAGAAAAAGTCATCACAATTTAATATAAATTTTCACCTATAAAATTGGCAAAAACATTAAAAGATTTAAATCTGTCAGTGTTATATAAGACGGTAAGCAATTTTGAACGGCAACTGGGCCATAATTCTAAAAATTAAACTTTACAGCTCTTTTTACTGAACAAGTTCACTTCTAGTTTTCTGGTGCAGCATTATTTATAACAGTGAAAATATCTGAGATATCCTAAGTGTCCACCACGAAAAGAATGGTTAGGTGAAGTATTAAAAAAATTACTTACTTTGCCTCAGTTTACAAATCAATGAAATAGCTATAATTCTTACCTCAGAGATTTTTTGGTGTGTGTGGATTTAGATATATATGTTAAGTACTCAGAATACCAACCAGCATATAGTATGTACTCAATATTTTATAGCATTCATTAACACTATGGAATAATATGCAATTAAAAAGGAGTTAGACAAATAAGCATATACTGAAACAAAAAAATTTCATATACTGAAGTGAAAATAATTCTTAACTTTATTGACTAAAAAAGCAAGTGGCAAAAATATTTAATATGATATTTTAGTAAAAATAAAACTTAAAAAGAGTATGACTGTATATGTATGTGTATAGAACAGTATCTAAACGATAGCCTATAAACTGTTAACAGTGATTCACTCTGGGGAATGAGAATGGGTTAAAGTTGAGGGCTTTAACTATTTACTCAATAAAATTCTATATTTTGACTTATAGTTTTAAAAGATCAGCACTAGTTATTTTTATTTAATTTATGAAATTAAGAAAAAATAAAATTAGTAATATTCCAAATAATATGGGACTATATAAAATTAACAACTATGCACTTAAGGAACAACCAAAACAAACAAAAAAATTGTGTTCTGAAACTATTTTATTTAAAAATGTATTATATATAGCCCACATATCATTTACGTAATGTTTATTTACTCTTTAAAAAAGAATACATATATGATTCTGATTTGTTTTGTATTTTCTCTCGCCAAGACTTAAAATTTTTAGAAATTCTGTATCTGTAGGTCATGGTAAGAATGGAAAATGAAAGTCTAATCAGGATTATTTTGTAGTGAAAGGTAGAAGATGACTATAAATTCTGTAACCAAAATTCTTAGAACATTTTTAGCACTACCTTTATTATATACTATTGTTTGTGTCTGTGCTGGGCTGACCAATTAAAAAAAAAAAAAAAAAAAAAAAAGGTTGCCGTAGAACCCAAACAAGCACTGCCTAACTCTGAAAAGTGCTTCTTCAAGCCATTTGCGCCAAGTGTTTTAAGCCAATCATAGTGCCTGCCACTACTATCAGTTGGCTGTGTACATGATTTGAACTGAGATGACAATACTATTTCATTTATTTAGATAGAGCAATTGAGATATGGAGCATTCATGATCCAAACTTTGCCAACCAGAGCACCTTCCCAGAATTTTGTAGATGTGAAGAAATCTCCCTTCTAGTTGCATTTCGTGTGAATCAAACCTGAATCTGGCCATGTCCCAGTGTTTCACAAGCTCTGTTCTGTATGAAAAATAACAAAACAAATGTGAAAAGAAAAAGATTGGAGGTTGGGGATGAGGAGACAGGGACAGATATTTTAATGACATCCAAATTTCCTGTCTAATTGTAACAATAGGAATTTCTACTATGAATTGTGGGGTAAGGGAAGAGAAAGTGTTGAGAGTAACACAGCTCTTTCTCAGAAAATTAAATTCTATGATGATGGTCACATTTTTCTTTTGGTCAATGTACAATCTATAGAAAAAAATGAGAGTTGATGATATTTTCTATTCCCATAAAAAGTAATTATTAATTTATTTTTCAACTCAACTGTCTTTATTCTTCACTATCTTTAGTTTTCAATATGTTACTGAAAAGAAACTTTGCCCAGCAGTTGCAGTGTCCCAGGAAACCATAGAAAAGGACAAAGACAAAATCTGACTGGTAAGAACTTTATAAATGTCATTCATCTCATGGAATCAAGGCATGCTAAGGGAACAAGTGATGTAAAATACCTCTTTCAACATAATTTGATGCAGACCTGCATACAGAATTAAAAAATCTTCTTTAATATACAAGAAACTATAATGCCTATTGTTATTTTAACAATTAGTTTGGAAGAGAAAGTAGAAGAAAGAATTTATTAACTCTAAGGAAATTCAAGATAATTTGTTCCTTTCTATACGTAGGCGCATGACAATTTCTAAAGTTTTTATATGTGCCTACATGTCTTATTTTCTTAGATTTCAATATTGAACCTCTATAATCATAATGCATAGTTACAATTTTCATGCACAAAATTTCGTAGTTATAAATTTTTAATTGTAAGTTGGAAGAAGGCGATTAAAATCTTGTTAGAAACTGGAAATATTAACCCTGAAGTCAAATTTCTTTTTTAAGAATAATTGAATTGAATGAACATCATTAGGGAATTTTATCATTGTTCCAGGACTCAGTTTTCCCATAATGGAAAAAAAAAGTTGAACAACATAATCTTAAAATTCCTTTTTAGCTTCAAAATATTATGAAGCGATGATTCAAGATATATAATTTAGCAGGGCTGAATAATAATTGCTTCCATGTTATTTAGAAAGAGCACACATCAATTAATCTTCTTTGAAAATTATAATTGCTGTAAGTGCTTTTATCTCTCTATTTTTTTCTTAATGTAGATTCGTAAGTTACTCTGACATAAATTTAGCAAGTGATCTTAAATTTAGGGGGTTAGCATAACATTTGTGAAATCAAGTTGGTAACTAAAATAGTTCTCAAAACCTTGTGATTATTTCTGTATTGTTCTATTTGCTTCTTAAATGTTAACATAATTCACAGGTTTATAAATATATACATATATATATGTATGTGTTTATAAGTGGGTGTGTGTATATAAATAACAAAAATGTGTATATTGCCTTAACTAAAAAAAAGGGCTTTTGCTTCTATTGCTATTTTCTATAGAGGAGACTTAAAAGGAGAATTTCTCAAACTGGAGTGGGGTTAGCTGTGTTCAGTTAAACCTGACTCACTGGTTCTGCTTGGTTTTCTAGTACCTCTTGTCTGTTTTCACTTTTGATATAGCTCCAGGATAATATCTTGAATTCCATCAATTTAAAAATATTTTATATTTTTTCTCTTTATCTTTCTCATATTTATATTATTAAGATATATTTAATCATGATACATCCATGTCTTGATATTAGAATATTGAAGATGACTCCAGTATTAGTGAGTGACAAACACTTATGGCTGTAGGCAAAAGTCCAATCAATGGAGCCGTGAATTGAGGAAAACTTAGTTCTTTTTTTCATGAAACAGGAAGCTTAGGAGTCTGGCAGACTAGGGTTGGAGAAGTATCCCAGTGATGATAGAAGGCACCTAGGCTTAACCTCATAGGCATCATATCTGTGTTCCTAGTAAGAAGAAGGTAGAAGTTAAAAAGGCCAAGAGAGCATGGCAGCTGAATATCTTTGTCTTAAACTCTGGCTGCTATAACAAATTACCACAGACTAGGTGGTTTATAAACAACAGCATTTTATTTTTCACCGTTTAAGAGGCTGGAAGTCTGAGATCAGGGTGCTAACACGGTTGGGTTCTTTGAGAGCCCTCTTCCAAGTTCCAGACTGCCAACTTCTTGTATTCTCACATGGCAAAAATAGGTCTAACTTCTTTTTAGAAGGGTACTAATCCCTTTCATGAGGGCTCCACCAGCATGACTTAACTACTTCATGAAGGCTCCACCTCCAAATATCATCATATTAGAAATTGGATTTCAACATATGAATTTGGGGAGGATACAAACACTCATTCTTTGCCAGTGTCCTTTCTGTGGATATTTCTAAAAAGACTAGCCAGGTAATTCTTGCACATCATTGTCCAAAATTATTTGTTATAGCCACTCCTAGCTGCAGGTATTACAAGATGACCAATTATATCCAGGTGTATTCCTCCACTCCCAAAAAAAAGGTTATTACAAAAGAGAATGAGAATGAATATCGAGTAGGCAGTTGGAGGTATATATCACAACACATATCACCAGTAACAAGAGAATTAGACTGTCTTATTCTCAGAGAAGGATTCCAAATGCAAATTGGCTGGTCATGAATTACCGAAAGGGCAGATTTGCTCTCATTGATGATTAAGTTTTCATTTGCGGTTTAACTTTTTTTTAATGCACGTGATGATACTCTTCTCTACTGCTTCTTATAGACTGTGGTTTTTATGGTGAATAAAGAGGGTTAAATTTAGAGAAATGGTATGGAATATATGCCATATGGAAACAAGCTTAATTATATAGACTTTTCTGAAAAAGCTTACCACTTTGAGCTGTGTTTGCTTTCCTGATGGTAGGTGAAGAGTTTGTATACATTTTCCAAGATTTTGTCAGTGAGATTGGTATTTGTCCTCACAATCTGATGACATATTAAGAGTTAGTTGTTATTAACCTTACCTTACCCATGAGGAAACTGATGTTCAGAAAGATTAAGTGACTTGTCCAAGATGATAATCTTTAGTGAGGATATAAAAGTTGTAAAATTTCTTATGAATTAATTTCAGAATTCTGTAAGGATATAAAATTTCACTTATAAAACTAAGAGTTCTTATTGTAACTGAAGAGAGAAAACATGATAACTGTTCAAACACAGGAACAAAGATAGGAGTTACGCTTTAAGTGATGTGGAGGATTGAGAGATATGCCATTACAAAACATGAAAAAATAATCATTACTGAGTTCTGTTGTTCCTCAATATCTCAAGTGCTGTTAAAACAGCATGTTACTGTGTGGATAAACTATAAACAATTTAATACTGAATTCCAATAAAAGTTCACAGTAAAATCTTCCTGTTGTTTAAAGCGCGAAGATTCCAACTAGATCTCCATTCCCTTCATTAATAACTCTCGTGATTGAGAAGTAATATCGTTTGAGTCTTTATTATGAATCAAGACAGGAACCTAGGTCTGTTTGATGACAGTCTTTATTCTTAATCTTCATAATAAAACCCACGTGGTATGCATTGCTATTCTAATTTTAGAGTAAGGAGGCTGAGGGTAGGGGGCGAAGTCCTTTGTCCAAGGCAGAATTAGGATTCTATTGAAAATCTATCAAAGGTAACCCTCTGAGCTCTTTATATTACACTTTGCAGCTCCCTATAGTGTTACTCCTTCTCACTAATATTCAGCTATCATCATCATCATCATCATCATCATCATTATTATTTTTTCTACCTAGGCTCATTTTCTTCCAAATCACTGAGCAGACTGATACCATCTTGTCAATTTCTCCTTAGAGATGCACTTCTACGGGGTTATTTGTTTTGGATTGTCCCTTCTAAATACTTTTAAGCCTTTTTGCAAAATTTTATTCCTTCTTATTTCAGTGTTTCTTCTTTATGAGTGTCTACCAAATATCCATTGAGAAATTAATTCTTAAGGTTTATTTTCAGCCCAGTGGTGCTTGGCATTGCCTGGGATCAACTCACTCCTCCACTCTCCCATAGCTTCTTCACATTTATCACTTAGTGCATTTTTTACACAACTTTATGCTTATAGTTTTGTAATACAAAAACATCTATTTGAGGCAGAGATCATTTAGTTGGAAGAAACAGAAAGCACTCATCCAACTTCAAGTTTATTAGGGTGAGCGCACCTTCATTTGAATTTAGGTAGAGAAAACAAATTTTAGCCCCGCTTATTATAGGCTTAATTGGACACAGGAGCAAAAAATCAGGAGCTAAGGGATACCTCTTGATGTCTGCATGGCTTCTTTTCTCTCCTCACCTCCCAGGCTCTCTCTTCCTCTTCCTCTTTGTAGTTAGTTCTCTCTGTCAGCGCATGACTGAATAGGTTTGCCTGCCCCAAATCTACATAACTTCAGAGTTCCCCAACATATCTCCTTCAGACTATGTTTTCTGAATCTTATTATTGATATCCCTGGAAGATGGTATATAAAAATAAGATGATGTTCTGCTTTCTAATGAATCACCTTTCCCCTGCTGCATAATCAGTTATGGTCACCTGGAAGGTGGTGTAAGTAGAGTCCCATTAGTAGGAGATGTCGATAAGGATAATTTCAAAGCAGGGATGTGGTTTGGGCAGTCACCCCCAAATTTACTACTTTGAACACTTAACTGAGTAGCAGTAAAAGATAAAATATCTAGCAAGGGTGGCTGAGTTGTATAAATCATTCACATTCTTTATACCAGCAAGAGTTAACTCTCAAACACTGCTTTACCTATGATATTCCTCACAACAATCCTGTGAGGGAGCCACCATGATTATTAATGTTTTACAGGGAAGGAGGCTAAAGGAAATTTATTATTAGCCCAATTTTACAGAGAAGAAAATTTTATATATAAGTGAAGGAAATATACTGTTCAGTTAAACCAAATTATTTACCGAGATTGGTATATAGAAAAACAGGGATTTGAACTTAGGCAGTTTGGCTCCCGAGTTCATACACATAACCTGAACATTGTCTCCCATAACTGTTTTTAAGGAAAATAATTCTCTTTTACTAAAGTTGCTACTTCTGCTCCCCAGAAAAGTGAACCTTACATTCTCTTACCTTCTGCTAACTCACCTATAGAATGGGAACAGGAAGCTCAGACTTGCCAGATAATAAGGTTATTGACATGATTCAACTTAAAATATTTGGTTCTCTATTTTAGCATTTTAGTGTTTGATTTTTGTATGTAGACATTAAAATGTGGGAAAGTAAAATCATGCAGAAAGAAAGTCTTGCTAAAAGCAAGCAAAATTTGAGAAACTATGTTTTCAGAGAACTGAGGTCGATGGTGACTGAAAGCCACTTGAGTCTGATGGCTCTTTGGTGGTCTATATGATACACATTGGTGGTTTCTCTGTTGTTACTCTTGGACAAATGTTCAAACCACTAAAACCACTTATGAAATTGGCACTTGTAATAGGAAATTCAGTTCCTCATCTTGGGAATCCTCTACCATGTAGGAGAATCATCTCAGAAAAAAAAAAAAAAAAAAAAAAAAAAAAAAAAGAAGGCTCGAAAAGTCCAAAAGGGAAAAATAACCCACAAATATTCTGTATTGGAGCATCATCTCTCCTTACGAAATTTCCTTTTTAGATGTACAATGGTATAAAGTAGTATGATAGAGAATAACTACAAGAAGAAACAAACCTCTCCCTCTCTCTCTTTTGCCTTTCCATCCCCCCCTCTTTTTCTTTCTGTGTCAGAAAATTATGATTTTCAAGTTAACAAGTACATCTCAAAAAGATATTCTCAAAATATCTTACCCTTATAATGACTTATAAAACTAATATTTTAAATAAATGAAATTTGTTATTGTCATTTACCCTGGTTTCACTTAGGAAATGTCTGATTGGAGTATATTTTTTTAGTTAGAACTCTAATGACTGTAATTTATCTGAATTAAATTTGAAATCATGTAGTCATCAAGTTGATATAAGGAAATAATTTAACAATTATACACTCAGTATTGTGCTATGGGCTGTATAATTCTTATTCTGTGCTTGAAAATCATAGGCTTTAGTTGAGGAAATATAGAGTGATTCATACGTTATACCATGGTTTTTCATGTGCTCTAGTGAAATCTTCATAATGCAAAATCAATAGGTGCAAATTTGTACCTTTATAATGAAACTAAAAGCACAAAATATACAAATGTTAAAAGAAGAACAAATATATTTTAAAATGATCAACATTTATATATTCACAGTGTAAGCTATTTCTTTTCCACTTTAAAATCTTTTCAATATGAATCATTAAAACCTAAAATTATAGTCGGCTACTCAATTTGATACAAATGTACCTTTTAATTTTTTAAAGGTTATTCCTAGAGTACAATTTTGAATCATTTAACTAAATTTAAAAAACAATATGCCTGTGCAAAATATTCAAAGACCACATATTTGAACTTTCTGACACTATTCAGTTATCATTTTATTCCTTTTATGAATAGAAACAATTTTCATCACAATGTGCAAAATGCATCTTTACAAATTTAATTGCAGCAGGACAATTGGGAGATATTTAGAAAATATACAAAAACTTTCTTCAAAATTTAATTTTACAAAACTTTTCAAATGAGGTGAAACATTAGTTTTACCATCTTTTACTATGTAATATATACAGCAAAAAATCAGACAAGATGAAAAATAGGAAAGATATTAAAGATCTGTATCAAGTAATTACTCTGATTTAGCTTCTTTTGCAAATTGTATACTGAAAGCAATAGGAATACTTCAAAAAGAAAAAGTACTTACCTACTCTCAGAATATATTTCAAATAAATTTTAAAATTATATTTAAATATATATTTCTGACAATTAAAATAAATTATTTTAGAAAATACATATAAGAGTTATAATAGTTCTAGATATTATTGTATATATTATCTTCTTCTTTACATATGTAATACAATATTAGGATAGATGAATTGATATATACCCAGATAAAATATATTTATATATATGTACACACACTTATATATGACTTTTGCATGTTAATTAACATTATAAAAGAGCATATTTATCATTTAAATATTTTTGAGAAAAAACATATTTACCACTAAGTATGGTTTTGTGTTCCATTGAAACTTTCTGCAGTATAAATTCTATTTCTCTTTTATTTTGCTTTCTAATTCCGATAGTATTATCTTTTGTAGCTTTTTACAATTTAAATTTTACCTATTTCTATGTCCCCCTCCTTTCAAAGAGCTAATATTAAAATATCATACTATTTTCTATTATCTGCTTTCACCTTTCTGTTTTCACCGTTGTTTCAGAAGTACTGTGTATTCATACAAAGCATATTGGAGTTGTTTGTAAAATTCTTTCTATTTTTTTGTTTATCTCTGAACAGTATTTGGAGCAATAACTTCCTTTGCATTCCTCCCATTATTTTGAAAAAATCTTTTTTTTTCATCTTTGAAAGAGCACTTTTAAGTCTGGGCCCACAGATTTTCTTTGCTTTTTTTACTCATTAACCCTTGCTGCCACCTACTGCAAACAGGAGGAATCCTGTTCTCTTAACATTTGGCAATGCTGCTTGCTTATTCCTGGTACTTTACATTTCATGCCATTTTTCATATTCCTTTACAGCCACAAGGCCCAGCTTTACGTTGAGAAATCTAAGGATTTTAGTTTCTTTTGGAATATTCTCTGCTTAATTTCCTTGACACTGCTATAGTTTGAAGGATCAAAGTTTAAATTAGCCACATGTATCTTCATCTATAATTCCATCAATACAGTTTATAGACTGTGAATTTTTTCTAATTTTTGGCAGTCAAGAACAACCTTACTAAATTTTCAGAGATTTTTAAGGATTTTCCTTAATTTAGTATTTCATTGACAGTTTCAGTTAGGAATTTTGGCAGTCTGATGATTTCGACATCTTGCTGACATGTAGATTTCTTTGAAGATTCTGCATTACAATGTTGATTGCAAAATTGCCTGATGAACTTGATTAAATTTTGCATTTAGACATTTTAAATCTAATCACTTGCTCCCAGACTTCTTGGGCATTAGTCATTTAGCCATCCTTCATTTTCCCTATACACACATCTACCCTCTATCTTGCATACAGTAGGCTCTCACCAAATTCCTTTGGCTAAATTCACTGAAATTTAGTTCCCTCCTTCTCTCTACACCAAAAGGCATATAGGTTATTTTTAAACAAACTGTATGGTATGCCCATATTGCTTTTGGTCCTATCTATCTGCCACCTATTATTGGCACATTGTTAATACAACAAAGAATGGAGAATGTGGCTCACATCTCTAGTCTGGATGAGTATATACTATACATTTGTGTATCATGGGCTTGCATGTCACTTATTAAGTAGAGAGTGAGTGGAGAGCCTTTGGAAATAAAAATATCAAAGAAGCAGTGATTTGATTCTTCAAAAATAATGTAACTTTTGACAATATTTTTTACATTTCTACTAGAGAATTAAAATGAGAAAAATGTTGTAGATATGTTTACCAAATCAATGTTAAAAATGTTAAAATAAAGCAAACACTTTATTATTAGATAATGAATATTTTATTAACATTCATAATATGTAAACATTTTCTTTTGATATCAAGTATTATAGTTGTCATTAAATATGGAAAATATTAATTAAAACTTTGATTTAATTAATTTATGTTGTGATGTCACTTAGAAAAATATATATTTAATATAAAAATATATTTACCTCATTCATATTAAAATAACAAGATTTTAAAATAAATTTATAAACTATATAACCTATATTTGTCTGCTTAAAAACTATATTTGTCTGTCTGTATATGTAAAACCACAAAAATTCTAGTCTCATTGCATTAAAGTTTTTGACTATTCAAAGAAATAAAAAGTCACAAAACAAAAAAAAGTGATAAAAATCCAGTCTAGTTTTGAATATGGGCCCCTTAAAAAGCATTGTTGAGAGGCCCTGATTCATATTCCTCAGTGACACTTCTACAAAACATAGTGTTCTCTTCTTTCCAACTCTTCCACATCTCCTAGTGGCTTGGAAGTTTCCTTCTTTATAACTTGCTTAAATTTCATCTTTCCATTCTTTCAGCTGAAACTATGGTCTGAGTCTTTTCATCCCCAGATTCTTTCCCCTTCTCCAGTTTCTGTACAATGAAAGTTTGAGGACAAGGGGTCAAAAATGCCTCAGAAGGCAGGATAAGAAAAAGAGTTGAGCAAGGAAAGTATAACTTATGTGCTTTGAGTGCTTATGGTGGGTGTGCATACATGTGTGTGTGTCTAAGAAAGGCAGGCCTGGTGGCAGGAAGAGATTTAGGTGGGGAACACACTAGCATTCATAAATCCTTTCCCCTTCACACTCATATTTATGACCTATATCCTTTATATATTTGTATTTTTACTGCTTAGATGAAACTCTAATGAAAATTCTGATTAATACTAGGAATAGTGATAGGAATTTGTATAGATGACTACCCACTAGGCACATCATTTTACTTCCCTTTCCAGATTTCCTGTGAGAAGACTTTCTTGGTGCTTTCAGCTTTTGAGTATAGCAGTAACTGTTTAATGTCTCATTTAAAATTTGTTTCAAAATGTACACATATGTGTGTGTATAATGTTTTTACATTAAAATTATTCTTTAAATTATAAGGAGAGTTGCCTAGAAATAGCAAGACTTCCATCTCTCATCAGTCATGCAAAATTGAACATTTCACACACACTGAGGGTAGTAGTGTAAAATAGGAAAGAAGGTGAAGATGCTGGGTCAAATCATCTCGTGTTTTGATGTTGATAATTACATTGAAAAATTAATTTTGAAATCTATATGGACTTGTTTTGATTTACTTTGGATATCCTTCCAAAAAGAGGAGATAAGTTTCTAATTTGCTTGTCACCTATAGAATATAGAGTGCTAAAAGCAGATTCCCATATAATATGATTATCACATTTTTTCCTTTTGCTTCTATTTTTTAAATCTACAATTTTAAATTTTGAAAATATATGTAAAACCTGGGATAAAAATAAATGCTACTATAATTTTTTCCTGACACAATATCGTTACACATGAGCAAAAGGTCAGGAATAAGTACCTGGAAAATATATTGTCCTTCACTAAAACAGAGGGAAATCTTATAAAGGTTCCAGAAAGTTGACCCCTTATTATAAAAGAGAGGCAATATACCATAGAATTACCTTCTATAGCTTTATATTACTTTTGTTCTCCTGGTGTAGATAAGGGTGGAAAATAAATAAGCATAAATAGATAAAACAATTATACAAAAGGAAAAGGTAGCAAATGCAGTAAACTGTGGTAATAGAACAAACATACATAATTTATCCAGAAAAAATCATAAATTAATTTTGTTTATAATATATGTTTCTATGGTGCCATTAGATATTATATGAAACATAAAATGATTTGTCACATAAAATAATATGCAAAATAATTCAGATAGAAATGTAAAATTAAAGGCCCACTTTGAGAACTGAAAATTAATTCTTTAAGACTATACCACAATCTTCTATTTGCAACATGCCCCACTTATATTCTCCATTCACTGTAAGAAATTTCTGTTTCAGCTAAATGTTTCAGTAGGCCTTGAGCCTAGAAAAAAGTTTTTATGACACAGAATATTGGTTAAGCACAGAGACTCAGAAGCCAAATCGGTTGGGTATAGTTCTCTGACACAATATTTAAATGCTTCCTGACCCTGGGTCAGCTAATCAACCTCAGTTTTCTTTACCACAATTCTCTTAGATATAAAATTTAGACATATATAATTAATACACTTACGGAACAGAAAAGTAATATGACTGTGAACATTCTTATGCCTAATTTATAAAAAAAATATAAAATTACTCAGGATTCAGAAGCAAAAATGAAGATATGTAGGTAACATCTTATATTAGATACCTTTTTCTATTAATTTTTAAGATAAAAAAATGCACCAAAAACCCAAAGGAACTATTGCATATTCTTTATCAATTTATATTTTACTTTCATTAAAGAACTTGCTCTGATCTTTGTTAATTATACGATTTGATTTTTTTATTTAATGCTTGCTTAAAAGACTTGATGAACTGCATTTTTAGTATTCACATCCAATTGTTTTATTTCCAAAGTATATACATGGAGCAGTTATTTGGAGGTTATCACTGGTGACTTAGATCGACTTTTTACATCCTCGTTACTGAGTTTTTCTTTTAATAATTGGAAGAAAGAATCCATATAGTCTTCATAACTTGTTGAGTTTTTTAAAAAATTGATGAAAATTACAGTGCCTTGCAAACCATGGCGTGCTCCATCAAATAATAAATACTAACCTTCAAAACATGTATCATTATTATTATTATGTATTATTATTAGTTTGCAATCAGATACCAATCAGAACAACTTTGAGATATATATTTAAGAAAAACAGTTCTACAAGTTTGATGAATCTGGCTCACTTAATATGCAGAGACATGGCACCTTTGTGGAAAATATTAATACATTGTTATGTCACTATATAGATCAGCTATACAATCAAATTTTTTTGTAATATGTTAAAATTATTTTTAGTTTGAGTAATGGTAATGGTATAGCACTTTTAAACACATTAGATGATATATTTGTTGAACTTTGAAACAATTGAATAAAATATTTCTTATATTTTTGAGCACTTTAAACAAAAGTCAGAATACCTGAAAAAACAGGAGGAACAATCTGGATGATTTTGGAGAGAATTTAAATAATAATTACTTTCCAGAGGAGTGTCTGGGTTAGAGGAACTAGTGAGAGATATTGAGTATCCTAGGTTCTAGCATAGTGGAAAGCTGAAGGGGCAAAAAATAAGATGGTATTATTAGAGGCAAATATGAGCTGGAGTATGGAACGGTGATGGCAGGAAAGGAATGCATTCTTATAGAAATACAGCCACTGCCAGGAAGAATTATAGTGACAATTTATAGAGCAAATGAGGCAAAATCAGCCCCATCCCTATTAAAAAATAAAACATATTTCATTCAATTGTTCCTCCTACTGCCCTCTTCTCCTGCCTCTCATTGATTGACAATACCCCAACAGAAGCTAGGGGGCAAGGGAAAGCAGGTGGATGCAGTTCCTAGAGGTTAACCCCTAGGGAACAAAGAAGGGCAAATGATGGATATTGGGTTTGGGGGGTGGGTACCAAATAGAAAACAATCAGCACAAAAAATGTTTTTAAACAGTATATACCTTATGTCAAAATCCATTTTTCCAAAGCATTTAGATTTGGAATAACTTAGCATTAGCCACATGATGATTTCAGTGAGATAACACCTAAATAAGAAACCCACAATTATCACAAATATGACTCCACTCATTAAAATCCCTGAAAGTGGGTACAGTTAAGACAATTTTTTTTCATCGAGTTTTAAGTTTCCTAAGCAGCTTTCTTGGTAGCACCCATCTATAACAAATTAGGTAAATTAGACCCATTTGGTCAATTAGAACTCTGACTTCACTGACCAAAACAAAAGCTGAAGGGTAGAGGATTAGCTTCCTCTCACATGTAATAAGTATGAGCACTTTGACTCATTACATGCATGATTTCCCACCCTATTATCAATATACAATTTTTTATAGTTATAGTTTATGCCAATCAGAATAACTTCAGAAGAAAAAGTGGGAAAAGGGGAGAACAAATTAAGTGTACACCATTTTTGCAGACTGAAGAAAAAAACAAAGATGGCAAAGTGCAAGAGATACTACTGACAAATCACATCTACCCATTGGGTGGTCACAGAATACTTCTAATCATTGTCTCCCTTGGAACAGGTTACTTGCTCTCCCTAGCTTCCTTATTACCCTGTTATCTATGTCTTCTCCCTTATTTTCAATTCCAAAATATGCAGTGTTATATAATTAGGAAGTTTTTTCCATGATGCTATTGATATGTTTATGGGACATAATAGAACAGCAATTTATGGCTGTGGAGTTGCTATTGATAACCCGTCTAAATTCAAAAATTGAAACAAGAAAGTACTTAATCCTCCCCAAAATCCAAAATAGAAATGTAATATTGGAGATTTCTTCTATGTACAGCAGGCCGTTAAAATCAATTATAAGCCCAAATATAACAAGGCTAACTAAAGTTTTAGTAAATGAACTAACATGGTAAAATAAAGGGAACCTCGAGGCTAATCTTAGATGACTGATGTCCAAGATCATGATTTTATGTCGTAGCCCACATTCTCTTTGTTTATTTCTATTTTACATTTGTATGGCTGTTTTAGACACATAGTTCACTGACTTTTAAAAGTAAATATACACCAATAACTTAAAAAGGACATTTTCTTTCCATTTAGGAAGGAAAAATAAATCAAATTACAGGAGGTGGAGATAGTTCTGTAAAATTCTCTTAACTCCAGATCTGGTGCAAGTATCCTTAGGAAAGATATCCCAGTTCAAGTCTAGTGAATCACTAATAAATTCTCATCAATAAGCAATTAACAATTAATATTTGTGCTGTTATTAAGTGGGGAGGAATGCAGTAGAAAGGGGGTTGAGTATAACCCTCACTCTTCGATTGTTTAAAGTATTCTGTATTCTTCCAGAGGGCATCAAAGGACAGTTGTATAGAAGCAAGAGTAAATCCTCCCTAGGGAGCATTGTCTCTGAGATGCCAGCTTGAGCTGAAGTTGAGATGAGTTTCAAGTTGCTGAACAACCCCATACAGCAGTAAAAAGATGTAAGATATCGACACACTCAGCTGCATCTTGTTAAAAGCTTCCTGCGGGTTGGCAGAATGAAATCTTTATTTAAAATACACAAACTATTGTCAAGGGAAAGATGGAACAGAGAACGCAGTAAAAGGGCCAAATGCTTTGCTTAACCCACCAGAAGCAGAAGAAATAGAGTAGTGATCATATTGTCTTTGTAGCAACAACAGAAAAGGTGACTGACACCACCACATCAGCATCTATCTGCTCTTTCCATGGTTTCAAGATGTATTATTTCTTTTATTATTACTTATATGTGTTTCCGACGGAGGGCAAATATATTATTACAAATAACAAGAGAGGAAATGATTTCTGCTGCCACTTGGCATTAAGTACAGTAGTGTTTGTAATGAGTGAATGATGACAGGAAACATAGCAGCAGCATTGAGCCCCAGCATCTCTCAGACCAATCTGCTCCAACTTGCTCTTGGTAGTCAGAGGCTTTCTAACAGAAAGTTCATGTAAAACCATTATTGAACACTGACAGGAAGGAACTGAGACAGGAGTGTGTGTATTTGTGCAGAGAGGGAAGGAAGGAGGGAGGGACGGGGGAAGAGAAGGAGAGGGAGAGAGAATGAATTAGTCATCATCTTGCAGACAGCACCATAAGGGGGCAGGTGCTGTGCATTATTACAAAGATAGACATACACATGCACATACTGGCACACATGGTCTAAGTCTTTTTTGGCTTATATCCTATCCTTTCCAAGAACAGCTTTAAGTGATAATGACTGTACATGTGAACCTTCTTGGATGAGTGATCTTAGTGGTTTTAAGGAGGCTGAGCAGGAAGCCAGGCATGAGATAGGTTCAGAAGGGTCACTCCTGAAGAGTAAAAAGGACATGGCAAACAATGAAGCGGGAATGAAAAGAAAAAGGTGAATGGACCCTGGGGAAAATGTCACCTATATTGATTAAGCTTTATTTTTCTTTGGCAGAAAGTGACGTTTCTGCTATTAGATCATGGACATTTAAGTTCACGGGTTTTTTTCTTCTCCACAGCGCTTACAGCACCTTTGACCAGAGGGTAGTTGGAAAGTCTCTGTTACATTAGTGCAAACAGGATAATTATTTTTGCTTTTTCTTTTTAATGCACCAACGTAGTGACAATGCTCTCTCTCCTTTTAGCAAGAGAGATAGCTTTTGTTGCCATATCTGTAGGCTCTGATCAGACATAAGTGAAGGGTAAAGTGATAAAAGCTTTCTGCTAGATTTCTTCCATCCTGCCCCCACCTCCCCAGCTCCAGTCCCCTTTTCTAGCTTTGTTCAAGGGGTGTAAGTTCCTTTCCCCTTATTTCCCGAGTCTGTGATACACCACCTCAGGGGCACTGGCCACTTTACATTGGGGTACTCAGCAGGAGGGGGAGAAATCACCCTCTCCTCCTCCCTATGCTGTCCGCGTCCTCTCCTTAGTAGCGAGGCTGGATTCCAGGAACTCTTTCATAGGTTTTTTTCTCTTCTCAATGACCACCTTGGCAGAACCATATCTCTCCCTCCAGCCCAGCCAGGCTGCCAAGCACCCCAACTGAAAACCATCCAGCATTCGAGATGCACAACAGCCCCAGCCCCCCATGCCTCGGCTCCCCGACCCTACTCTTCACTAAAGTGAGTTCTTTACAAGAGTGGGTTGTACTGAAAATAAAACCAACCCTGCCCCTTGCATGTTTAAAGCTGCCACCCCGAACCCTTAGAACCAGCTGTCCCTCAAAACAACAAAACAGAAAATCCATAAAATAATCGAAAGCACGCGAACACCTGAAGACGTTAAATCGGGATCCACACCTGGACAAGTCCTCTGTGGCTTTAGTGGTCGGGAGTAGCCCGTACCTGACAGATCCTCGTCTCCCCGCGCGGACCGCTTTACCCGGAGCCCTGGGATCCTGTCAAAGTCTCCGGGCCGCGGGGTCAGCCTAGTCCGCCCCGGGGCGGCCCGGGGTCGCCGCCCAGTTTCACCTCCTCCCGCCCCGGCTCGCGCGCCCGCACCACCACCGCCGCCTCCGGGGCGGGCGTTCGGAACATCCCGCGCCGGGCCTCCCCGCCAAGGCTCCCGCCCGCCCGCGCCCGGCCCGCGCCGCTGGCAGCCATCAAGTGGCTCGTTAAGGAAATGCAGGTGAGTGCGTGCAGCGGAGCGGCTGCCGTGGAGACGTGGGGTGTGTGTCTGAGTGTGCGAGCGGGAGGACGAGGGAGCGCCTGCGAGCGAGCGAGCGAGAGAGCGAGCGGGAGCGGCCGGGAGATGCTCGCAGCCTCTGCTCCCCGCCCCGCCGCACCCGCACCCACACCCGCACCGGGCGGCCGGAGCGCACAGGGCAGCGCCGCGCCCTGACGACCGCTCGCCTCCGCTCAGAGCCCGCGGCATCTCCGCTAGCCGCTCGCCGGCCTCCCCGCCCTGCGCTCCCGCCCGGCCGGAGCCCCGGGCTCCACCTCCTCCGCCTCCTCCCCGCGCGCGCGGCGCTGGCAGGCCGAGTGCAGGCACTTTGCCTTCAGAATAATTGGCAGGACCCAAGAAAGCTTTCGGAGCGCCCCGGTTTCTTTCTGTCTTTGCCTCACTCTCTCTCTGGGAAAGAAGATCCCACTTTTGAAACAAACCGAACCGGAAGCACCCTACCAAAGCCCAAGCCCGACGGGCTTCTGTGCATGTGCTGTCCTTTCTTGCAGTTTATTCTGGGCCTGTGTGGAATAGAAAGACAATTCTTTATCTGACTGGTAGGAAAGAAAAGAGAAGACTCCTCAGGGTTTCCAAGGAGGATCGGAGTGGCTGCTTTAGTAAGTAACTGTGCTTCTGTAATTCTTGACTCTAAAGTGAGGCATATGCTGAATGCTTTTTTTTCTCCCATGGTATGGCCAGTTTGTTCGTTTTACCGGGGAAGAAGTTGACTTATATAACTTCAGTAGTTCCTAATTGAGAAGTGGTTTGCTAAGATGCTCCCCCCCCCCACACCCTTTTCTTTTTTGGAGGGAGAGCACTAAGACTTCAGTATGGGCAACCTCACTGGAGAATCTGATTTTTAAACGCTTATGGTTCAAAGGCTATTGGGAGCTTCGTTTGTGAAATATTGGTTGATTCTAATATTTAAGGATGGTTACCTAGAAAACGCTTGAGAATTCTAACCCTACTGGTTTACTTCTCCTGCTACCTTTAACCTTATCCTTAATCCACACCAACTCCCATTCTTCTCAGGCCTCACTTGGTGGCTTGTTTTATCTTTAGTTCTGAAGACAGCTTGCCAAAAAATTGGGTCAAGGGAAAGTTAATAAAGATGTTTTGAAAGACCGGAAGAAAATCCTGTTGCGGTTTCTCAATGCTCGTAGGTAGATAAAATGTGGAGGAAAATCCTGGAACTTGCCTACTTTGGAGAATTTGGATGCAATTAATTTGGAATGGTTTGGAGAAGTCAGGAGCTGGGACTTTGACTTTGACGTGGCAGGTTATAAACTGTGACAGGGAGGGACTCAACAGCCAGTGACAGAATTAAGGTGTCTTCTATGGCTGAATAGCTCTGCATTAAAAACTTTTGCAGGCAATATTCCTCTTGGAGCTAACATCATCATGTCAGTAGCTGCAGCATTTCTGTAAAAACAAGTAGGACACTCTTCCCCTCTCAATGAAAAGGTTAACGGTATCTTTTAAAAAAGATATAGTGTAACATTTTCCAATATTTTGTAATATCTAAATAAAAGCTTTGTGTTATGTCAGGAAAAATATAGTTGAGTCAGTTTGTTTTGCACAAGAGGGAGAGAATCAATAATATTTCAGCATTTTTTTTTCATATCACTGCCAAATGGATTCTGAATCTAATTCTTCTCTCGTTTCATATACAGTAGATACAGTAAGAATTACAATTTAGATAAAACAGCTGATTTTAAACAAATTCAAAGTTATTTGACACAATGATGCTCTTGCTAACTAGTGTAGAATGGTGATTAGAAAAAGTTTGTTTGTTATATCTTCAACTTTCAGATTTCTGTCTCAGTTGAAACACACTTTTCTAATCAAATTCTTTTAAGAGTTATAAACCAGACTGAAAATTAAAACTACTTATCACACACATAATTTCAATTCAACAAAAAAGCTTCCTATCAGATAATACCAAAGGGATCTCTTATATTTAATTGTTGATAATTGTAAAGTGAAAAAAATTTACCTTTATATTGACTCAAATAAGTATATAAAAGCAGTTATATCCATTCAGAATTTTAAAAGATTTAAGAATAAACTAATGTACAGTGTTTAAAATAGGAAAAGATCTTTTAGAGTTATTATAGTTATTCAGTGTTGAACACTGAATATCTTGGGACATGAGTTTTTAGGGTAATGAAATAACAGTAGGACAGTTGATAAATCTGTTGACATGATATTAGTATCCCTGGAAATCATTTGGGAAAGATATGTTATTGTTCCTTGTATATTACTTTATTACCTATCCACATGGGTTTTCTTAGAGCTATTACTGCTCTCAGGTGCCATTTCTGTTATTGGTTTAAAATGAATTTGAATAATTTTGAATGAAGCCTTCAGTTTATCCGATTTGGATTATGGTATATGACCTCTACTCATTTGTGACCTCGAATAGCTGAGAGGGTATCTGATGTTTGAAAAAATAATTACTGAAAAATGAAAAGTAAGATTCTACTGAAGTAGCCAAATCTGAGTGGTTCAAACATATTATTACACATGTTACTATAGGACATATTGTCCACAGTAGAAAAGGCATGACAGAATTGTTGATCTTGTTTAAATATCTGAAAGCAAAGATTTACAATTAACATGAAAACTAATCTGATACACATTCTGTCTCTGTTATAATTATGTCATAGTGCTGAGGAACATAGCCTGAATTAAAACCATTTCTAGTAAGGCTGACACATATATGATCACTGTCTTTATCTAATAATAGAAGAAAAAGTCAAAGCTGAATAGAGTGATTTAATTGTCAGGTTTTTTTGTTGTTTGTTTGTTCGCCATCAGCTTTTTGTACAATACAGAGGTGGTTGCAACCTTAAAGTTGAAAGAAGTTGCTAGTGTCAGCAGTAATGTGTTTTATTATGCAGTTGTTCTTGTTATTCAGATCAGATAATGGCCCGATGAAATACATAAGCAGTCTGCAGGGAATGAATGATTAATTCCTCTAACGTGTGCTTACTAAAGGAGTTCTTACTAATAAAGCACCGTATACCTGCATTTGCTTACAGTTGCAGTTGGTGAAGGCAAACACACTCTCTTTCCCTTTAATATTAACATAGAATTTACAGGTCTAGTCCTGTAACTATAGTAACTTGGAGATGATTTTGTAGAACACATGTCATATATTTTATGGAACTCCTTGAATATGATTATTATTTACTTAAAACATTTAATATAAGAAGCAAGACATTGTTTAATTAGATGTGTGATATTGGAAGGCTGACCTAATGTTAAAAATTATTTCATTCTTTTTTTTCTCTATTGGGATGACATTCTTTCTCTTTGTGTATTACTAGTACAGTTCAGATACAACCTATAAGTACAAAGGATATTTTTTCTTTTTTAAAATTAAGTGTGAGAGAAAAGCTAAAATATTAAAATATATTAAAGAATTAGCAGATACTATGTTAAAATTTTAGAAATGACAAATAGTACATATGCCAATTGTTATGTTGTTACCACTGGTGTAAATTGTTCTGCAGTTAGAGAAGTATCAATGTAACTTTCAATATGTCTATATTCCAAGACTGGATTATAGGAGAAGGTGGGAAATGGACAAATTTCATATGGTAATTTAAGAACACGTGACCTGAAATGCAAGCTACACATTTTACATTTACCCATATAATTTCCTTTTTTTATAAATTTCTGAAAAAAATGTGACTTTCACAATTGCTTTGTTGAATATACTTATCAATATGTCTTTATCAACCTATTTCTCATGTTTAATGCAACAAATAACTTTATTCAAAAGTTCTCTGTTGTTTTGAGAAAGTACCTTAATTTCAGTAATGTCTTTTTGGATTTACACCTGTACTGAATTTAATATGCTAATATTATATCATTTAATTCAAATGATACATATTCAATAATGCTAATTTAAAAGTTATAGTGAAACTTTGATGGATACGATTTTATATCCAGTTGAATGCCATTTGAATTTGTTTATCTCCATATATATTTACAATCAAATTCTTTGAGACTACTGTTAGTTCATTGGGTTTTAATTAGACTGTTTAAAGCAATTTGGCATTCATAAAGAATAAATGAATTTCCATTGGTACAATCAAATAATGTACAAGTTAACTGTACTTTCAATAATGGTTGTGCTTTTTCAAACTCTTTAAAATGTGTTGAATGGAGAATAAAAAATAAACATTACCTACTAAGTGAACACTTATGTGATTGTAGAATCACAGGTTTTAAGTTTTCCTCTCATCATTACAATTGTCCATCTGACCTCAACCGGGTAACCTGTACTCTCTGTACCTGGCTTCTCTCTTCTGTCCAATAGAGAAATTGCTCTACAATTTGAGACCATTTAAATTTCAAAATATCAGGAAACAAGCTAATATAATTACTAATATATTTAATAGTAGTGTTTAGGAAATTGTCAGATTACACTGTAGCAGCTTGAAAATCCATACAGAAGTTGGGGGAAGTCGTCTTGTTTGAAGGAGGGCTAAGGAAATTGTCCTGAAGTCAGGTTGGCAGTGCCTGGACACTATGTGGATTGACTGATTATTTGGAATGGCTTTGGAAGAAGATGATGGAAAAAGGAGGGTGGGGGGATTTAAACCACCCATTGCTACTGAAAGAATATTATAAGTAGTTTTGGACTTGTTATTATATTTAATTACAAAAGGGTATAAGAAGATAAAGATAAAAAGAAATTGCTTATTGATTTTTGACTTCTTTTCTTCTTTTTCTTCTTTTCTTTTAATATGCTAGTTTATGATATCATATTTAGGTAAATATGCTAGTTCACAGAGAGATTTTATATCGTAGAGCATGAGTAGCTAAGATCTCACATTGGCAAGTAAATCCAAAGACAATGCTTTGTGCATCTCTTAGTAAATTATCAATAAAATAATTTCATTGATGATATAAGATACAATGCATTTCCTCTAAAAGGATTTTATAATGATAAAACTTCTAACCATGGAAAATGAACACAGAGAAGTAGTACATACAATGTTAATTTTAAGTGTTTGCTTTCCTTATAGAAAACAAGACATTATTACTAAATAGAATTTATATGATATAATTGATGAAATTGGAAATTTTCCCCGCTAAGAAACTCAGTGTGCCCAATTCTTTTCTTTTCTAATGTAAATATTTGTGTGGTAGAAAGTGGACCTATATTTCTACAAAATGTTTTATATTTTAAATCATTAGAGTCTGGGGGATTGTGCTATATTTAAAATTTATTTACTTCGGAATACAAGATGTAACTAATTAATTACAGAGAGTTCATTTGCTTTTCATATTGTGTGTTTGCATGTGTGCATGTGTGTATGTGTGTGTTTGTTTAAATACATCTGTTCAAGGTGGAACTTAGTGAAAATAGCGTGCTTAAAAATTTTAGAAGTATGTGTACAATAATTGAATAGTAAAAGAGAAATAAAATATATTAGAGCGTAATATATTAATTTTTTTCTGATTAGTTCTTAAATCCATTGAAAGTTTAACAATGCACCATATTACCAAGGCCTTGCCTCTTGTAATAACTCTATGTATTTTCTAAATTACACATTATAATAATTTAATATTCTTAAGGTTGAGATTTATAGAATTGCAGAGAAAATAACTGCTGGTCTTTCACTTCTGTTATTATGGACCTTACTTGCCTTGTTTAGTACTTGTGTTTACATGAGGTACTAAAAGCGGAAAGGAAGAAACTCATATTTGATTATGACGTGGTTGGTTACTTAAAAGTATCTATCTCTAATATAAAATTAACATAAATGTATTAATTTTAACTGGGATGTCTTGTAAGATTCATTGCATATTATGATGCTATCTGATTTACTTTGCAAGGGAACAATAAAAGTATTACACTTAAGCACAGTATTAGTGAACTTTTATAAAAATCCCTTTTTAAGCATACATATATTTAAACAGATACACAAGTCTATTAATGTGAATTACACTTTTAAAAACTCTCCAAAGTTAAATTTCTCAAACATAGTTTGCGTTGAAAAAGATGACCCCTTCAACAGCTACATGACCAGAGGACAAAGCCAGGCAAGCACTGTGTACACATATTCCTTTTTACCACTTAACTACTAAACACATGCATTATGGGATTTTTGTCACAGAATATACTCCTATTCCTTTGGTTAGATGGTCTTAAGTAGTTTAGGATTAAAACCTAGAACACAGCTTTCTTCCAGTTCCAGGAAAGGTTAATTTAGAATGCAGAATCAGAAAAAAAAAAAAAAAAAAGTAAAAGTGTTTCCCATTTTTAAATGAACTGGTCTAGGCCACTTGCACAAGACTTATTTAGGTGGAAAGAAAAATACAAACTTGTATCCCTGAGATGGTGTCCCAATGCAGTGACCTAGAATCTTTATGATCAAGATCAGAAATTCCACTTGGAGGCAGAATAAAGGATGGAGAGAGAAGAGGATGGAGAAAGGAGAGACTTGTTAATCTCACCCTAGAGACACTATATTTCTACTTCTTATTCTTCCTGCAAATGGGTTTCAAAATCAGAGATAAGACTTTTCACATTGGGGTAAATGCTCATCAGGTTAATAAAGATTCTGTCTCATACCTTTACTGTGTAATAGTCCAAGTTTCTGCCACTGCTATAATGTATCCGTTCAAAACTACTAGGAAAATCAGTTTATTTGTTCATGATCTGTATTAATTTCTTTATGATTTTACCACAGAAATTCAGGACAGGTCAGAAATTTAGGCACCATAGCCACAGTATGTCCTGTTCTAGAAGTTACACCCTCTTCTATTTTTGAATTTGTATATATTGTTGAATCAGAGTCATTAGTTGGGATTATACAATATGCACCACATGGCAGTGTACCCCATGTACTATTTGGTACCGAAATATTTATTGAGTCTCCTGTGTTCTAAGCTGTGGTGAGTAAAATACTCATAAGCTAGCAATGTAAAACTGCCCAAATTGTGACCATCTTAGTCTTATGAAATGTTTCCCCGTTATCAAAAAATTTTTTTTGATTTCATAGAGAAAATAGAATGTCTCTAAAGAAGTTCTTCTTTTAAGTCACTGAAAAATTTCCAGGTACATGCTTTCCATTACCATATTTGCCTTCTCATTCTCTGTCATCTTGATTTAGAGGCATCTCTTTTGGAAGCTGGGTGGAATCCTTATTGCTGATTTAGCAGCTGCAGTCTGTGCTGTATTCCACTGAAATTAGTTGACATCCTTTATCATCTTTAAAGCTGGGTTGCTCCAATGTAATTCTTCATGTGGCCTACTCTCCAAAATTCTAGAGAAGCAGTAAGATATGATAATCATATCACTATACCATCTTCATTTTGATAAGATATAGGAAAACAAGTAAATCTCCAGACCACTGTAGCAAGTTACAACCCATGTACCAATCTGTTATATGTCCAAATTCATAACATATGAGTAATAATCAAGGCTCATGTTATTATTTCAGCTGTAGCCAAAGCTTCATAGGAGAAGAATGTTAGTTTTCTCAGGAAAGAGAACAGTCAGAGAAAAACGAGCAGATCCTTCTACATTTTGATGTGGGAGTTATTTTCATAGGAGGTCATTTAATATATACTTTGAATCAAATAACCAAAAAGAAAGAAAAAAATGTAATTTAAATGTTTAGATATTTACTTGGGATGTTTATATATATATATGTGTGTGTGTGTGTGTGTGTGTGTGTGTGTGTGTGTGTATATATATATATATAGTTTAAAAATTACCTTAAATTTACCTTTTGAATCTCTAGAAGAGATCATGAAAATATTTCTGACTTGATTTTTAAAGAATTTCTTTTTATTCTTTCTAAAAACACTTATTAAGCATGTACTGATGGTGCTACTGAAGAGGAACATTTGAAAAACAGTGTGTAGATAATATATTGTTTCACTCCAAAAATAAACTTTTATATTTCTAAATCTGGTTGCTGGTCTGTATACATCACAAAAATCAGAAAATAGTTTTTCCATCATTTGGAATTTCCCATTATATTATATAATATACTCAATTAGTACTTAATGAATATTCATTTTTGATGTTTATTTCAGTGGATCATTGCTTGTAATTTTAGTGGGTAAGGATGTCCGGTCGTTCTTCTCTGAATGGACATGTTCATTCTTTGTCATATGTGCTATCCATTTGTTTCCTCCTAGGAAACATATGTGGTTAGCTCTGCAAGAAAGGCTTAGTTCATCATTTATACCTGTGTGGTTGAAGACAGCTGGGCTTTCTTGTGGTAGAATTGTGTGCTTTCAAGGACTGAGTTCAGCACTTCAGTCTCCTGTTTTCTGCCCCTCAGCAAGGTATGCCTTCCTTCTGTTTTACAGGGGCTCGATGCTTTCCTATTTTTCCACGTTCTCCTATCATTGTGGAAACTTGCCAGGATTTAATGACATAAATTCCACATTTACTAGCAAACATTGAATCTTACTGGTATTTTGAAGTAATTCATCTTAAGAAGTATTCTAATTGTAATATCTATGTATCTATATATGTCTCTCTGTATCTCTTCATTCCTATCTATCTATATGCTGTTTTCATGGAGAGGTATTTTTTCAGGCAATATCTGAGAATTAACCTGGAGATGAATTAGTTTTAGGGGGCTAGGTCAGAAGATATTATATGGCTCCTTCCAAGGCAAGCTTCTTTTCTCTCTTATTCAATATGTATGTCTCTTCCCATTTCTGTTTCTACTGCTGAGTTTCCTTCTTCTGCCCATTTCCTTCGGCCTTAAGGGAAGCCTGGTGTTACAGATGTACAGGAATGACTCTATAGGCCATATGAGAATATTATCTTTTTTTGTAGTATGTAGTTCCCTTACAGCTCAGTCATCCCTCTTGTCAATGTAACAATCCACATTTCATAAATAGTCCATCATTTCTTATGGTGGCATTAAAAGAAGGAACTTTTTTTTTTTTTTTTCCTAATCAGAGATGTTCTCAGGGTTTATTTTCTTCTTGGGTTCTTGGAATATTTTTGTCTTATAGTTCCTTCTCATGAGCTCTGAAAAAATCTTTAGATAGAAGGTGATAATAATAGCTAACATTTATTGACTCTTTAATATATGCTAGTCACTATTTTAAGTGCTTTATATGCATTATCTCATTTATGCCCACATCAGCCCTGTAAAGTTGATATACTTGTCTTTAACTTACAGATGATGAAGCTAAAGTACATAGGGGCTAAATAAACTTGCCCAAAGTAGCATAGCAAGTGAAGCACCTATACACTCTGTAGATTCCACATATTAAACTGCTTTGCTATATTGATATTTTGGCATATAGATTTATAATATGTTTTCCCAGGTGTACAACATTAGTATATAAGAGGAATTCCACAATTGCGTAACAAAAGTAGAAAAAGTGAGGGATCCAGGTTCTGCTTTTATGACATAATTTCTTTAAAATGAGGTGAACACAAGTTATTGTAGGTAAATGATAACACATGTAAATAGAACATTGTGAAAGTGTTGCTCAGGGGAATAAAGAATCAGGGACAAACACATTGAAACAAACCATCTCCAGATATCTATTCCCAAAGTTGAGTGGGTAAGCATGGCACAAAGCTCTTAAATGTATTCCTTTTCTTCCTTCAAAAATTTCGATTTGGTATTAAGAAAATTTGATGTGCTTTCTGCTTTTCTCTGTGGTCCCCCTCCAAGTTCAGGTCCCTTTTCAGAAGTAGATTGATCAAGGTGGTTCCCACCACTCACGCTGCTATAGCTTCTTGGCCACAGATTTTATGCTACATCAACTCTATACATACATTGCTGCACTTGGTGACTGGTGACCAAGAACCACAGTTTTCTGAGAATCAACCAAGATGTTAGAGTCAGTTTGCCCTGTGTAAAAGGCATAGTGGAATAGAAATGCAAAGGCAGTGAAGATGAGCTCAGGATGTACCATGAATTGAAATTTAGAGTCAAGAGGGTCCCACCTGCCAGTGAATATAATTCAGAGAACCATAATGTACATCTCCTATAATAGTGAAATGAGATTATGGGCATAATTAACTGATACAAAGTATAACATAAGGAACACTGATCATAAGCAGGAAAAAAGTAAAAGTAAAACCAAAAATTGATCCTGTAAGAATCATTTTAACTATAAATATTTGTGGAGACTCTTACAATTTATACCTCATTGTCATGTAGTCTGGGTATTTTACACCATTGCATCACATTGAATTAAAGTCATTGTAAATTTAATTTGACTGCAATAGCAAACTACTTTTGTTGTTTTTCTGGTAGGTTGATCACTGTTCTCAAATTTTAGTATGACTACTTACTTGAAACTTATACCCGAAACTTAAAAATGAATAGAAGAAATATGAGTTACTACATAAATTGTAATGTAATCTTTAGTTTATAAGGATGAAAAAGTTAAATTGTTACCTTTACATTGACTGAATTAAAAAAAAAGTCTGAATATAATAATCTTCAGTAAACATTTATTGGGTTACTAATGTATGAGAAATGCTTGATGCATATTGATGGAAATCTGGTGCCCTAATTTTGAAAGAACATGAAAAATATCTTGGATATTCTGTAAAATTATCAGAAACACTATGTGATGTTTTAAAATTCAATGAAAAGAATATTAGCTTTGCTCTTTCTCAACTTATTGAATCAATACTTTTTAGGTCTTGGGTATACATTTGTCAAGTTATAATTTTAATTAATACTAATAGATGCCAAAGCATAAACGAAATTATATTTTCCCTATATTGGGGATAATACATTATACCAAAAGAAGAAAATTTAAGTTGTTTTATGACTCATATTTCAAGAGATTCAAAACTATTTCTTTCAGGTGTGAAAAGCAGGTAAACACTGAACAGGGTAATGGGATTATTTCTCTTCTTATCCCAGATCCCTAGGTCTTCCTCAGGTCTTTCTTTCCTCAGGTGTTCTGATTACTTGCTAAGAAAATTCATTGAATTTTCAGCTGTAAATGAGAATTCAGGAGTAGAAAATGCACCAGACTGGGCAGTTTTATGATGCAAACTTATCTACTAGTGATTTTCAGAAAGCTGCTAAACTGCTTGTTACAAACTGGAATTTTGGCTCCTATCCCTGGAAAGCTTGTAGGAGACAGAGTGGTCAAGAATGAAAAACAAAGAAGCCCTGGGACATTTAACACATTGACAATAACAGCTTTTTAATTTTTTTTTTTGATTTACAAAGAAAGGAGACATAATCTTTAGGTCCAAAGTGGTTCTAATTATTCTTGAAATATAATATATTGATTACATACCATATAATTTGTATATATAGTCTGAGTGGTACACAATACCTTGGATTAGGTCTCTGTAGGCAAGCAGATGTAATAGGTATTAGTAATTAGCCAAAATAAACAAATAAATAAATAAATAAATAAATAGATAAATAAATTTGCAAGTTTCAGAAGAGTAATGCTTTTTTAGAAGTCTAGGTTGCCTCTTCATATTTGTGGAACCATCCACATTTAGCTCAGCAGTGTCCTACCATAAAAAATTACCTACCAGTGACCAAGCTCTAACAAGCTCACCTTTTCATTTTTCATCAAATCTTTCCCTATGACCATAACTTTACTTCAGGGTCTTACCAAATTGTCATAATTCACTTGAGCTGCTATAACAAAAATGTCATAGACTGTGTAGCTTATAAACAACAGAAATTTATTTCTTGCTATTCTGGAGGACGGGACATCCAAGATCAAGGTGCTGGCAAATTTGGTGTCTAGTGAGAGAGCCTATTTCCTGGTTCCTGTTCAGCCTTTTTTTTTTTTTTTTTTTTTTTTGCTGTGTTCTCACATGGGGAGAGGGCAAAGAGGCTCTCTGCCATCTCTTCATAAGAGCACTAATTCCATCCATGAGGGTTGCACCCTCATGACCTTCAAAAACCATCCAATAGAGGAATATGTTGCAACATGCAGATTTGAGGACAGAAACATTCAGCCCATAGCACAAATCTTACCTGGATGACCATTTCCTGTTTTCTTACTTCTATTTTATCTCTTCTATACCTTTCTCTGACATCAAATGATTTTTCCTTTTCCAAAATGCAAATCTGGTCATGCTTAAATCATTAAAAGATTCCTAATTGCAAGGAGTATAATGTTAAAAAAAAAAATCTTGGTGTGACATAAAGAGTCCTTCTCTACCCAGGTTACAAACTACCTTTTTATCTATTTCTTGCCTCCCCTACCCCAAAAGTTTCTATAATAAAGCCATATAAAAATGTTGAGATTAAAAATTGAGTAATTGAAGTAGCTTATGATGAAAATGATAATGATGATAAAGGTTTATAATTTCTTCCCTGTTGAAGAGGCTGTCTCAAATTTTATAGTATTAGATGTATGTGTCTTTCAGACACTAATTTTGAATCTGATTTCAGAGTATTATGAATATCCTTTCCAGCCAGTGACATACATACAATAGAATGCCAACTTTTGAGGGACCTTTTTCTTTTTGTGGTTTTGTTCAAGATGAACCACCTACTATATTATTTCTGCACAACAAATTGATCAGTTTCTGTTGCTTCCCAGCAGCAGCCAGTATCTGCCATACAAAGTAATGATCTCTAGCAAAATTTTATGTTGTCTTTCCCCTGCCAACTCCAAAGTGGTCAGCCTCCTTTGGCTTACCATCCTGGAACTATGTGGCTTTCTTACTGCAGCCCAGCTCCCATAGGCACAGGCTTTGCTGCTCACAGCTGGCTGAGCTCCAGGTCTTTGTTGCTGGAGATGCTACTGTAACATCTGTTGAGTATGGCATGTATGTGGTTACTCTCATCAATCTTAAGAATTCAAGTGCACTTTCCAGGCATGTGGCACATATTGTGTAACATAAAATCTGTCTTGAAGAGAATGTTGCAGATGAAGAACATAAGCAGTATATGATTTGTCTTTTAATGTAGCTTTGATACTAACAACTCCTAAAAAACTTTTTTTTTGAGTATTTAGATGTGACCTATTTTCCGTGGAATTACCAAGTAGAAATTAAAGAAAATATTGTTAATTTAATCAATTTTGATTGTGTTAGGGAAAGTAACCCTGATTTTAAAGTGATATATCATAAGATAAAGCAAGTCATATAGTCATAGCTTCCATCTCTGTATTAGAGACCTTTGAAAATACTGCATGAATCCTTTCTCTTTTTATTTTTTAAATTTGGGATGACGTTGGTTAATAAAATTACATAGGTTTCAAGTGAACAATTCAAAAATACATCATATGTATAACTGTGATGTGTGTTGACTACCCAAAGTTAAATCTCCTTTTGTCACCATATGTTTGATCTTCTTTTCTCTTACCTACTTCTCTCCCTAACTTCCTCCCTCTGGTAACCACTAAACTATTGTTGGTGTCTATAAGTCTCTGTTTATCTTGCTTGTTTGTTGCTTTCAGTTTTTCAACTTATCCTACATATAAGTGAAATTATATGGTTCTCAACTTTTTCAGTCTGACTTATTTTGCTTAGCATGATAATCTCCGGATGCATCCATGTTGTCACAAATGGCAGTATTTCATCTTAAGGCTGAGTAATATTTCATTGTATATATGTACCACATCTTCTTTATCCTGTTATCTATCAAAGGGCACTTTGGTTGTTTCCATGTCTTGGCCACCCTTTCTTTAGACCACAAATCCAAAAATAGTGTGATGATTATAAAAATGATGATATCCATATCAAAATATTTCTGTGGTCTAACGAACCCATAATATTGGGAGATCTGCTTCTTTGTATCAGCTACTAAAGATAATAAGTATTGGCATCTGTTGGGAGATTTAAAGGACACAGAGGGCAAGTACTTGTGAGTAAAAGGGGAAAGAATCAAGATGTTTTTAGTTATTAGTGAAAACTTTATAGAACTGAAGAGGAAAAAAAAGGCTTTTTAATGAAAATAGAGTAACCTTGAATTAATTCAATCTGTGTAAAATCTTGAAATTGAGTTTTTTGATTGTTACATAACCACATGATCAGTGGAATAGTTTGGAAAATTGTAATATAATTATGACCAAACTTTAAAAGAGTGCAATATTTGTTCTGGTTAGAAGTTTTTGTTTGTCTTTTCCCAAAGAATAACCAGTCTAAGAATTCTAGAGCCCATCCCTACATTTCGGGTCACATATCAGGATTCCTAATTGATATAAAAATCAAATAAATTTAAAATATTTATTAACCCACATGCTATACTAGAAAAAAATCAGTAGCAAAATAAATGATTCTAATTTAAATACTCAGCATTCAACATTGTACAAGTTAGATTACAAAGATGCTATAACCATGAGGCTCCAAAACAAAGTATCTGAAATGAAATAGAATTATTTTTCTCACTTAATAGTCCACTTAACGTGGACTAATTGGATGATACTTTCACAAGGGCATTCATGGATCTGGGTTTCTTCCATTTGTTGCTTGGCTATCACCTAGAATATGGTCCTCATCTGCATGTAAAATTTAGATTATAAACAGAAAGTCAAGGCGAATAGCTTTGCTTTATGGGAATTTTCATTCCAGCCTCCTTGAACCGAATGATGTGGTCATATCTGGTTGCAGAGGAAGCTGAGAAAAAACATAGTACAAAGCTGAGTAGCCATGTACCTAGCTGAAATTTGGAGGTTACTGTTATTAAAAGGAGGGAGAGAAAAATAGAATAAAATAGATATTGAAAAAGTTAGTATTCTGTACTTTATCAGTTTACTTCCTATCTTATCAAAAATTGGCAATAGCTTACATTTTTCCTTTTTTGTGTTATATCCTGTACTATTATTTTATACTCTGAATCTTGAATAGGTAGTTAAGATAATTTGTCATCCATACTGTAGTTCAGATTAGTGAGAAAAGATCTCATGCAAAATATTTAATTTCACAGAAAAAAGACGAAGCCTCGTGATCTTCATTGCCAAATTCTTAGAATTAGGTTTTCAAAAGTAAGGGCTAAACTAGAATCCGAGTAACTTACCCCATAGTCCAGACTTCTGTGCAATAAAAAGTGTGACTGGAATTTCATATAATTTTGATTTATTTTTTACAGAGAATCACCTAAACAAGTAACATTTAAAGAAGATTGCTAAAATGTTGTTGCTATTTCTTCACCTTCATTCACTCCTTCCATGCTAGTGAATCTATGTGCACTGCTGAGTGAGCACCAAGCAGAAATCATGGCAGAGTCTAATTTACTTTAAATTTTGATAGTAGGTAATTCTTTTTTCCAGACACATTTACTTTGAGCTAAGAAATTCAAAATGTGTAACACTTATGATAAAACTAAGATGAAGTCAATGAATGACTTACTAAAACATAGAATTCATTCTTTATAGTTAAATCCAACTCTCTTCAAGTTTTGTAAATTTTTTTTTTTTTAATTTTGGAAACTAAACCTCAGTCTGTGGCTTGCTGGTCACTCACCCACAGCACAGTTCTCTGATAAGACCATCTTGATTTCTGGTGAGTCCTGTTGGTAGATTTGATGAGGGCAGCAAATGCCTATATCTTGCATCACATTCATCCATCAGGAATGTATTAGCCCTCATGCTTTCTCAGAGAAGAATTGTTATGAAGTTGTCCAGATAATCAGAATAAAATGAAAGCTTATAGCAGGCCCTCCTGGAAAGATACAGGGTTCAATGGAAGTCATGTTTTTAATATGCACTGTGGAATTACTTATGAAAAAGTATAAAGTGCTGCTTGCTGACATTCTAGCTGTAAATAATGCAAGAGTAAACACTTTAATAATTTCAATTAATTCTGAAGTGTAGCTTTAATTTTTCTAATTATAGCTGATATTCCTAAATCTGAGACTTCTGGCGGAAGTTAATGAAATTTTTGCTTACCATTGCAGTTACATTTTAGAACTTGTTGTTGAAGTGCAGGATGCCTTAATTAAAAATATTTTCTAATCTAAAATGAGCTGTTTTAACTTCTTTAAAAAGTTACAAGTCATACATTATTTTCAAATGAATATCAAATGAATTTAACTGTTTTATTTTTTGATATCTGTTGATTTGCTATTTCAGCATTAATAAGATGCCAGTTTTTTTCACGGAGTCAAATGGTGAATCATTGCATTAGTTCAGTAAATTCATTTGACAAGCCAAACCCTGATAATGCTCAAAGTGTATTTACATAAAGCACAGTTTTTTGTAAATTTGTTTTTGATAGACAAAATCAAATAAGACATTAAATTATGATAGGCTGTAAATAAACTATTTAACATGTATATTTACATATGCTAAACGATTTTAATGGCCAGCCTTGGTACCAAATAATAACCTATTTCGGGGAGAAATATTTTGAGAATGCCTTTACGTTCCTTCTTATGATTTGTACTACTGGTAATAAAGCATTTTTTTCTGAGCAATTCTTAATGCCTCACTTGATATGTATAATAAAAAATAAATCAAAGACTCTGATGTACCCTAGAGAAAATTCCTTAATAATCATCACACAAAGGTAGTTATACATTGTTTTTTAGCCTTTTGGAGCATCTCTTTTGGAAACAGTCATTAACTTTTTCATGTTTAATTTAATTTATTTAGCAAAAGTTAAATATACTACCTAAGGTTTAGTCTTTATTACCAGCAAGATACTTCATGGTTTGCATGTTATACTTATGTTCATGCAATGTAACCTAATGTTATTCTAATATTAATACAAATACTGTGAACAACTGTCAGACTTGTAACTTACAGCTTAGCCAGTTGTCACATACATCAATTATATTTTTCCTAACAAAATCTTTTTCTCTAATTTCCATTCTTGAATATCAGCTTCTCATTTTTTACATTCTACTAGCTCTTTAAGGTGTTTACTATTATACCCAATTTGGAGTCATAGATAAATTTTACCAAAGCTTTACTTAATAAAAATAATTAATGTACATGTTAAATTATACAAACCTATAAGAAATGATCTACTGGCATTCAAATATGTCTGCTTATTCTTTGTTTCCTTTTATACTACCTTTAAAGATAGGTCACTGTTTATAATCATGGAAAGACAGTATTACTTACAAAAAAATTATCTTAGTAATTGCTAGACTGTAGGGTCTAAACTGTTGTCTAGGCATGACAGAGACTCAGTAAATGGGAGTTAATAATTAACATACATACATTCACACATGTGTAACATATATGTTATATATAAACATAATTAAGTGCTTTAGGGAAATTTTAATAATTTTTTTCTATGTTCAGTTTACATTCTGTAACAAAATGATTAATAAATTTGATTATAAATTAAGCAGGTCATAACTTTTAAATATAGTATTTAATATTGATAAGGAAGCGGGGCTTTAGAAATAGTCAAACTTAGGTCATTTGTAGCTCTACTAATTACATTATACAGATATGACTCTGAAGCTACAGAGCAGAATGAGTCAAAAAAGGAGACCCCAATTGCCCTTGGTAGATCAGCTTATTTGGTGATCTAACTGAGAAGGAAACATTTCTTTCTGAAAAGCCATAGTTATGTTTGCTTCATGTTGTAGAAATTTAAAGCCAGGATAGCTTACTGAATTGTCACTGATTTTTCCAACTTATCTGAAAGTAATTATTGGTTATTTGAGGGAAAATTCAGGTAAAGCTATTCAATTAGTCATAAATTTCTAATTATCTTTTATAGTTCACTCTGTTTTTATTTTTAATTTATTTTCCATCATTAGTTTTATTTAATTAGCAATTAACTTAAAAAAATTCTTTAAAACAGCTTCCTAGATAATTAATACAGTCCTATAGATTTCTGTAGATACATTAATGTTAATGGATGCTTTGATTTGACCTAACCTTCATTTTTTTACTCTGAAAATGGTACCGGAGTTAGACAAGAATCACACAATATAAGCAAATTAGTTATTTTAAATTCTGAGGTTAACATATGGTCTAATTATCTACTATAAAAATTACCATTTGAATAATCAAGTCAGCCTGTCATTGAGCTTTGGTGGAGGGGGGGGCTCTTCAGAATGTTTTTTTTTTTTTCAATCCTTGACAACATGAAAGTAAAATTGATATCACTTCTACCTCTTTAAAGTGCAAATTATTCCATAAAGAAGTAGCATTTTTTTCATTTAAGTTGATACTGTGACAAAGAAGGGCTCAGAAATCTGTATCCATACTTCAGTGCAAGGATATCAAATATTTTATGCTCAGCTGCCCTTACCACACACCTTTGAACTAGTAGACATCTTGTGATACCTCATTAGAGAGAATAATTGTGGCAAGGGTGTGACCTTGTACCTCTGAAGCAGTCTCCCATTCAATGGATGGTGTGAATGACTAAGTGGGTCAGTCTCAGATGATTGTAAGCCATTCGTTCTTATTAGGCTGCCAGCCACAACACTCCAACAATATACCAGGTTTTTTTGAGAAATGCAACGATTTATTGGAGGCGTTTTTATATCTGCCTCTCTTAAAGCAATCAGCATTTCAAAGAACAAAAATTAACTGAAAATTTAGATATAAATAGCATCACTTTATTTTGCTGTATTAAGCTCCTTGCTTGTATTTGGACTGATTTAATATTAATCAGTAATCATAATTTTATAGGTGTTTTATCCTTTTGAGTTTAGTTAAATGAAGACAAATATAAAAAGGCATTTCTGGTGTCACTAGTGAAGACTGTAAAAGCCATGTCTAGTTGAATTTTACTCAAGCATGTGCAATATAATTTCTCCTTTATTTTTAAGGGAAACAGGGAACACAATCTTTCTCAAAACTAGAGGGGAACTGTCCTCTGTAATTACCAGTAAAGGAAATTATATAATATGCTTATTTAGGTTTATTCGACACAATGGATAATAACTAATTTAAATGATTCAAAATAAGTAAGGAAGATAGAAGCATAATGTACAAGTGAGATTGAATTTTCTTTTCAGGAAGAAAGGGAAAAAATCTAAGTATTTCCAGTTTTAATGATAATGTGACTTTTGCTACGTGCTGAATATATATTTTTGAAAACAAAGGAGAAGGCTATAATCACAATGAGAGAGAAATTAGTTGAATTTAAGAAAAGCACCTTCCTGAGGTATAGGAAAGATTTTTAAACTGTAGATTTCCTATTTTCTGGCTCAGTAATAATAATAATAAATAATAATAATATAATAATAATAACAACAACATGTCAGGGTTACAAATAAGCTTAGATTTTGTTTTATAGAAATACATATTTTGCTTTAAGCTTTCCCTTCATTTGAAAATAGTTCATTAAAATCTCTTTGGCTCAAGTTCCAAAATGTCTGTCTGCCAAAAATCTTAGAAGAATTCCCAATTCTCTTTGTATTAATATGAAGTGTGTCATATATATTGAAACAGGATTATTCATGATGCATCCTTAGAGAAATATAGACATATTTGGAACAAAAACACAGTTATGAAGCCACTTGGTGACCTTCAAATCCCTATTTTCCTATATAAAATTTGATAGTCTAAGTTTAACCAGCCTATAAGTATAAAATGAGGTCATATTTGCAATAACATTCAAGTAAAAATGACTGAGCTCCCATGTTTTTAACTGTAGGAATTTTGGCCCTTAAACAATGTCCATTTCAATGTTTTATTTGTCTTCATGGGAAATCACTCATACATTTGCTGATCTTTATTACTCAAATTACAGTTTGCAGGGCAGCATGGGGCATATCATCTGGAAACTTGTTAGAAATATAGAATCTCAGGTTCCACCCCAGGCCTTTTGAATTATCATTTTTATTTAACAAGATCCTCAGGTAATTCCTGTTAAGGTTTGAGAATCGCTGCTTTAGAATTCAATTTCATGTTTTCCTGTTTTGGTACACTTATCAAAATGCCATAACACTTTATATTCTATCAGAGAACCTAATGAGTGAGTGGTTGGCCAAGTATAATAGACATGGCTGTTACTTGTAGCTGGAGTCACAACTTGGTCCTTTTGAGATGCTTGTCATGTTCCATCCCTTAACACTGCCCCCAACCACTAGGCAACCCCTGCCCCAAACCTTGCATAAGGAGAAACATGCTGAAATTTTAAACACCCCTTTCTAAAGTTTTGGGGATAAAGACAGGTAAGTACACCTAAAAAATAACTTAGAATTGGCCCTTCAATTTCATTTTAGTCCACAGGCTCACACTTGTCACCAGGGACCTTATAAGACACTTTCTCAGCTCTCAGCTCCTTGTCATAAGACCCTTTTCCATAAATATTGGACCTATGTTTTTGAGTTCAGACCCAAGTCATAAGAAGTTTTAGCAGAATAAGAAGTTTCTAATTCTCTGCAGTCTAATAGTTAGCACTAGCGTTGCCATGTGTAGATCTAAGTTAGACCTTGTATTAAATTTGCTGCACAACAAATTATTCTCAAACTTAGTGGTTTAAAATAGCTAATGTTCATGTCTAAGTTTCTGGGGTCAGGAATGTAGGAGTGGCTCAGCAGGGTGGTTCTGCCTCAGAGCCTCTTCCAAGGCTGCAGAGTGTCAGGGCTGGGGGCTGAGGGAATGCAGCCACCTCTGGCTTGAGTCTATGGTGGAGGCTTCCGTTCCTTGCCATGTGGGTTTCCTAGGACCCATCATGACTTACCAGGAGAGAGAAGGGGAGGGAGAAAAAGAAATGTCATACTGCCTTTTATGACCTAGTCTCCCAGCCACACAATCACTTCTACCTCATTGCTTTCAGTAGAAATGAGTCACTAAGTGCAGCCCACACACAGCAGGTGGGGATTATAAAGGGTGTGCACACTTGCAGGTCGGAATTGCTGAGGCCATTTTGGAGGCTCCCTACCATAGTGTTTCCCTCAGGATGAGTGGTAAGTGGTTCTTCCCCCAAGATATGATTTTGTTTTCTGCTCCCAACAAGGCAATGTCACTATATTGTATGATAAATAGGACTACATTTACATTAATATTAACAGTCTGATTTTCTTTGCTCTGTTTTCAATAATCATACACATTGACAGTTCTTCTTGAATCCTTTCTGAAGCCTTTGCACCTTGGCTCTCAACTCCTGCAAACAATTCTCAAATCAAAACGAGACAGAATGAACAGACCCATGGGAGCCATTCACTTTCACAAAAACACTCAATAGTATAATAAGCATGGTGCTATTTATGTACATACAAAATAAATTAATATTTTTTCCTTAAACTTATCCTCCAATCACAAACCTGATCCTCCCATGCATATAAACTCATGAAGGCACTCATGCACACAGAAAAGATAATTTGCACCATACACCAGGTATTAAGTTTTCAATATAAAATACCTATATCCAGGCTGATAATGACTGTGTAGTTCTCCACTAAAAATAATGGATGGATCGTTGCTTTATATTTGTGAACCTAAGAGATTTCGAATAAGTTGCTTAGATAATGGAAGAACCTGCTTCAGATGTGAATTTGATAGAGCATGGACAAGTACATTATAGTGTATTCATACAACAGGAAATATTATGCAGCAATACAAAGAATACACTACAGATGCACTCAAGAATGTGAACGAAATTAAAAAAATAATATGCTTACTAAAAGAAGCTAGAGACAAAAATTATATACAATATATTCTTATTTGTATGAAGATCTTAAACAGGCAATACTAATTTATAGTGTTCGAAATCAGATCAATGGTTGCCTCAGAGAGGGGAAGATGTAGAAGACTGACTGCAAAGGAGCATTTGGCAATTTTAGGATAATGAAAATGTTCTATATCTTGGACTAGTAATTATGTGAGTATACATATTTGGCAAATTAAAATGTTAACTTCAAATGGGTACATTTAATGATATGTAAGTTAAACCTAAATAAAGTTGATTTTAAAATTGTAAAAAGAAAATGAATTTGCTAGTCCGTCTTATGTAGACAAAAGTATTTGCAATAATAATATAACATTTCCAACTTCCACCTACTGTTATATAAGATTATGGATGGAGTTTCGACCTGAGTACTTTTATTCACATGATTTTTCTTAAAGCATTACATTTGAATCTTGCTGATTATCATCCTATATTAGTTGAACATGCCTCAGAAGTTTAATTTTGAAAGTATGACATTTTAGATTACTGCTTTTGTTCTTTTTGACACAGTTGTCAAACTTGAATAATCAGACTTTTTAAAAAATATTTTATTTATTTTCGTATTTCTTTAACTTGAGTTTCTATAGGCCTCATTATCCTTTGGTTGATTACAAATGGAATCACATTAATAGTAATAACCTAGATTTAATTTTTAATGGAAATTTTCTAGATTATACATGTTCTTAGCCCTTGGAAAAATTGCTCTCCCTGTATTCTCAGGAATCTTAGGCAGACATTTCACATATGTTCAAATATACATTCAATCAGATGACAAATTATTTATTGTTTGGCCTCTGCTACTGCTTTCTTCTCTCCTTGATTCTAAGCCTTATCCTGGATAATATTATGTTCACTTGACATCTTATGGCTGCCACCAGGTCCATCAAGTTCTGCTGTTTCTTCTCAAAAATTTGCTGGGCCCAGGGTTTCCCTCCTGTCTCCTAGATGATGCGCTGGAGAGGCCTCTAGCTGTTACTATGGTAATTCATCTGCAAGCTGTAAGGATGTCTTCTCCATCTCCCCTTTAAATTTCTGTCATACTTTACTATAGGGTTGCTGCTTTTACTCTAATGCCTTAATCATTTTATTGAAATGTTCCTTTATTTTTACTTACAAGCTCCCTTGTAACTCTTGGCATTGCTTTATAGGATTCACATGTAAAACTGAACCCTGGGTAATTTGAGTGTCTGGTTCCACACTTCCCTGATAATTTCCTTTCTTTCCCTGTGACCAAATCATTTTTATTAGCTCAAGTTTAACACGTTTGCCTCTTCTCTTAGGCTATATTCTATTTCAGGGATATTCTCAGTTCCTCTTAATAACAGATTTTCTCCAGATCCCTTTGACTTGTTTATCTGACCCACACAGAGATTTCTGAAATCCCTGTTTAAGTTCATGTGAGGATTCCTACTATGTTTTCTGACACTCAATTAGATATGATTCCAACTTTACATAGAGTTAAAGGCCTGAGTCCTGGTAACATCTTCTACATGAGACAAACTTATGAGATTCATTTGCATCCAGGGCTGATAAGTAATTTAGCAAATCTCTACTCACTTTCTCCAACTGCAAAAGGAGAGTGTTGTACCTCATTAATTCTTCAGTAAGATCTCCTCCCTTGCTAAGGCTTATATTTCAGTGGGAGAAATATATAATATGTAATATGTAATATGTAATATGTAATTAATATAATACACGATGTATAATACATGATGTATAATACATGATGTATAATATATGATGTATAATATATGATGTATAATATAGAATATATAATAAATATATATGTATATGTATATATGTGTTTACATATATATTTATATACACATATAGATATTAAGTGCTAAGAAGAAAAAAATAAAGCAATGAAGGTGTATAGGCAGTATTGGTGTAGTGTGTAACATTTTAAATAGGGAGCCAGAGTTGCTTTCACTGAAAAGAAGGCATTTGGGTAAAATGCTTGTGGAATAAATACATTTTAAAGTGCCTTCCAGATCCTTGTTTAAAAGACATCAAAGGAGATAATTTCTCACATTGAAATATACTTAGTAATTTCTTGTTCAGTAGAAAAATTTTAATAAGCATTCTTTTACTGAGCATATGCATTATAATTTTGAATACTCTGTCTTTCAAGTCTAATTATGGTGCTTTTCTAGCATTAGTATTACATTACAAGTTCTAATATGGGCCATTTGTCAGGTAAATGAGATTAAAATCTGTTTTGGGTTTTATTGGACAACCATCATGTGTTTGTGTGTACACTAAGCCACAGTGGCATCTTAATGGTTCCACGGAGGCCCTGGCATGATTATTACTTAATAGCATTTGTGAGATCATCTCCAAGTGGAGAATCCCCCATTTCCAAAATTCTTATTTCATCTTGAGCACCATTTTAGTCACTTACTTTGTATTGACTCAGAAAGATCACAGGCCTTGGAGTTAAACAAATTTTGATTTGAGTCTTAGCTTCTAAGACTGACCAGGTGCTGATAACACTTAATAACTTGTTCTCGTTGCGCACATATTTTGAGTCAAACATTGTGTAAGGTTCTGAAGGTAAAAGGGTGTCTAAAAAAGTCTCTATCATGAAACTAATACATGCCTGCTTATGAATTATCTCATTCCCTTTCTATAACATTTTTATATAGCACTTCATAATTTACAAAGCAGTATTTCCTGTGATGTATTAGATACTTGGTGCAATAGGTATTGGACGTATCTTTTATTTATCTTTTGTGAGGATCACCATTATATATGAGCTATATTTCCATCCAGTAAACTAAGAATATGTACTCTTTTTGTCAGCAAAATCATCTTTCATTCAATTTTTGGTTCTAGCCTCTATTTTCAGCTTTCATTGAGCTCTCTGTGTTTTTTCCTTCATCTGTGTTTGTAGAACATTTACTTCTATGCTTGAGCTCTATAGTACCCTCACTAGATTGTGTGAAAGTGTGAAAGGCAGAGGCTCTATCTTCAGTTTGTCATCTTGAGTACCTCGACCAGGGCTGAGCACATGGTATATATGAATATATTCTTTAAGTTGGGATGTGTAAGGAAGCATGGTCTCCTCTGGTGACAAGCTATGTACTCCCTGCCATTTAGTTTCTCCAGGTCTCAGTATCTTCTTCTGAAAGAACGGATGTAAGTATGGCATGCCTATCAAAGGGTCGTTGTGAGAGTTAAATGCAATAATCTGGATCCAGCCCATTTAACAAAATCTGTTACTTTATAGGCTATCCCCAAATGTTAGCATCTCTTCTGCTCTTCATTTTCATCCTCTAACTTCTCCTCCTCTTTATAATAATAACTATTATCATGATAATAATGGTTATTATATTTTCATGCTTAGGAAGTAGATACTGTTTGAATTAAATTGAAAAGGCTATATATACCAAAGATACTCATTAAGTTGATAAATAATATTTATAGAGCCTCTGTTAGGTCCATAGCGTTAGAATACATATTGTATAAATACTGGTGGGCGAATACAATTTTCTCCAGAATATGATTTGGTAGAGAACGTTTTAGTGTTTCCTGCTCAGAGAAAAGTAATACTAAGGGAGAAAGGACTGCAAGTGCCTGACCTGCTCTTTGCAGCTTCCTCATAGCTGAAAGTAGGACCTTTGCTGTCAGCTGCTCTGACTTGTTTGTGCATTATCTGTCACAGTGCGTCTCTTCATGCTTCTGCCTTTGCCACTTCACTTTATTGATTTAATAACAACTCTAGTGATTCGTTATTAGTGGTAAATATCACCTCAAAATTTAACATTGATTCTATTTATCAAATGTTACATTAGTAAAATTGCCTGTCTTTAATGTCTACTCTTAATTTTCTAGAGAAATATAGCTAAAATATTGTCATAGAGAATGCACAGAATGAGTGAATGAGTGTGGATTTAACACTTTGTATGGTTAAGAACAAAACAAAACAAAACAAAACAAAACAAAGAAAAATCCTTGTAAACTGAGAATAATTCAGTCTGAACGTTTAATTATATTTACAACAATGTAGCATCAATTATAAAAGTCATGTATGTCTGTGTGAGTATATGTACCCATAAATTTTTGAAGACTCATTTAATGATTGATGGTACTTTGCTTTTTCCTAAGTATCAAATAAGAGAAAATAGGCATTCTCTGCACTTTAGTCATTGCTACATTTGAGTTTTCAAGAAAATTTTATGCCCACAAGCAAACCTAATGAAAGACGTATAAGAATGTAGTTCATTCTTACTATCATTACGGTTTGTTTCTCTATGACTAACTGCAGATTTATTCTCACAAGCTACTTTACGTAGAATTGCCATGTAATTTTAATGCTTTCTTAAAAAATGGCTTTTTGACATCTTTTCTGAATATTTTCATTCTCATGAATGTTCTTTTCTATGTCACTTTTTATTGAGCTGAATATAGCAATTTCAGATTGGCATAATACCAGTCTATATTTAGCATTCTTTCTTGTAAAACTCCTCTCACCATCTCTATGAAGGCTACAATGATATAAGGTTCACATATTTTTTCATCTTATGCTCATAGTTCGTGCTATTTAATCCTAGGAAAAAAATAATTGTGTATCTTTATAGAATCTACTATATCTCTCATTGCAAACTGTGGCGAGACATTTGTTAGCTAACCAAAACCAGGGATCTCAGAAAAAAAAATTGATTAAGTCTCTTATTTTTATGTAAATTTTTTATTGGATTGTGTTTTGAAAAGCACATCATACCTGTGTAGCTTCAAATAAATATATCTTGGTAGGTATGAATTTTCTCATACAACATTTATATATTTATGAACATTAAATTTCAGGTTCTCCTTGTTAACCTAGTCACATCATTGAATGGAGTAATTTACATATGACTTTTTATGCTTTTTTTTTAGTTTGTGAAATGTTATTTTTATTATCTAAGCTGTTAAAATATGAAAAATGGAAAAGTCAGCTGTTATTTTGAAAAGTCTCCAGTATTTTGAGAGGAGCTCCTTTCTTTTACATGTGCTTGTGTATGTATGTTTTACTTCCTAATCTAATGCTCTTTTGATTCTACTCACAGAACTTATAGACAATTTAAATTTCTTCCATTTTTTAAAAGAAAATTTTTTTTAAAAGAAAAAAGTGACATAATAGACTTTTCAGTTCAATTTATATTTTGCTGCATTAGTTAATATGGTGTGATATGAGATTTCTTAATCAAATTTTCAGCCCTGAAATTCTTTTGTTTGAAGTATCCATTTTCTAAAAGTCCTTTGAGAAAATGTAAATATTTTCTTCCTGAATTGGAAAACATTTTCATTTTTAACTTCCAAAGATGAATGTATTCAATCAGATAAGTTATCATCTCAGCCAGGTAAGATTGGATGTGAGTTAGAAGGGTGTGTGAAAGGTACAGAATATGAGGTACTGTCTAAAGATGGCTTTGATCAATGGGAAAATTGCATAAATAGTGACGATTGGGAGAAGGAGAAGGGGTATTAAATAATAATAATAACAACCATTGTTATTATTATAATAACCTATTTCAGTTTATTTTAGGGCAGTCAAAATTATAAAACATGATTCAAAGGAAGATGAAATTAATTTACTGTTTTAGATCATTATTAGTAATTTATTGTCTGAAAGCTCAAATATATGTCTTATATTATGCTATTTTGGGCTTGAGTAATTTGGATGATGCTGTCAAAGGTCCAGCAAAGACACAAATGTTTCTTTGGCAATGGGGTCAAATTTAAGTTTCAAAAGTAGTCCAAGAGGTATCTCTATTGTTAAACAATTGTAGCCGGATAGTTCTTATCATTTGTTCATGTATTCATCCATTGAACAAACCTCTATTGCAACAAACTCTATGTTAAGTTTTTGAACAAATGAACAGGATCTGGCCCATGCCCTCAGTGAATTATATCTACTGGTATATGTGATTTGTTGAGATGCAAATAGCTTACTCCCCCCGCTGTGTTAAGAGAGAATCATAATAATTTTGTATTTGCAAAATGAAAAAAATATTTGTATAAACATTTATATTCATTTGGGATTCAATTAAATTCATGCTGGACCATGGATTTGAAGAATGAGGTCTCTATTAATGATGAGCTATAGTTCTTAGTTTAAGCTTATGACTTTATTTCTTTTATTCTGAGACTTGTGATTTTATTGAAGACCTACCAGAAAACATAATTGAGCAGAATATTGTGATATATAAACATTTCATTTTGCTTGATGAGTTTGGGTCAGTGTTATAATATACAAATAGCTCGATAGTCTCATTAGTAACTTGGTTGAAGTCATTAGCATATTGACTATATTTGTAAATTTTTATAAAACTTATTGTAAAATCCCCACCGTAACTACCAAGCTCAAAGGTGTAACCAGCCCATCAGTCCTTTTGCAGTAGCCCAGGCTTTATCTTTCATTCTATACTCCTCTGATTTCATGGCCCATTATTTTGGTTGTTTTCTCAGTGATACCCTGCATGCCATCATTTTCATTACTTTTTTTATACCTCCTACTCCTAGACTATTACCCATAAGTCAGACTTGCCTGGCTAGACTTAATGATAAGTTAACCTGATATTAATTCAGGCTTTTTTCTCTGTCAGAAACATGTTTCTTCTTTTTCTCCCTCCATCCCATCTTATTTAATTCTATTATTCCCTTACATGTTAGCTAAAATATTATTTCCTATTAAGTAAGTTGTTTCTGTCACAGCAAACTAGGTTGAGTTACCCCATTATTGACTTCAATAGTTTCTTTTAATTATTTCTTTACAGTATTTATCCCAATTACAAGTGTTTGTGTATTTTTTCTTTTGTTTAATGTTATTATTTTTTTCTAGACTATAAGGTGTTTTTTTAAAGAAGGCCTGTGTCTTGTTTACAGTTATTCAGAGCATAGGGAATGTTCAGTAAATATGTATCTAATGGGTGGATACATATTACACCTGCTCTAAAATGGAAGTAATCAAGAGTAGATGGGTAATAATACCAGAGATATGGTAGAGGAGACATCTAGGATCTCTCCAAATTTTGAGTTTGTGCTTTTTCTAGATGAAAATGAGAGAACAGTTAGTTTATCAGCACAATATGGGTATAGTAGAGAAATACATTAATAAAATATATATTTTAATAATGTGAATTTGAGAATTGTAGCATTGATTCTTAATTGATATTAGTATAAACAAAAATTTCACATTTTGTTTAAGCCATATATTTTGGAGTAGATGGAATACTAATAGCATAGACTGCAGTAAAAGAGACAAGAAAAATTAGAGAGGAGTGGTGTGAAAAATTCAAGTCCAGGTGTAGGAATGAAATTTCATTGATGAAAAATCTGCAATAGGTTATGCTGCTTGTTTTTGACCAACAGTTTTGCCCTCATGTCTATTAATCCAAGAGCATCTTGAGCTATATATGACTCTAATACATGGTTTGATCGCACGTGATATGGCATACTTCCTGTGAGGAAAAAAGGGCAAGGATTTTAAGAAGCATTTGATCAAATCTATAGGAAAAAAAAATATGTTTGATTTTTCATTTCTGCCAAAAGGCTGTGTACTACACCAAACATTTCGAACTCCAGAGTTCAGGCATCCTTGAGTGGCAGGTATTTTAAATCCTACATTCTTGGTTTGAATTTCTTATTTGTGGTAATGTTAGCATTTCCTACTTTCTTATCAGCACTGTAGCTTGATGGTGATTATCCTGTGAGAAACATTAACAATAATATAAGAACCTGTGTTTTAAACTGTCTATAGGGAAGGTAAATATATTCAGTTTTTTAAAATATTATTTTCCTACTATTTAATACTTGTATCCCTCAGAAATGACCTAAACTGCTGAGACTAAACTGAGGGATAATGAAATAAAAAAGGTGATTTACCCAATTAACACAGCAAGTGAGTTGTGTCACTCCAGCATGTGGTAGTTAATTGTACACAGAATACACAGACCCTGCTAAGTGAACTGGCATTAATTTGATTCTTGGTTACTATCACTGAGGCTAGATAGCATCATAGTCCTAAGTTAGCTGAAATGATCACTGCCTCTACTTGGTCACTCTTTGAATGTTAGCTTAAGAACTGTTAAGTGTTTACTTCTTTAACGGCCCCTGCTATGACACTCATCCTAATGTTTAAAGAGAAGGTTTAAATTGTTTGGTTAAGTCTGTGAATAAACAGATCAATGGTTTATAAACCTGTTATTCTCCTTTCAGGAGCAGAGTGGTTATAACTATCTTGTCTTGAATTTCATATCATATGTCTTTCCTTGGAATTTAGAGTGCAGTTAATCCACTGGTTCATTTCAAGAGTAACACAATTCTTCTGAGACTTAATATTGTTTCTCATTTGTTGAACAAATACTTCTTGGTGCTTTATATGCACCAGATAGTATTCTAAGAACTTTATAAATATTAACCGTTAATCTTCATGATAGTCCTGTGGGGTAAGGATGATTTCTATCTTCATTTTAGAAAAGAGGAAATGTTTTAATTTATAGCAACTTATAATACTACTCATATGATTACTATTACTAGTGCTGCCTTATCACCTTAGAGTACCACAGCTCTGACAGAATTTGTATTCATTCCCATATCTAACCATAAGATAATTGTGTGTGTGTGTGTATACACACACACACACACACACACACATATACATATATATACATATATATCAGTAAAATTTTGTGCCTTAAAAATAGAATAAAACAAGAAAAAAGTAAAACAAAGGAAACAAAAAATTTAAGGGAATCAGAAGATGTTTTAAACCAGCATTGTATTCACAGCATACAGACACATAGAGTTGTATTTTATTTTAAATAATACATATACTGATACAGTTTTATACAGTGTTGATTGAAATAAAAACACATTATCAAGACACAGTATAATGTTTTATTTTATAAATGACATAATCATATCAACATTATTTTTACATCCAAGTTAATGTTGCTAGAATGTGTTACTGGTGCTGTATGGAAAAGGAGTTAGGCTATGTTCTCCTGAGTTTAATATAAAACAAGAGTAAAGTATTCCATTGTCATTATTTACACTTAATGAAGCTAGAACAACAAAATATTAAACCTCTGACTCCAATTACTATTTATTTCAAAATTGAACAGAAAACTAGTATGAATGGAAATGACATAACCATAGTCTGTTACTGATTCATGACATACATTTGGGCATATAGTAATCTCAGTTAAGCAAATCTTAATTGTTTGCTTCCACAGGGGAAGGAATGAGGTTCTGAATTCCCAGTTATTGATCAGTCTCATTTTTTTGTAAAATTACAAATGATTCATATTACAGGAGAATGAACAGTAGGTAATCAACAATTTCTATTGGGCTCATTCTGTGTTTGAAACTATCTTTATGGATATCATTTTTATGTTTTGGAGACTGAATTTTTATATTAAAAAGTGAAAAACTTCTAAGAACACCTAAAATAAAATAATCACACTCAATACCAATTATTACTATTTGGATATAATATAAAAATTTCTAGATAAGAATTCTTTTTCTATCTGTGATAAAGTATTATGTATATTTTTAAACCAAAATTATTATTTTCTGGGCACATGATAATCTTTGAAGCTTCAGAATGTGTTCAAGAAATACTCATCGATATACCTTGAAACTGAAGTGGGATACTTAGTTTAAGTCACTCCTGGTTCTATACTGTAAATATAAATTAAAGACTTTAAAGAGTAGATTTCTTTTCCCTTACAGTAAGATCCTCTAAAATTATTTTAAAGATGATATCAATAGTCTATATGTATAAATTAGCTAGTTTTAATCAGTAAAACATCTTAAGTTCTGTGTTGATTTCCAATTTATAGATAAATGCTTAACTATCTAGTCTGGCAAATAACATTTGATCAGTGTATTATTTTCCTTTTGCTGCTGCAAACATTATTACAAATTTAGTAACATAAAACAATTAAAATTGATTACATTTACATTTTTGTAGATCCTAAGTCCAAACTGGGGTTCACTGAGTAAAAATCAAGGTGTCAGCAGGGCCACATTCCTTCTAGAGGCTCTAGGATAGAATCAGTGTCCTTACCTTTTCCACATTTTAGAGGTTACTTGCTTTCCTAGGCTTGTGACTATCCTTCATGTTCAAAGTAAGCAATTCAATTACTCTGAACTCTGCTGTCATCATCGTCTTTTTCTGGCTCTGATTCTCCTGCCTAGCTCTTTCACTTAAAAGGACCCTGAATCTGAAAAGATATTTGCACACTTGTTTATAACAGCATTATTCACGGTGGCCAGGACATAGAAGCAACCGAAGTGTCCTATGATAGATGATTGGATAAAGAAGCTGTGGTACATATATACAATGGAATATTACTCAGCTATAAGAAGGGATGAAATACTGCCATTTGTGGCAACATGGATGGACCTTGAGATAATAATGTTAAGTAAAATAAACCAGACAGAAAAATGAAAACCACATGATATCACTTATATCTGGGATATAAACCTAAAAGCAACAAATGAACAGGACAAACAAACAGAGACTCTTGGACATGGACAATAGACTACTGGTTACCAGAGAGTAAAGGCAAGGTGGGGGGAGAGAGGTAGATGGGGTAATAGAGGTCAAATATGTGGTGACAGAAAAAAAGCTAACTATGGGAGGTGAACACACAATGTAAAATAAAAAAAAGATTTTATATATATATATATATATATATATATATATATATATATATATGCCTTACTATTAAAATGTACAGCTGAAATATGCTGGATTTTGTTAACCAATGTCGCCATAAAAAAAATACATTTTAAAAAGGACCCTGAGATAATTGGGCTCATGATAATCTCCCCATCTCAAGATCTTTAGCTTAGTTATATCTGCATATTCTTTTTTGCTGTGTAAAATCACATATTCAAAGGTCCCAGGGATTAGGACATGAACATTTTTGGAGGCTGGAAGGCCATTGCTCTACCACAATGAGTACAATAGACATTTTCAGGTAGGGGTAGATAGGTATCCACTTAAACAAGGTTCATTTCTTTCTTTTTTTTTTTTTTTTTAAACTATTCTATTCACAATGTTGCATTCTTCAATTTATTTTATTTCCATGTGTTACCACAGTCTAAATATTTCTCAAGCACACCCAACACACACACTCACACACACACACACACACACACACACACACACACCATCAAAATCACCATCACCGTCAGAATCAAGGATGGTTATCACGTTCAAGTTGAACAGCAAATAAATTGTACCTCCATAAAATCATTAGACTCAGTATTAAGAATGCATATCAGTATCTTCTATGGCTCGAACGGAAATACATATGAGAAAGGAATGAGTGCTTCTCTGCCTCCAGAAAAATAATTGAAGCATATTTTGTAGACGGGTGGAGAAAGCACCTCTTCTGGCCATTAAGAAACACAGAGCAGCCTCAGTTATCCATGGCTTTCTAGTTTGTGTTTTCGGTTCCTGTGAGGCCTCACCAGTTCTTGAGTTTTATGCCACACAAATAATGTGATGGAACCAGCTTTTGAGAGCCAAATTTATGCATATCTTTCAAACTTTACATTCAGTGGCATCGTGTTCATAGCTTGAAACTATGATGGGAGTATTTACACCATGGAAATTGGCAAGTGCTATGAATGTGGGATAGAGAGCCATTTGTAAACATTTACCAGCACACAACCAGACATAATCCTAGATCCTTCAGTTAATTTCTTTCCTTTTGCATAAATTAATTAAAAGAGTTTCCTTACTTGCAGTGGAAATCACTTAAACCGAAAAAAGGGGTTATTTAATTTAAGACGTTTATACTCTTGACCTATTACATACTAAAACAAATATATACCTTCCTCTAGAAAAATTTTTTAATGCAATAATTTTCTTTCTTTTGAAGGAGACAGGCCAAAGGGCAACCAGCTGAAGTAGAAGAAATAATAAATGTATCTGTTATTCATTAAGATTAGCAATTAATTCAATTTAGGAATATTGGAAGAAGAGACTGCTAGGATGGGGTGACTATTCGGCAGAGCCTTGTACAATGGGTAGCATATTCATAAGTGTTACCACTCCCAGGGACTACATAAACCTAAGTACAATAGAAGAAATTACAAAATATGAGTGGCTAATTAAAAGAATTGTTTCTTATTGGCATATGTTTTTGCTTATTCTTGCCCTTAATTGCAAACATTATAAATGAAAAATCAGTCTCAAATTACATGTGGCCCTTGTGTATACAAGTTAGAAATAAAAATGTTAAATAGAGTAATGAATACAAGGCAGAGATATGACATGGCCCAGTCAAGATCAGTTGGAGATTTTAAAAGCCAAAATGGTCATTAATGCCACTGGCTCAGAAATTTACCTTCAGTCTGTAATTTTATTCATATTTACTATGGATGATCAATAGCTCAACAGTGATGACAGAGAATAATGAAGAGATTATAATTAGTTTGTAATTATAAATTTTGTGTGGCTATAATGACTAAACAGAAGATATATTAGTATATAAAACTAAACTAAACATTTGGAAGGCTCATTTGATATGGAAGTGTCCATGAAATTACTCAGAAATGGATCCTTATTAAAGAATGAAAATGCAATTCAAAGTTATCCCAGTATAGCAGTGATTTAAAAAATTAAAATTTGAGTTTTAAAATAGGAAAAGGATTGACTTTCTAAATTATTTTTATGACATTTTAAAGAACAATTTATTTCTTTGAAACAGATGTTCTCCATTTCTATTTCAAGCCCTTTAAATGTTAAAAAAAATGTGGAAACCAAATTGCATGAAAATAAGTATCAGAGACATTCCCACAATGAACATATCGAAGATAAGGGCTAGTGATAGCAATTAAGACATTTTCCATTTTGGCATCTACCCTTGTTAACAATGATTTATTCAACTTGGTTAAATTTTGTTCACAAATCTCTGATTTATATTTATAACCACCTGTAGTGTTTGTGACAATGTGAAATAGTAATTAAAATATTCCCTTGGAGCTATTGAACATACGGCACTTTGAATCCTCTGTTGATTTCACTGTGACACCGGTTCTATTTTTTTATATGTTTTCTCAACATGGTTATTTTAAATTTTGCCGAAGCTTCAGCAGTGAGACAGCCATTTAAAAGGAAAAGGATGCAGTTTCCTTTTTTTTTTTTTTCGGGTAAGGAAATGGGCTGTGTAATATTTTTGATGTATGCTTTGTCCAAACTTCAAATAAAAATGTGACAACTTGATATATTTGAAGTAATTAGGGTACTTCAATGTCAACCTTTACTAAATGCGATAAAGACTACAAGACAAGAGCGTTACACACTAATATCATTCAGTCACTTTATTTCAGTGTGACACATTCATTTTTAACAATAACAGCCCTATATAGAGATAGCGAATTTTAGTCTACAATAGATTTTTTTTTAATTTCAAATATCGGGATTCTATTTTTTTAAGGGAAGGCTTACATATTAAACCTTATAATGTGTGAAATAAAAGCATCATCTAAGCACTAAGTATGAAATGTACCATATTTTTAAACCACTAGAAAAAAGAGGAGAAAGAAGATTTGTTTCAAAATCATGTTTCTAAGCAGTTATCATTGGTAAATCATTCACATCCTTTTCCTCAATATTGAAAATTCTTATGAGATATCATTAGACTGTTACAACTTATAATGGAAAAATCAATGCAGTAAGAAAATTAAATTTTACTGATAGCCTTTAGGCAAAATGCAATGTTAAAATGCATTTTAGCTTCCCATGTGGGTTATAGGCAAAGGGAGAAATGGAATCTGGGTTAGCTCTCAGTACAAAATATTTTTTTAGAAGCCAATGGGTCCGCCTGTGAACCAAACTCTTTACTAATGCATTTGTTTCTTGATTACTTAATAATGTGAAAATAACCATCCTAATTTGATCATTTGAAAGGTCAGAAGTCTGTTCTACTTTAAAAAAAAATTTCCTAGTCAAAGTCAATGAGAAGATTTTTCATCTTCACAGGAAGAAGAGTTAAAATAAAACAAATAAATGAAAGAAAGAAAGAAAGAAAGAAAGAAAGAAAGAAAGAAAGAAAGAAAGAGAAAGAAAGAAAAGAAAAAAGAAAAAAGGATTCATCTAAGCAATGTAGCAATGACATGTGAGAACCCTAGGGAGAGGAAAGTTTGGGGACAGAGAAACAGAGAAAAGATGGGTAGAGAGGCACAAGCAGAGGGAGAGACTGTAAAAAAGAAAATTTATCAAGCCGCCACTTATCTCTTGTGAAGATGTGACATATAGACTACACTTGGTGTGGCTTGTAATCACTATAAATGGCCCCTTTTTTGTTGTTGTTGGCAGATAGTTGTTAACAGACATGGATTGACACTTGTGCATTTTCCTCATCCTACATCTATATTAAAGTCATGCTTTATATGACTGATTTAAATGACTATGTTCTTAATTACCAAGGGAAATGTGCACAGTTAATTTCTCGATCATAAACAAAGACACTAGTGTTTTACAACTTTTCCACTTTAGACTATGATTAAAAAATTTATTTACTGCCCTCATAAAATGCATTGATTAAGTAGGGCACACTATTTTCTTACATTTGATTTCCAGAAAAAGCTCTTAGTTCTTTTATTGAAATTTGCATGTTATTTAATAGTAAATATTAATAATGTTTAATTTTCACCATCTTCAAAAGAGTATGTTTACAGTTAGTATTTGAAAATTATTCTGTCAGCTTTAAACTATTAATAATGATGATTAATAGTTCAAAGAATTTAGGTATTTCTGTTGATGTCTACAATATCAAGTAATGGGGATGAAAGCTATCTTATTTTTCAAAGTCAAGATAACCAATGATTTCAGCAATCTAAAGGATAGCAGTCATAGTCATGTTTCCTAATGCCATACTATTAACATATTTCCCTTATTTTAAAAAATAGTTTTTGTATCTTTCTTGATGATTTTTTGCTTTCAAGCCCAAATTATACTTTTGTAAACTAGCTTACTATGAAATTTATTTTCAAAAACTTCTATAGTGTCATTTAAAACTCTTGGAAGACAGTAAAGTGATAAAAAAAGTCATTTATTTAGGCAATAAAACATTTAAAAGTGCAGTAAGAATCTGAGATCTGTTTCAACCATGTACAGTTTAAAGTAATAGGAATTTTATATAAATATAAATTATATAATATAAATTAATGGAGAAAGCATACTTTCTGAAACAGATCATACAATGATTCCTTTTCTAAATTTTGCTATGAAACTTCCTGTGTTGCATTGCTTAAGCTCGCCAAGGACCTTGATGGACTTTAACTCATGTATTTATTGGAATTGAAAACTTTTTATATCTAAGCCTAATCTAAGACATGATAGAACTCATCTTTCTCCCCAGTTGCATCCTCATTTTACTGATAAAGTGAAGACAGATGATTTGTGGTTTCTCCACAGTCATGGATTTGGGATTCAACCCTGACTTGCTGGCTCAGAGTATAGTAATTATTCCAATATACCATGCTGCATCATTCATTGAGAATAAATTACCATTTTGAGGTTTATTCTGAAGTTCTACATTCCCAAAAAACTTGGTAGAAAACTCTGTAATGAAAAATATGAAAATATTAGTTTAACAGAATAGGATTGGGAGCAGAGATAGGCCATGAAACCATAAAAGTCTTAAATTGATTTCATAATCATTTAAAGTAAATAACCCAGTGTACTTAAAATTACAAACACACACACACACACACACACACACACACACACACACACACACACACACGTCATTTACCTACCTTCCGATGTATCTATCTGTCTATCTTAGCAAGATGTTCTAGGCTTTGTCTTTATACCATTAATAGTAAAATAAACAAACAAACATTGCATTTGTTATAGATGTTTTATACACAATGCTTCCTCTACTCCATTTGCTCCATTATCTAAATATCTATATGAATTCTGATTTATACACTTTAAGTTATTGACTTATGCATTCTAGATCCATCTGTGGCAAATACAGTGCATGATCCAAGCCTATCCAGCTCTCTCCTGCTTCAGTGTCCTGGGTTTATTACTATTCATTCTTTTTACCCTCTCATGGCCTCACTGAAAACAATTTCTGTTCTCAGGTGCCTTACTTTTCTCTCTAATTTTTGAATTTCCTCATTTGCTTATGTATGTATGTATGTATGTGTGTATGTATGTATATGTATGTAGTATTCTTTGTTTTAAATTCTTAATAAATATTTGGTATAGAAATAATATTTATTTTTCCCAAAACAGATGATTTGAATTATGTCCGAAACCAAGTGTAGAAAATTACTAGATGTGTATACAGAAGTAAATTTGTAAATTAAAGATTTCCAGTTAGGGAAAGTTGCATTTGGAGCTGGATATATTTATTGGGATCAAATAACATTTAATATCTGTATGTTTTAATATTGGAGTAAAAGCCATTGAAATATACAGAAATAAAATGAGATCATTCCTTTCAGTAAAATTAACATATATTTCCATTTTCAGGATTTGGACTCTTTTTCTCCTACTTTTTTGACTTTTATATTTGGTGTATCAGGAGCTACTTATCTACTCACAAGTTAGATATCTGCTAATTCTCTTGGAGGTTGCAAAGATTCTATAACATTCCAGTTGGCAATTCAATGATCACTTCCCCCCCCCCCCCCAAAATACAACAGTAATTCTACACCATACCTCATTTGGAATAGAACCAATTTGCTGGTGTTTAATATAATTTCTCTAAAACAAAGGCATTAGCAACAAGGCTAGCATGTGAAAAAGAGGAGGTGAGCTTTGTGGATGGCAGCAGTTCGTTTTGGTTCTACAGAGACAGGAATTCACTCCTAGAAATGAAACTTTTATAGGTAAAATTTTCTAACTTCTTCCTGCCTGGAGTCAGTATATTTGCTTTATTCCTAATACTGAGTTGAAAGCGTAGGATAATATTGTATGGAAATAAGTTTTAAGATTTATTTCTTATTCTGAGTTATAGATATATCACAGATATAAACAACTACACTTTTTTAAAGATAGTTTTTACTTCCCCATCCCACTGTTGACATCTTCATAGTTTGGATACTTGATGGTTTAGCTTGTGATAAGCTTCTTGTGTCATTGTTCTGGGTCTTGGGAACATTATACTTTCTTCTAATTTACTTCATAGGAACAAGTTTAAAGAGTTGATTAAATCACTTTCTTCACAGTATGGTATTGAGACAATTTGTCCAGGGGGAAAAAAAAAAAGAGCCATCAATGACTTATTTCACTATATAGTACTTTGCATATTAAACCACTCTTTCTCCTCTAGGAACAATATGATTAGAGAATAACCCATAAATTTTGAACTCCTGTGGAACTACAATAGTGCAATGACTTAGCCATGTTGGGCTGATGGTCATTTGAAGTGTTTCAAGGTTTTAAAACTCATTTCACTCCAGCTATCCATAAAGCCCTCAAGTCCGGGAGAGTTAATGGTTCACTGAAAATACTCTACAGATGCATGAGTACTTAGATTATATATACTGAAAAAGTACAGTTTGTTTCATTTTCTAAAAATTTGAAGATGGCACTAAAGATGTAAAATCCAGAGTTTACTGTCATCCTCTCACATAGTGTTGTTCACTAGGGGGAATGCACAGTAATTGAAAGCTTTTCATATGACTCGCTTTTTATGTATACAGTTTTAAGTTAACATTCTAGGGTAGTGATTATGACCACTTAACAAATGAAGGAACTGAGGGTCACAGAAAACAATAAAATTCTAAGATCACTCATCAAATAAATAACAGTACCACGATTTGAATCCAGACCTGCCTCATTCCAAAAGCTGGTTTTTCCAACTATATTATGGAAGACTTTGGAAATTAATGAACCATTTATCATATCTGATGATAACACTTAACTAAAGGTAGGTTTCTCTCAGATTATTATAAAGAAAATACCCAGGTGCTTGAAAATATAAGTGCACTCAAGGTAGACGTAATGGAAATGTCAGGAGCTGTTGCATCAGTTCTTATTGAACTGTGACAACATCTCTGTGCTGTAATATTTTTAAGTTAAATTTTTATATCTGCTGATAACCAAATATGATCTGTTGGTATCTTCATTAAAAAATCAGTTTTAAAAACTGCAGTGAATCGTAAATATCACATATTTTAAGAATATTACATATTCTTAAAAATAGCAAAATATGCTGTATGTTATTTACAATGTCATAAATATGAACAAAATACCATACTATAATGCAGTAGTCATAAAATAGCAAGACAGATAAATGAAAATGTCACAGGAACCAGCAACATGACCTTCAGATATATTCTACTGCATATTGTTATGGGTTTCAGGTAGACTTTAGTTCCAGAATCCTTCTATTCATTCTTATCCCCTACATTGCTCTGGACTAAGGGTGCTGTGCTTGGATAAGAAAGGAGCCATAAGAAAAGAAAATTACCTTATTAACAATTGGGCAAGTTTCCAGGCATGCCCAGGAAGGTTGACCAGATAGGAGATAATAAGAAAATAAAGTACGTGGGGCTTGAGCAACAGCCTTTAAGACATGGTGATTTGCAGCCTCCGGTAAAATGTAGCCATATGAATGTCCTGAATTTGGATCAATCAGATTTACAAATTCTTAAATGAAGGAGGGAATTGAATTGGCAGCTAAACCTGGCTAGAGAAATGCTGGAGAAAGCTGGCCAGGGAGTAAAATAAGGTTTCCACCACATGACGTGTGTGTACTCACACATGTATTTTTTTTTTCCAGTACTTGATCTACATTTATCTTCAGATTTTCAATCTTACATGAAGATTTTTCCATTTTTCTCTCTCAGTACCATCTACATTTATCAGTATTTTTCTCTTCAATATTTTTGTGACTTTTTAGTTGTAAACAATTATGTTGTCTTTTCATATCATTGAGAGAGAGAGAGAGAGAAAGAGAGAGAGAGAGAGAGAGAGAGAGAGAGTGCTTTGCTGAAATATAGAATCTCAGTTTAGTAGTTTAAGATTACCAAGACCATTAATGACCTTTGGGCCACTTTCTTGCAGTGACCACTGTATGATATTCCATAGAGTTCTACATAAATTAAAGTTTATAAAGCAGTCTTTCTTGAATAGTAAAATGTGATGGATATTCATGGACATTCTAGTTATCAAAACAGAAAGTATGGGTAACAAATGCGAAAACAAATGGCATTAAGTCCAATAATTTGTGAAGGGAAAAGAGATAGAGATAGAGATAGAGAGAGAGAGAGAGCGCGCTCATGCGTGCATGCGAGCATATTTATGCACGTGCACACAAGTGGGAGCCATTGACTGTTTCCTTAAGATTCTCCTTGAAAATCCAGGAATATTAGTTAATAATTTTACTTAGGAGCTTGTATATTAGGAAATATTATAGTGTAATATGTATATGATCTATTTAATATATGTAGACAATTAGACTAATGCTGGGTTATTTTATAGGTATTTTGATCATGTTAACCTTCAACAAGTCTATTTTTATTAGCTAAAGAAATGTTGAGCTTTTAGTTTTATCCATTCAGTATATTCAGTTGCCTCATTTATATATATTTTTAAATTTTTACGTTTTTTTTACAAATGTCATTTTTTCCTGCTTATTAAAATGTATCCTACCAATTTTATGCCTTTAAAACTCTTATACATTCTATACATGATGCAGATGAAATGTTACTTTTTATAAAATCTCCCCAACTCTCTTAGAGAAACTCAGTAGCTTTTTCTTCCCAAGTTTTTCATTACAGTTTTTTACATTATTTTTTTCTTTTTGACTATAAGCTCTTTGAGAAGAGAGACTGTCTCTTCACTGTTACTGTCTTCCCAGCACGTAGAACAACCTGGCATTTATAGTAGGTATTCAAAAACTGTTCTAAAGATTAGTAAAGTGAATTGTAGCCAAATCTATTGTGTAACACTGTTGTTTTAAATTGTATTTGAAGTAGCAAAAACCAAAAAACCTAGTCCATTGAATAACTAGAAGATACAGTTAAATTTCCTTACACATAAAAAATTGTTTTATTTTTTCTTTTGTTTAAAATGCACTTACTGAGTACTTACTCTATGTAGAACACAGTGCAAATGGTTATAGGAAGATATAAGAATTAGGTGCTTACCATCGTCTAATGGTAAGAGGGGGACTATAAGCCATATATAGAAGTAGGTACTACACAAAGATGAATGTGATAACTGTTATAGGGGAGTTCTAAAGAAAAGACTGTAGAAATCCTTAGGAGAGAGAGAATTGTTTCAGCAATATTTAGTTTTTCTTTATTCATTCACTAATGTTTTTGGAACAAATAATATGTGCCAGGCACTAAAGATACAATGATGAATAAGATTTCATCTCAAAAAATTTACAGTCTAGATAAGGTTGGGGTGATGCTGGAAAATCAAGTAAGTGGACAAAAATTTCTGGTACAATATACTGAATGCCATGATGGGGACAGAAAATAAAAATCATGCATTCAAAGGAAGGCAGTAGGAATATCAAATGAATAACACTGATGCCATTATATCACTTTAGATTATCTACTATGTTGAGAACACATTTTTTCCCATCCATAAATATGCCTGAGCTTATTATTTACATACAGGATTTTAATTCATTTAAGATAGAACACTCCAAAATATAATTTACCTACAAAATAGTTGTCACATGAGCAAATAAAACAAAATCTCATAATTTTCTTGCTTTGAAGAAAGAAGTATGTTTATGATTGAACCTGACAGATTTAGAAAGTTAAGAAAAAGTTTCTTGTAGAAAGAATATTAAAATGAGTTACATGGCTATGAAAACAATCATAACAATCAACCCATATGCTGTATAAATTCTCAGTATGTATGTATGTATGTATATATATATATATATATATATATATATATATATATATATATATATCTTGTATCTATTCAATGGAAATAAAGGCTATGTATCTAATGTATTTATACAGATACATACATACACACAAATATACAGGGTGAATTTTTAATGACAGATCAAACATATATGCATGGAAGGGGAGAAGGGGAACACATGTTAACCAGAAATATTGGTATAGTTATTAAATTTAGTGCCACTTTGGCTCTGAGCCTCCTAGAAATGAGAACAAAGAATTATCATATTGTAAAGAGGATGTCATTGGTTCCAATAGTTTAATAATGGAAACTATCACATTGATTTAAATTATGGCATTTGTATACATGCATAATTAAAAAGTTAAATATCAAATGCCAATATATATATATAATTCAGAGATTATATTTTTTTGGTTAATAGAAGAAGCAAAGATTTTTAAAAAGCAACATACACTCAGAGTCTGGACTTCCTATGCTATGTATTAATGATTATTGTAGTGTATCTCATTCAATTCTTAGATTACAAAGAGATAATTCATGGATCTCAAGGCAAGACAAAAAGATAGAGCTACAGGCATCCACCTCAGTACAATCAGAACTGCTTCAAATTGTCTTCGAAAAGAAGGTCTCACTGTGGGGATGCCCTTTGAAAACCACAGATAGTATACCCTAAAATTACAATAGAAATATTATCACTTACAAAATGAAACTTTGATATTTTGATTATGTTATTTTTAAACATGCCATACTATTTGCCTAAATAATACTAAAAAAGTGAAATTTTGTGTAATTATGAATATGTAATACATTTTTCTTTGAATAATAACATGAATTTTAGTTTGATTTTGTGGTCAAGCACATTAAGTTTTAGAAAAGCTTGTATTGTTATTCATGTTAAAATTGATTTTAGGCATATGAAATATAAAGATAATATGGAATATCTTTGTTCTTAAAGGTACTCATAACCCACTGTGAGAAAGACAATATGCAGACTCTTGCAATACCACTTAATAAATACCAAGAAAAAAGAAGGTAATATATAATTATATATATACATACATATATATATATACACATATATATATATATATATGTGTGTGTGTGTGTGTGTGTATATATATATATACATATATATATATATATGTATATAAATACCTGTAGATTCTATATTTATTTAATCATGGAAACATATGAGGTGGGGGACCTGTGATAAGACAGTTGCTCAGGAAGGAAAGGGGATTTCACAGAAATCTTCATAGAGTACATAAAACCTTTTAACTTGTGTCTTAAATGTTAAGTGGGAGTTAGCCATGTGAAAATGGAAGAAAACTTTAAAAATGTAGTTTTCTATATATTTGTTTAATAAGGAAAAATGATGAACATGTCATAGCTAAGAAATGGAATGTACAGTCTCAAATGCATAAGATATATGAGGAATTTTGAAAAATTATAGGGCCATGATACACTAAGTTGCTACATTGAGTGTAATAGATTAGTAAGAGAGGAAGGCAGGTTACTGAAGGTCTTACACATTATTCTGTAGAGGTTTTAATTTTTAAATCTATGTCCATAATACTTAAAAAGTTTGTAGTACTTACTAGGGATACAATTTCCTAAATTATTATTATTATTATTATTGTTATTGTTATTGTTATTATTATTATTTAATGTCTGTCTTCATTACAAGACCATAAGCTCTGTTTGAGCAGAATTGTATCTAATTCACCATTCTTAGCACATTATGCCTGCTACATAATCAGTGCAACAAAAATATTTGCTAAATTCTATGAATAAATCTTCAAGATGAAGACCAATGAAGGATTTTAATACAGTAAAAAGAATATATTAGTAGAGTGAATTTGAGCATCAAGGAAACAAGTTAAAATTCTTTTTCGGTAAGCTAAGATGTAAATAAGACATGAATCTAAGATGTGGTTTGGACAATTAGGTAGATGATAAAGCGCTTTGATGAAATAGGTCTTTAGATAGAAATTTATGCCAAATTTGTATAAAATGCCTATAGATCCTATATTTAATCTTTTGGAAATCACATTTATTATATATAATCATAATGTCCCTAGGAAAGTGATGAGCAATATATGGCCTGTGGGAAATATGCTGCATTTTTACAGGAAGGCTCTCATCTAATAGATGAGAGAATTGAGGCCAAGAAAGGGTCAAATTCAGCCAAGCTGTGTCTGTTGGACTTCACCCCCTTATGTAATCAACTGGTTATTTCTGGGAGATGGAAGATGAAGTTAGGTGGGTTATTTATTAGATAACATTAAAATGAAACATAAAAAGAATGCTGAACTTTTATTTGGCAGGGTCTAGTCATTGAGATAGAAACAACTCTACACATTTCAATTAGGAGAGAGGGTGGGGTGTAGCAGTGTGGACAGAACAATGAATTGGACACAAAAGAATTTGAAAGACTAGAATAGAAAAAAGAGATGGGAGTGGCAAGTTTGGGAACAAAAAGTAATATTAGTGAACCCATGAATCTGCACCTGCTCTGTGCCATTAGAGATGCTATTACAGTCAGTCCTGGATTCAACAAATAAATATCACCTCCATCAAGGCTGGACCTGCTATAAAAGGGAATGGCTCTTGTCTGAGTATGGAACAAATCACCTCAGCCCAGTTAATATCATGGCAATTGCCAGGAAACTGCTGCTCTGCTGGTACCAGAAGCAGAAAATTTCCTTTTTCTTTTTTGCTTATTTTCTTCTCGTGCCTCCTATTTCAAAATTTAAAAGAAGTCAGATATTGAGGAAGCCTAAAAAATATAATTTGCTGGAAACCAGTTCCATCAGTTTAGAGCAGAGCTTAGAAGGGTGGGAATGGATCTGGGAGACAACAGGTGAAAAACTGGCACAGATGGCATTTCAAAACAAGTGAATTGTGAATTATTTCTCAGTAAGAACCCTGGCAAAGTGATTTCTCTCTAAGGACAGACAATCCTTTTCAGATTTCCTGGATATGGATGACCGACCATGTAGTATGAAAGGATTCATAATGAGATAAGACATTAAATAAAGAAGACACAGCAATAGGAAAACAAAATAACCAATTAAAAAATGGACCATAGATCTTAATAGACACCTCACCAGGAAAGACTTATAGATGACAAATAAGCATTTGAAAAGATGCTGTACATCATATGTCATCAGGGAAATACAAACAAAAATGTGGTACCATTACACATCTATTAGAATAGCCAAAGTCTGGAACACTGGCAACACCAAATTCTGGTGAAATGTATATCAACAGGAACTATGGTTTACTGCTGGTGGGAATACAAAATGGACACAACCACGTTGGAAGACAGTTTGGTGGATTCTTATAAAACTAAACATACTCTTATCATGTATCCAGCAATCATGCTCCTTGGTATTTATCCAAAGATGCTGGAAACGTGTCCAAGCAAAAACCTGAACATGGGTAATATAGCAGCTTTATAATTGCCAAAATGGAAGCAAACAATGTGTCTTTCAGTAGGTGAATGTATAAGTAAACTGTGATACGTCCAGAGAATGGAATGTTATTCAGAGCTAAAAATAAATGAGCTATGAAGTAATGAAAAGACTAACTTTAAATGCATATCAGCAAGTTAAAGAAGCCAGTCCAAGAAGGCTGTATACTATTCAGCAGTCCCCAAACTTTTTGGCACCAGGGACTGGTGCTCCTATGAGAATCTAGTGCCTGATGATCTGAGGTGGACCTGAGGCGGTGATGCTAGCATTAGGGAGCAGCTGCAAATACAGATGAAGTTTTGTTTGTTCACCTGCCACTCACCTCCTGCTGTGTGGCCTGGTTCCTAACAGGCCACAGACTGGAACTAGTCTGTGATCCAGGGTTGGGGACCCCTGTGCTAAATGAATTCAACAAAAGACATTCTGGAAAAGGCCAAAACTATGAAGACAATAAAATGATCAGCGTTTGCAAGGGGTTTGGGGTCAGGGAGGAAGAGATGGATAGGCAGAGCATGGAGGATTTTTAGGGCAGTGAAAATACTCTGTATGATATGATAATGAATATGCGATTATACATTTGCCCAAACCAATTGAATATACAACACCAAGAGTGAACCCTTAGGGCTTTGGGTGATTATTATGTGTCAAAGTAGGTTTATACTTGGTAAAAAAAAAAAAAGTCTATCTATGCATATACATATATATGTGTGTGTGTATATACACACACACACACACATATATGTGTATATTAGCAAACTCGTGTGTGTGTGTATACATATATATGTATACGCACATACACACACACACATTCTGGTGAATTATATTGGTAATAGTGGGAGCTATGCATTTGTGGGAGCAAGAGGATATATAGGAAATCTCTCTACTTTCCATTTTATTTTGAATATAAAACTGGTCTAAAACATAGACTTAAAAAATAAAGAAGAGACAGTGGAATATGTTTCACTTCTTAGTATTATTAGTTCATGTTTTCCAAGTATTGTACTTTCTATTTAACTATAAGTATAATCTTCACTATTACTTCTTCAAACAAAAATAAGCACTAATAAAATTGAGGTATTCTGTATCTTAATTGACCTCTGAAATACTTAAAAATATATTTTCGATATGTCAGGGGCCTTTATTGTCCTGTGTCCTGTGGGATCTGCTGTAATATTTTATAAATGGAGGACTCTTTAAAGCTGCATTTCTAACCCCTGTATTTAACCCATATTACATTTGTTTTTCCTCTAATGAAGTTGATTCTTATTAATCAACTGGAGAAGAGTATGAATCATGTAATTTTAGTTCTTTATTTCATAGAAGAGAAAACTGAGGGACAGAAAGTTTAGATGATTGCTCAAGGTCACAAAACAAAAAGTGAAACCATATTTTATTTTCCTTTCTACCATTGCTCTTTGCACTGAAATACAGTTTCAGGAGTCTTGGGATATATTCTTTCCTCTGCACTTAACTCAATCTATAGCCTTGAGCTCAGTCATTCAACACATATTTATTGAATGACTGCTGTGTGCTATGTAGTATTCCAGAAAATAGGAATATAAAGATGATAGATGCATATAATCATGTTCACTAAGAACAAGGTGCAGTGGAGAAATAACACAAAATAAATTCTCCAATGCTGATAATTAAAATTAATCGGGCGTATTAGATGGAATCTAAGACTCTTGGTTGAAAGTGTTATCACATTTGCTACCATATCTGAAATATATTAATTCAATGCTTTAGATCTTTTGTTTCTAATTTATAAAACTATCCTGATAGATAAGTACTACTATCCCTACTTTCCAGGTAAAAAAGTCATTAATTTGCCTAATTGCTACCTGCTTAACATAGAAAACCTGAATTTCAACCCTGGTAAATCCAAAATAGACACTATCCAAAATACCAAGCTGCTATTGGTTTTCATTTTTGTTTTGAAGGAAAATTTTCATATCCATAGAACTAGTAATTGGGAGAAAAAGAAGGCAACTTTAGGCTCACTAAGAAACACTTATATTTATGCTTTCTCTGAATGTAATCTTTCTCCACCCATATGCATGCATGCACCAAGTACACACTCCTTCCATTAAGCAAGAGTTCTCTAGGGTCTACATCAGGGCTGTTTAATAGAACTTTTTGCAATGCTGGACATGTTCTCTGTTTGCACTGTTCAGCATCATAGCCACTGGCCTTATGTAGCTGTTGAACACTTGAAATATGGCAAGTTTGACAGAGGAACAGAATGTTTAATTTTAAATGATTTAAACTTAATTTAAATATAATTTAAATTTAAATAGCTGTGTGCCTGTTGAGTACTTGGAACTTGGCTGGTGACACTGAGGTAATGAATTTTTAATTTTATTTAAATTTAAATAGCAATATTTGGTTAGTGGCTAGTGAAGTGGCTAATGGATATTGCAGGTCTGTACACACTTGAATGTGCTCAAGTAGATTTTAGAAAACCGGTGGAAGCCATACAATTGAATACTATAATGTGTGTCCCTGCGAAAATTTCTTAAGGTAGATTGTTCTATCAAATCCTGAAGGTATTTTATAAGGTATTAAAAAACATTCCTTTCCAGAGGAGCGTGGGACGCCTTTGTGCTTTTATAATTTCTAACCCTTGTATTTAACCTATATTACATTTGTTTTTCCTCTAATGAAGTTGATTCTTATTAGATGTTGCCTCCAAATCTCTGGATATTGAAACTTCACCAGCACAACATATAAAAGTGAAGTGGGATTTTCAATAATTTTCATAAAACATGATCAGACACTTCATTCAAGTAACAGCAGTCTCCTCTTTTCGCAGTTTTGTTTTCCATAGTTTCAGTTACCTGTGGTCAGCTGAGGTTAGAAAATATAAAATGGAAAACTCCAGAAATAAACATTTGTAAGTTTCAATTTGCACGCTGTTCTGAATAGTGTAATGAAATCTCTCACTGCCCTGCTCCATCTTTCTCCACCCATCCAGATGTGAACATCCATTTGTCCAGTATCTCCTCCATGCTGTCTATTATATACTTTCTGCCTGTTAGTCACTTAGCAGCTATCTTCATTATCAGATCCACTGTTGCGATATTGCAGTGCTTGTATTCAAGTAACCTTTATTTTACTTACATAATGGCCTTAAAGTTCAAGAGTAGTGATGCTGGCAATTCAGATATTCCAAAGGAAGCCATAACACTCTTTCTTTAAAGTAAAAGTGAAAGTTCTCAAAGTAATAGGGAAATTAGAAAAAAAGTATGCTGAGGTTGCTAAGATCTGTTGTAAGAACAGATCTTCTATCCGTGAAATTGTGAAGAAGGAAAAATAAATTTGTGCTGGTTTTGCTGTCACACCTCAAACTGAAAAAGTTAACAGTTACAGTGCATGTAAGTGCTTAGTAAAGATGGAAGAGGCACTAAATTTGTGGGTGGGAGACATGAACAGAAAACATGTTCAGATTAATGGCAACATGTTACACTGGAAAGCATTGAGCCTATATGAAGACGTCAGCAAGGGATCCTCTGAAATGGTGACACCAAACCATTACCGCAAGAAAGAGATGGTTACACAGATTCAGGAATAGATTTGGACTGAAAAAAAAAAAAAAATTAGAGAGAGAGGGTGGGAGAGAGAACTAGAGAGACCATATTCACAATATATTTATTGTTATAATTATATTTTACTATTGCTTATGTTTTACTATGCTTAATTTATAAATTAAACTTTATTGTAGGTATATAGGTATAGGGAAAAAAAACAGCATAAATAGGGTCTCGTACTATCTGTACTATCTTCAGGTATTCAGGGAGTCTTGGAATATATCTCCCATGAATAAGAGAGGCCTACTGTACATACATTTAAAATAGTATACCAAACAAGATATGAAAAAAAAAAGTTTTAATTCCAAGACTGTGTTGATTTTATGGTGATTGCTGATGTTCATAAGCAAATATTTTGTTCTGGATTTTAGTAAATTGGGAAATATGTTCTTTACATACTTATCATCATCTTTATCATCTAAAAGTTCTCATTGAGTCAATTCATCCATCCATTCTTCGAACACTTCTAAAGGTTGTACTTTGTGCTGGTCACTGTATTTAGCGCTAATGATACAAAAATAATCAAGAAGTAGTCCCCTTGGGCAAGGACCTAGCAAGCAATCTGGTAGATGACCAAAAAAAAGTGACACTAATTGTAAAACACTGTGATAAGTATTAGAATAAAAGTGAAGAATTTTTAAATGCCTGTTTAATGCTGGGTCCTGTGCTGAGTAAGTATGTGCATTTTCTCCTATAATCCCCATAGGCATTTCTTTCTGTTAGTTACTATTATTTTCTACAGTTTACAAATATGAAAAACAAGACTGTATACTGTTAAATAACAGTATGAATACTGTTAAATAGGGAACTAAACCATCTAGCCATAAGTAGTTGTACCCAGTATATTCTTACGCTAAAGAAGTTGGAGAGAAAGGTCAAGAGTTGAGGACGTCTATGGCCACACTACCCTGAACAAGCCTGATCCTGTCTGATCTCAGAAGCTAAGCAGAGTCAGGCCTGATTAATACTTGGAAACCACCTAGGAAGACCAGGTGCTGTAGGCATAAATAAATAGACAAACAAACTAACAAACAAATAAAATAAGGGATTGTAAATTGACAATTGCAATCTGTGAGGTCAACCAAGGGTTCCCTTGCCTAAAAAAAAAAAAAAAGAAAAAAGAAAAGAAAAAGAAAAAGAGTTGAGAGAAGGCAATGGAATGCATATAAGGGTACATTTTTATTATATTTCTTGGTGTATTTGCTAAGCACTAGAGATTCAGGAAGAGTATCAAGACTCTTAAAGTCAAATTAAATTAAATTACTTTTACCCAGACTCTGAAAATTTTATTTTCCTTCTATCGTCTTCTAATTAATGCCCTATCTAAATCGATCTATATCAAAGGTGATTGGATTTTAATATAATGTAAGTTAATTGGTGACACTTCATTATTTTAAGCATATTAGCATAGTCTTAGAATACTGTTTTAGAATGCCATTGACTACTTTTATCCTCTGTTCTTTAGTGTAATGAATCTGAAACAGAAATGACACTCTTCCAGTGGATTAGCCTTATCCAGTACAGGATCTTGCTGTCGCAAGAGAAAGGACTGTGCTTGGATCCAACTATAGAGTTTGCAAGGCCCAGTGTAAAATGAAAATGCAGGAGACACTTGTCAAATATTGTTAAGAATTTTGGCAAGTCCACAAGTGCATTAAACCAAAAGTAGGGTTGTTGTTTTGTAGGACCCTGTGCAACTGCATGAACTTGTGAAGCCAACCTTGATAACATTTTTTTCTAAAGCATATAAGTACTTCTCAGAATGTGATGTAAATACATATGCTGTGTAGTAGAGAAGATTAAAGCACCTGTCCCTCAAACTTCAGTCCTGTCTTTGGAAATGACCTACATAGCCCTTCCTGAAGGAGTAGGTCCAGCTGCTTATACTTGTATGAAGTAACTCCATATGTGGCTGCAGATGACTGGTTTATGTCTAAACATCTAATCCAAGCTGAGCCAGTCAAATTTGTCTCTTGAGAATTTGAACAAGGGACACAGAAACATTTTCAAAGATTATAAAACACTGAAGTTGTGAGCTTTGTAGATTTGGGGTTAATGAGAGAAGCTTTAAAAGCTTTGTGGATAAGAAAAAGTTATGGGAAAGCTGGATTTAAAACACTTACATCAACCATGGGTTGTAGAGCCCAGGAAAACCAGATATAGCAAAGAGAAGGTGGGGGAGTGAGGGAAAGAGAGAGAGAGGGAGGGAGAAGGGGGAAGGGAGGGATTGAGTGAGGACTAGGCTGTAGGGGGATGGGTATTCATTTTCTACTAGTCCTTTAACAATTAATACTATCTTGTGTGGCCATTTTAGGTTTTCATATCATTTTAAATAATGAGATATCATTTTAAATAAGAAAGAGAGAAATGGAGAACAGATGATGATTATGATTTTCATGAACTTTTTTCATTCCCTTGTGTCCTTTCTTTCCTTTAATATAAATCCCCTGTTAACTCCTGTTAATTTCACTGAATTGCCATTTCTTTCAATCAAATGGCCCTTGATAATTAAAGCTATGGTGTAATTTCAGTGAATTGTGTGGGAAATTGAATTAAAAGTAAATTCAGCCTGTCTTTCATGAATATGACACTTTCTACTGTGAAAATTGTGAATGTATTATAATGTTGGTATTATTACTCATTTGAAAATAACAATGACAACAAAACCAAACTAGCACCCAAAGTCCAGTTGATTGGCACAACACAAGAACTATAATTGGGACAGAAGGTACTGATTGCTATTATAACCATGCGGGAATGTTGCTTTCTGGTACAATTTTATAGGACGTCACTATTTAATGGGAATACTAAAATACTTTTCCATTTTCTTTATTTTTTTTCTAACATTCCTAACCAAATCAACAATTTTCACTGTTGTCGATTATATTGAAGCAAATTGCTTGTTCTATTTTTTAAAATTAGTTGATCTATTTTTACTATTTCATGTCAATCTACCTTGCTGAAGTACATTTCTAAAATATACTTATGCTCATACTTTTATTTTTATCCATTTATCTGCCCACGTATGTTGTCAAAATGTGTTTTGTTTGACAATTATTTCAGTGAGATTTTGAGATTTTAATGGAAATTTTAAAATGGAAGAAAATTTTGACAAATATATTAATTTGAGGGTAAAAATGTTCTTATTTTCCCTTAAGTAGAAATTTTAAATGATCTAATGAGATCCATACACTATGTTGAATTTTTATTTTAATTAAAATTATTTGAGTGACATTGGTTAATAAAATCAAACAGATTTCAAGTATACAATTCAAAAGTACATCATATGCATATTACATTGGATGTTCACCACCCAAAGTTAAATTTCCTTCCATTACCAAATATTTGACCCCTTTACCCCTGTCTCCTACTCCTCTGCCCACCTTCCCTCTGGTAACCACTGATCCACTGTCCATGTCCATGGGTCTCTATTTGTTTGTCATGTTTGTTTGTTTAAATGTTTTTAATCTAAAATTATGAAGAATCTTTAAGAAAAGAGACAATAGATCTTTTATAATCATTTGTTAGATTTCAAAGGTGTGTAACTGATAAGTATTTCTACCAACAATGCTATTTCATCCTAGTTTTACTAGCCTAAATTATTTTTTTCTCTCTTTTCTCCAGACCTTTCGCTCTCTTTCATCTCTGCCGTGTCCATTTTATTTTATTTTATTTTATTTTATTATTTTATTTTATTCTATTTTATTTTATTTTATCTTGTTATTTTATTTACTAATCTGATATTTTTTTAGTAGTCTTCTCTACAATATCTTTTTAGTGAAGGAACCGTATATATCTTAGCCATGTTTATCTTAATTATTGAGTTTATCTTTTTTACTGTTTGTCTATAAAACTTTTATTTTAAATGTCTTAAATTGTCTGCATATTGCAATTGTTAGAGTTCATTTATTATCAATTAATAAAAATATGTTTTTTTGTAATAAGAAAAGAACACTTTTTTTGAAGGTCATTAATTATAATGATGGATATTTTTGCTTTTTTTAAGAGACTGGGTTATTCTAATCCTGTCTGATTGGGTGTATCTTTTGGAGGTGGTGAAAGGGATGCTAAGGCTGCAAAAACCAAAGTTCTTCTAATAGCTTGGCTTTCATCCCAGAACTGCAAGAGAATACCCCCAATCATGTTTCAAACACATCTGATGGTAACTGCTTTTGTATAATAGGTAACATTTCCCTGCTTATTGATACAATTCAACATAGGATAAACCATTCCTTAGTTATATGAGAAAATATTTTACTTATTTTTTTTCTTGTACCTATTGTTGGCAAGTTTGTCTTTTTTTTTTTTTTTCCTGGAAACACTACAAAAATCTTATTTTGACAAATATGTTAGACTTTGTTCTACCTAGTAAAACTGGATGAAATATTATGTCTTGAATGCAGGAGTTTTTAGACATTTAACTTTGCAGTGGAAAGGTTTCTTTTCCTAGGTTAAAGGTTTTTTGACTGACCTTTTATACAAATAGTAGTTGAACCAACCAAAGAAGTTATATCATTTTCATAATTTAGCACAATAGAAGTAGGTGGCAATTTAATAATTAATTTATTATTTTATAAATAGTAGAGGCCATGGCATGTAGAAATGTATAAACCTATTAATAGCAAGTGTCATGTAATATATTATTCTGGGAAATGGGAATCCTCAAATCCTAGATACTATTATGAATATAGAGAGTGAAGGCAGAAATTGTGGATAATATTTAATGATCAGAAAATTGAAATGAAGGATTGAAATCAATAAGGAAAAATGATAAAACATGATTCAGAAACTTCTTAAGTATATTTTACACCCACACAGGTGAAAAAATATAAAGCTAAGAGGTTTACAACTGGAAATGATCTTGGAAATTACAGTTTTCAGCCCCTATTTTTCTATGAAGAGACTAAAGGTTTATAAGATCATCAGGTAACTTCTCCAGAGAAGTAAGACTCATTGGAGAAAATATGATATCCTGAGAAAAGAGCCATTGTAAATGAGAAAGCATATTGTCATTTAAGGGCTAGGAACAGTAAGTAGAGTTCAAAGACATATGGAGAAGGTTTAGCTACATACTTAAAGGCTTGATCATTAAGGTTCTTCACCAAATATATTTAGAGTGGGTATTTGCACAGTACTAAGAGATTAAGAAATTGAGCCCTATGACTTCTCTTTTTTGAAAGTGAGATATAGATGTCATGTCTAACAGAGGTTTCCCATACTACCTCTCCACGTAATAATAGAGGGGATATTAAGAGAACAATAATGCTATGAAAAAATAATAGCAGTCTCCCAGAAATTTGATAGTAGTTATCAAAATGCAAAATTTTTCATTCTTTGCCCTCACAATTCCATTTCTATAAATCTAATCAACAGAGAGATACTGATACAAATGAGCAAAAACTCATAATGAAAGCATTCATTGACCAAATAAGTAACTACAGTATTAAAAACACTATAGACACCCAGAGTTAGAAAAAGAAGTTAATTATCATATATATATGCACAGTCTTTAAACAAAATGAATTGAATTTATGTATGCTGCTATTGAAAGTGCCCTAAAGTATATTGACAAACAAAGTCAGGTAAAACTCACTGCATGTAATACAATCTTATTTGTGTTTTAAAAAAGAAGTGTTCATCTTTGTAGGAGAGATTATATGCCTACTTATCTGTATATTTGGGAAAAATCTCTAGAAGTGCACATAAGAAGCAAGATGCAACCGTTTTAGGGATGCAATGCGAGGTTGTGAAGATAAATTATTACTGTGAATCATTTTATACTGTTTAGATTTTTTATGTATATACATTACCTTTTTAATTAAAAAAAAATAAAGGTAGTTGAGATAATCTCATAGTCTATGACTTGAGACATCTCAGTATATTCACAGAAATTTCAAACTCCTACATTTTTTTTTTTAAATTCCTGTAGGGTCCCAGGCACATTTAAGAGTGATGTTCCACTTGCAACTGTTATATCTCTAAGTAATGTCTTCTGCATCGCTAGGAGCTATGCTTCCTGCCTCCTACTATATTCTGATCTCCCTGGGAAGGATGGACAGGGGCATGATAATTCCCGACGTGCTCCTGTGATTCTCTGCATAGAGGCATTGCTAGAGGTCACATGCTGGGCTCTAGACACTGTCAGCAGGAGGCATAGATTGATTATGCCTCAGCCCAATTCTTATGTCCAGACTTAAATATAATTAAAAATACTATAGGACAAATGGCCATGATAAACCCTATCATCTAGGATGACTCTAGCAAACAACTTGAAGTCCCAGAAACTGGATTGCATCCACTGGGATAGGCACAAGACCCCACCTAGGGATAGAGTGGGTTTCCCTTCTTACAGAGAGAGGAAGTAGGAATACCTTGCCCTGTGGCTAGCTTGGTCCTGAGTGTTGTCACCTAGCAGTGTGAGGATACTGCTGCTTCTCCAATGTGAGAGACTTTTTCAGGCTTTTCATGGAAAAGTATAATTTCCACTTCTTTCTCTTTCTGTTAGGGGACTGAAAGAGAATATAAACCTCCTGCCGCAATCTGCAGTGGCCCTCTTCTAGTCAGATGTGTTATTTTTGCAAGAATGTAAGTTGGAGTGAGAAAAGATGAATTGACTGATGTAGAGTTTGGTAGTTGTTGAGATTTAAATGTGATAGATGCAAGACTCTTGGATGGGTAGAGACTGGAGGTAAAAGCTGAAAAACTTGGTGGAGACAGAGCAGTGAATGCAGTTAGCATTAATGTAATGGCAAGGTGGAGAGCTAGAGGAGAAAAAGAGCAATTAGGGAGATCGTTTTATAAACTATGTAAATGCCTAACCAATGTACTGTATACTTGAGACTAAAATAAAATAAAATAAAATAAAATAAATAAAATAAAATAAAAAAAATAAAATACAAAACAAAATAAAAAATAAAATAAAATAAAATAAAATAAAATAAAATAAAATAAAATAAAAAAACAAGACAGTTAAACATGATCAAGTAGAAAAAGGGATAGTGGCAGAATAGAGTATCCATATTGAAATAATAGTTTTGAGTCAGTAGGATAATGAAGTTTAAGGTTTCAACTTTCAAGCCATTCTTGATTTAATAGTAAAGTTGAGACTATGGGGACCAAAGAGGTCTTTATTAATAGGGAATTTAGAAACTATTGCACTGGTATGTTGAAATCCCCCAAGTTCATAATAAGGAGAAAAAAGCTTTGTTTCATTTTCCTGGACAATGTAAGGAAGCAACCTATAAGTCAGTAGAATACAGAACAAAATAGGTTAGGCTAAGAATAATACTGGCTGAAAGCAATATGGTATGGCACCAATTTGGAGTTACACAAATGATGCCACCATCCCAAAACACCATTGACAGAGTGAATGCAAGTGTGAAACTCTTAAAATTTCTGCCAGGTTGTATTTAGGAGAAAAGTTAATCATGAATTGAAGCAAAATGATACTGAATCAGTCCTTTGAAGAAGCAAATATAGAGGTGGTGTTTGCTTGAAGACTCCAAGGACCTGATCTTGGTGGTACTGGCATGATATTGAAGACATTCATGGAAAGTAGAAAATTGATATTGATAGAATATGTGGAAAGAGAGTACTTGAAGTGTTAATTAAAGATGGAGAGATGAAAGGCAGCATGTTCCCAGTCTCAGGATTTGTTGTTCTTCTGGGGGATGTGTTGTTACTTTTTCAACTCGGCTTATGTCAAAGTCCTAGGTGAATGGCCTAGAAGCAATAATGAGAAGCAAGGGAAATGAATCATAATGATAAATGTGCAATATTAATTACAGAGGTGTATTAAAGTCTTTATGCTATCAAAGGAGAGCTAGTTTTTCGTTTCTGAAAAGCAAATTTGGAAATATTTGGATAGCAATTGGAGAATGAAAGAAAGTTAGTATTAGAGTGAATAAGGCCTTAACCTATACGAAATGGGCAATGGCACTGTGTAATAAATATCTTTATAGGAAGAGGGAGAGGTGGAGAATGAACTCGTGTTTGATCATATGTAACAGATATATTTCCCCTTTGCACAGTCCATTTTGTAGCATCTGTGTTGGACAGTTCTATGGATATTTATAGCATTTCACCTGAAGCAAACACTATGGGGGCATTTCTGCTTTTTTGCCTTAGGCTATCTCCAAGTTACAGTGTCCCTCAACCCATAGATGTGTATGTATGGGGTAGGGTGGAGGTTAAGGATACCCCAAAACCATCTTTAACTAATGATGGAAAAATGTCTGTAGATAATTTCACCAGGATCCATGTCTTACAGTATGACAATTCTGAGGTGGCTTCTACAAGACTCTTCAGAGTATCTCCACAAATCTCCAAAGAGATTGATTTTTCACTTACCCAAATCAATAACTAGATCAGTGAAGCACACCAAGTTGGCTTTCACCTTCTCTACTCTCTCATTTCTGCTCCCTGGAATTAACTCCCGAATAATCTAACTACACCCAAATCCTCATGTCAGGCTCTAACTTAAGGAAATTTAAATTAAGGCAGTACTTTATTTATTTTCTCAGTAAACAGTTTAGCAATGGGAAGTTGTGGATAATGAAAATGTTTAGAAAATAAAACTGTAGTGAATGTTCTATGGAAATCGATCAACAATGGGTTATAGTGAGAAACAGCTTTGTATTTGCATTTTTAATTAAACTATCTCCTGGGTCAGTTTTCTCTTCTTTCATGTGTGATATACTTAGGTTTAATTGTTATGGGATTGTTACTTATGGAATCCCACCTATACATCCTCATTAATCCCTCCAGAAGGAAGAAATTCTTGGAAACATTCAAGGCACTAGGAATAAAGGGATGATGAGGGTGGGTAACTTGATAAGGCAGAAAAAAACAATTTAATGAATAACAGAAAGGAGTTTGAGAGGGAGAAGGAGGCTATTCTATGAGTGATTTTCTCTTTTTTGCTCCTTTATCCAAACATTTTTATAAGTTAATTTACTTTTTATTTTTTAAAAATCTGTTGTTCTCTCCAAGTGTAGTAGAGAACTCCCAAGAGTTATCAAATAGTTTCTTTGAAAAACACAGACAACATAAAGGTAAAGAGGGCTCTTCCTCAATCTGAGGATTTACATTCTCTTTAAGGGGGAGCAATAATCCTCTGGAAGGGCCATAAACTGATGGATAGGGACTTTGTCCTCAGAGAGCTAAACCTACCCACTTTGTTATTTAGCTTTATGCTCCAAGATGCACCTAACCTCTGCTGGAATCAGTCCTGTCACATTCTTCCTAAGCCTTTTCTCTTATGGGGAAGACAGGGAGGGGGAAAGCAGGGTGATTATTTGGACCAAACAACAGATTAAAATCTTTCTCCATTTTTCCAACTCTCCCCTTCCCTCTTTTCCTTCAGCTAAAATCTCAGCCTTTGTGAGACTCAACTTCTGAAACTAGAGCCTGACCAGGGATTCACGGTTGTTAGCTCTGCATGTGGAGGTCTCACAGAGTTACCTAACACAACACTGCATACATTCAACTATTAAAAACAATGCTTACATTAATTAAGTATACATGGTTAAGAATTAGATATTCCAAGAGAGAGCTTTTATGTGCTATATGTATTGCCACCCTATAATTCTGAGTACCGTATAGAGCACATATTGGTAAGGCCAGATGGATATAAATTTATATAATTAATAAAATGTTTTCCTTTCCGAATTGAACAAAATCCACCAAATTTAAATTTGCCATAATTGTGTCATACATGAAGGTTTTTGTGGGAAGTGTTCAAGCAGACACATGCAAATTCTTCCTCTTATTTTCCTGTGTGATTTATTGGTTATGTGTTCACAGTTGGTTGCCACCCAAAATTTGATGCACATTAACAGTGTCCTAAAGATCATTTGCATTTCTCCAGTGAGATATTGTGCTGCTTTCCCCCCATGGAGACTCTGTAATTATGCTGAAACCTTTTGTCTGTGACATTGGCAGTTCTCCTGGAGTGCACACAACTCCCGGCATTCTACAGATGTTGCTCTCAGTTAATCTAGTGGCAAAGGACGCATGGTTTTGTTCACATTCTGGAAACCACTAGTGAGAATCTCAGTGCCTCCACTTTTATATTTGTCTTTAGAATTTGCACAAGTTATTCAAATCGGCTGTGTGATGCCCGAAGCGAGGGACACCACATGGTCAGTGGCTTATGATGATACTCTAAGCTGTATTTTTGGGTCTTTCAGATGTTTCACTTTTCATGGCTTTCACAGAACAGCTGAGCCCTCATCGGTGGTGGCTGAGCCCCATGGGTTCCCATTTTCAAGTACTTAAGCTCCTGTAGTGATTGATGTCATAGATGAAAATACATCAGTAGGCCTGATAGATGGAGTAGAAAATGCACATTTCTCCATTTAATAGCTGTGTGGCAGAGAGTATCTACTTCTTTGTGTGATTGATAGCGAAGGTCTCCTTATTCTTAGGAAGAAAAAAAGCAACAGCTTCTGTATAGAGAGTTAGAGTACTTAAATTTAAAAAGAGACCTTGTTTTATATATGTACTTCAATCAACTTATATAGGAATTTTTTAAATCACATCCCAGGCTTGTGCCCAACATTAAACATGATTAAATATTCTAATTTAAATTTTATTTCTTTTTTCAAGTTTTGCAGATGTTGAAGTGCATTGTCTGAGAACTCTGAGAAGGCTCATGAATGTCTTAGCTGTTCGCAGCTACTGCTATAGCTCTGCTTTTCCTCTCCCTCAATATCTCTTCATATTATTCTGAATAATCATGGTTATAAATATATTTTTAGCTCATGATTGATTGCAATTTTGGTGAAATCCATTAGTAAAATTAACATGTAACCATAGATCTATTAAAACACTATCACAAACAAATAGCATATTGTTCTTCATACAGTGCCAAGGGATAAAAGATAAATTACCAGTATTCATCTCTTGACAAAACATAAAACAATCTGTTATTGTTCCTTCCTCTATTGCTTTGTGTCTTCCTCTTCTATATTTGTAAATTTGCAAGCTGTTGATAAATTTACAAATGTCGGTTAAGACAACAATTTTTTTGGGGAAAAAAGGTCTTGATGTTGCAAAATAGTGCTTCTCTGGGTTTCATTGATAAGAGAAAATATAATAGGAAAAGACACATTATAAATATAGTATGTGAATTTCTTCTTTGTCCTGAATGTGTCAGATAAGAGGAGATGAGGTGTTTTCTAACTTACTAGTCAAAGTTACTCTAAATAAAAGTTGGTAATATACAATATTATAGCATCTGAGAAAGTACCAAAAAATAGTAATGTTTTTTGTTTGTTTGTTTGTTTGTTTGTTTTTGTTTTTGTCCAGGAGGCCCAGAGCGTGGTAGTATGTTCATGTTTTTACTCTGGCCCATGGCTGGTGGTAAAATTTTGCGGTTCTGGAATTGGGACTTTAGTACCATGTCCTGAGGCAATTATTAAAAAATCATTTGTAACAATCATTAATCAAAACTACAGACTGTAAATCAATCAAGACTGATGTCAATGTATGAAACAAAATGAGAAAAACTATTTTCAGTAGCAGAAACAATATAATTCTCTATCAATGCCTGCCCTAACTCTTTTACAGATACTGTTGTATGTTATAAACTGACTTGAAATAATAAAGTTGATTTGTTAGGTTATATCTAGAGAAAGACTCATATGACCTGTAATACTATGATACTGAAAATTGGAAGGCTCAGCAAAATCTACAGCAGATGATTTGCCTCCAAAGATAGCTTGACCTGCCTCTCAGGTGATTCAGGAACTCTTACCTGAACAGTGGTGAGCTCACATGGCCAAATTTTGCTTCTAGAATTGTGGTTAACATTCTTAATGTTACTAATTATAGTCAGTTGTATAGGGAACTTTCTATTTGCCTCTATTTTGTCATATATCTGTTTGTCCACTGAAGCTTTTGCACAGTGTGTAAAAGATTAAGTTTTCCACATGTACCTCTTACATGCCATTTTTAAAGATGTTGCTTGAATCATTTCTTTGAGGCTCTGTTTAGTATATTTATTGACAATCTATTATGCTTCATTCACTGGGTTTCACTGACGAGGAAGCAATGTTTTATATAAATAAATCAGGCATATAATTCCAACCAAATTTTGATCTGGGGAATTGTGTTAGATAATATTCGTTGTTTGCACAATGTACATTTTCACCTTATTTTTAATTAACAAATTCCGATTTTATTCTGGGTGTTAATGTTTCCAATTTAAAAATCTATTTCAAATTTTTTTTGTAGTAAGGGTGCCTATGTGCCTCATTCCTGACTACCCACCAAAGAGCTAGAATTTGCTGAGATTTCTAAGAAAGTTTTATTTCTTCCTCATCGCTTCTTTTTTCTCTTTTGCATGAAAAACTGATATGATACCTAGAGGTACTGCTTCCATCATGCAAACACAAAAAAATTAAGAGAATGTCACAAATAATAGCTTTAATATATATAAGCCACTGATCAAAACTAAGAACATCTTTTCTCAGAATTTTTGTTATATGGAAAAAAATGCATGCACATGTATTTCATTTATATGCCTGTTTGTGTTTTCATTTATTCAGGGCCAGACTATCACTCACTGACATAAAAACATTGGTCCCAAGGGATATTCGTAGTTATTATCAGGATAAAGCAAATTGTGGTAGTGTCTCATTGCCAAATAAGAGTTGATGAAAACATGCTTGACTAAAAAAAATCAAATTATTTTGTTGCATGTCTTCTTAGATATTCTAATACGATAAGATGAAGTTTTTATTCTTTAAGAGGTGACTCGAATATAACATTTCAAATTAATTTGATCAGGGAGTTCATTTTCAGTGTTTCTACTGTGACTAGTATCTCATGGAATAATGGTGCTAATGTAGAGAAAGTCACATATAAATATAAATTAACTACAATAGAGGATATGAAGAGATAAATGCAAATAACTTTGTTGTCATGCAATGAAAGAGAGCTTTGCTCACTTTGGGTTTTAAAGAGACCTTTTGAGAGAGTGGACTGCTGAACCGAGCTATTTTTCATTTATTTTTTCACCTTCAGTGATGATCTATTTACACTAATTTGTATAAGTCTTTCTTGGTCTAGATGTATTTTATAACTTATTTATAAATGGCCAATTAAAAACTATATCCCTTGAACAGAAGAGCAAATGTACTTGGATCAAGATAAATAAATAAACAAACTGGGAATTAAAGTAAGCTTCAGTTTTATAAGTTTTGTGCTATAGCTAGCTGAACTAATTGGGCATAAAGCAGATTTTATTAAGGCCTGTGTATATACTATGTGTATAATGTAAATAGCACTTTTCAAAATTATGCCAAAAATATCTAAAAAAAAAATGATCTCTAAGGTTGGAGAACTGATTAATCTAACAATACCTTCTGCACTTTTCATCTTCACAGTGGGCCACAGGCAGGCAGGAGAAGAAACCTCTCTCCCCACTCTTCATTTCTCAATATGGACCTTCAGAATCAGGTCCTTGAAACATCTCTTGACATTCAGCTCCTATTCAGGTGCCACATACAGGCTGTGTATGAGGAAGTTGTCTATGGAAGCCACATCAGGGTGGGAGTTCTCACTGCCTAATTGTCCTAGAAGCCTGTCTGTATTGCAAGTAAGACAGTAAACTATGCCTCTACTGCAGTTCAGTTTCTTCATATTTCTCCTTTACACTTGTCCAAAACTTAAACTTTACAAAAGGTAAAGGAAAGAGAGATGCGGCCATTCCCTGAACCAGAAAAAAAAATCATATTTGGTTTGTAAACAAACTGATGTATTTATTTCCTTAGGGAGATAGAGGGCAGGATTTGTGTTCTGAAATATGATTATGTATCATTAGAACATTTTTCTACTTTTCTAATTTTATAAAGTAATGTATAAAAACATTTTTTTGTGGTTGAAATGAAAGTTTAGACCTTTTGCTTGTAAGCCCTAAAGCCAGCTCATGATGTTGGATGTTACTTCCTACATCCAAGGTGCATTTTGGTCCACAGGAAGGAAACATGCTTTTCAAAAAGAGGATGCTGTCAGACTGCACATCTGGATTGACGTATCTTTTACAATGATTGTCTGACCTGATGAGTATTTAAAAGTGGAAAGTGGTTATAGTCCTAGAATCTTTAAATACTGGTTGCTGTTTACCAAATGATAGGTGATGGTTCTCTTCAGGTGTAGTACAAATCACTAAAGACAAATTATCCTACTCTTTAGAAATATTTAAGTCACATCATGATTAAAATATGCTTCTTGAGTAGACTGTTGAAGAAAAAAGCAAAAATAAAAAGGCATTCTAATATAATAGTTTACTACTGGTAAGCTCTGGTTTTATTTTAGCTTTTGTTTAGTTGGTACATTTTTTAATTTTATCATTCAACCTCTTTTAAAAGAGTAAGATAGTTTAGACAATTTTATGAAACTCCAAACCTGTCACAATTTTATCTTCATTATATTTCTAAGGAGAACAATAGATAATATTTAAAGATATTTTTATGATATGATAAAGACATGCTTATCTCAGTTTTACCTCATATATATACATATGTGTGTGTGTGTATACACACACACACACACACACTCACATATATAAAAGTATATAAATATGTAGAGAAAACACACTTATAAAGTATAGTGGGACAATTATTTTTCCTTATAAACAACAGTTTTGTGTGATTGTTTTTTTTTAAGTTATTAAGACTGTGATGAAATGTTCTTATACGAAGCAGTTTGAAAACTGGAATTGAATTAATGGTCAGATCCTGAGACATCTATTCACAGGACAGAAGTTTTCTTTATTGACACCCTTCCTGACCTTCAGTCAGACTCAGTGTTGGCTTTTTCCTACCACAAGCTCATTCTTCCATACCTCAGAGCCTAGGCACACTTCTGAACTATGGTTCAAAGCTTATTATATATTTCTGTTGAGACATTACATTATGGTTGTATACAACCATCATTTATGTCAACAGTGCAAGTGTTTGGCAGTGATACATTTATGGCTCTTGGCCCCAAAGCCAGACTTCCCTATCTCTTGGTAAATTATTTTGCTTAAACTTGGAATTCACTATAGTTCTGATATCCTTCTTCCAATGAGGTAACCCATCTTGTGCTTAAGCAGAAATACTTAAGATAACATAATATCTGAACTTACTTTTTAATATTACTGATAGATGAAGAATGTATTTGTGGTCATGGAAATATCCATTCATTCATTCATTGGTTTTACTCCTGAAACTTCTAGAGTTAAGCCAAGGTACTAGTTTTTTTCTCACACAAATTATGTGACTAAATTTTTCAACTCTGGAAAGTACGGTTATCAACCAGAAAATTTGATAGTTTGATTAGATGGTCATGAAGTTCTCTTCCAAGTCCAATTTTATACATAAATAACATAATAGTACATCAAATTACTTTAGCAGCCTTGCCTAAATACAAAATTAGACAAATGGATTTTTAGCCTTATTCCTTCTTCTTTGTTGTGTGAAAATGAAAAGTTATGGCAAATCATCAGTTATATATTTTACTATAAATATACATGTTATAAAGGCAAGAAATTAATACCTGTTATAGCTCTGAAAAGGAATAAATAAAGAATTCTTGTACATTGAAATCATCTTAATTTATTCTCATAATAAGGTAATATTTCCACATACTTAAATAGTATAATTATTTTATATAAGCGTATTTTAAAAATTCAACAAAAGTATACTTATAATTACATAAAGTATTAGAGGGTTTAGTTGAGAATGACAGTATTTTAATAAGACAGTAACTAAAATATTTTAGATTTATGTTGTTACTTTTCTTTGAATCCTTACATAGCAATTGAAGCTAAGCAATGACTGGAGAGTAAGTGGAAAACTGTATATCAAATGCTTTCAGTGAACTAATAAAAAATTCATGCTGTTTTATAATACAGTATGAACTGATGCAGAATTACCCAGGATTGGCAGGAGGAGGCTATTCTTAGTACAAAGCAGCTGTGTTTATTAGGTAAAATTTGTCATTATAACTGCAAGTAGATTTTGATCAAATTTATTGTATCTGAAGTATTTTTTATTAATCTTTCAAGATAAGAAGGAATTACAAAATGCTACATTGTAAGAGTTTAGTTCTCATTTAAGAAGTAATTGACCATGTACATTACTTTCTCAATTGGTATGTTTAGAAAAAGGTTAGAAGCCATTAGAAAAAAATATAAACAATATAATAATTAAGTCAATTAATGGAACTCCAGTTTGATCTGCACAAGGAAAAATATAAAATAAAATAGTCAATATTGTAAACTGTCTTTTTATCGATATCATTTTTACTTTACAAATTTATTTTTAATTATAATTGACTTACAATATTAGTATCAGGTGTACAACATAATGATTCAACATTTATATAGCTTATGGAGTGATCACCACACTAAGTCTAGTAATTATCGGTCATGATTCATAGTTATTATGATATTGTTGATTATATTCCCTTTGCTATACATTACATCCCTGTGACTTATTTTATAACTGGTAGTTTGTACTTCTTAATCTCTTTCCCTTTTTTTGTCCATCTCCCCAACCCCACCCTTCTGGCAACCATCAGTTTGTTCTCTGTGTCTATGAGTTTGTTTCCATTTTGTGTTTTTGTTTGTTTGTTTGTTTTGTTTTTCTAGATTCCACATATTAAATGAAATCATATGGTATTTGTCTTTCTCTGGCCAACTTATTTCACTTAACATAATACTCTCTAGGTCCATGTTGCTTCAAATGGCAAGCTTTTATTCTTTTTTTTTATGGTGAGAAATATTTCAGTGTGTGTGTGTGTGTGTGTGTGTGTGTGTGTGTGTGTGTGTGTGTGTGTATCATATCTTCTTTATCTATTCATCTGTCAGTAGACGACACCTTGGTTGCTCTCATATCATGGCTTATTGTAAACGATGCTGTAATGAACATAGGGATGCATATATATTTTTTTGAATTATTGTTTCTGTTTCCTTCAGATAAATACACAGAAGTGGAATTACAGGATCGTATGCTACTTCTATTTTTAATTTTTTGAGGAATCTCTATACTGTTTTCCATAGTGGCTATATTAGTTTACAGTCTCACCAACAGTGTACCAGGGTTTCCTTTACTCCACATCCTCGACAACACTTATTTGTCATCTTTTTGATAATAGCCATTTTGACAGGTGTGAGGTGATATCCCATTATGGTTTTGATTTGTGTTTCTCTGGTAATTAGTGATGTTTAGCATCTTATCTTGGGTCTGTTGGCCATCTGTATGTCTTCTTTGGAGAATGGTCTATTCAAGTTCTCTGCCTATTTTTTAATTGGATTTTTTTGATGTTGTTATATGAGTTGTTTATATATTTGAGGAATTAACTCCTATCAGATATATCATTTGCAAATATCTTCCCCATTCAGTGGGTGGCCTTTTTGTCCTGTGGATGATTTCCTTCATTGTGCAAAAACCTTTAGTTTGATGTAGTCCCATTTGATTGTTTTTGCTTTCATTGCCTTTGTCTGAGGAAATAAATCCAATAATATGTTGCTAGGACTGATGTCAAAAAGTTTACTGTCTATATTTCTTCTAGGAGTTTTACAGTTTCAGTTCTTATATTTAAGTCTTTGATTCATTTTAAATTTATCTTTATATAAGGTGCCAAAAAGTGGTCTAGTTTCATTTTGTTGCATGTATCTGTCCAGTTTTCCCAACGCCATTTATTGAAGAGACTGTCGGTTCCTATTATATATTCTTGTCTCCTTTTTTGAATATTAATTGACCATATAAACATGCATTATTTGTGCCAGTACTATATTGTTTTGATTACAGTAATTTTGTAGTATAGTTTGAAATCAAGTACTGTGATACCTCCAACTTTGTTCTTCTTTCTCAAGTGGTATAAATCTTATTTAATTTTTTTTTGATTACTTATATTTTACCTATTTTGAAGGGGTATTCAGTTATATGGGATGGACTAAATTTATAAATACCTCTTTAGATTTTGTACATAAGGTAAATGACTAAAGGATCCCCTGATTAAAATATTACACATATTGCTGCCTTTTTTTCTTTTATCTGTGATGGTATATTTATTTACACAAAATTTTAACTGTCAGGATAAAAGATAAATTAAATAAGAAGAATTACTGAAATATCAATTTAAAATGTAGTGATGATATTTTAAACCATTGCTTTATTGACAGAATTCATTATATGTTGTGTAAAACTACATAAAGAGATGAGAATCAGAAAAAAACACTCATATAAACTCATGATTTTAATACTTTAACAAGTTATTCATTGACAATGCACTTGCTTTAAGAATTTGACACTTGTAATCCTTTTAGAATTAAATGAGATAATCTACCTGAAAATCCCTTGTAATGACACAGTACTGAAAACTGCTTACGTTTTAAAAATAAGTTCTATCAATTGGGTAGGCTTTTTTTTGTGTGTGTGGAAATGGCAGGAACTGATTCTTCGCTTTTGGTTGGCTCATTTTTTTTCATAACATCACTAACCAATAGACAGCTTAGAGTGATATTACAATCCTCTTATCAGTATTTCAAGAATACATACATTTTCCAACTGTTATAGGGAATTGTCTTTGGGAATAAAATAATATAATTAAGTTATCTTTTATGACATAAACTGTATAAGTAAAAGAAGAATACAGAAAACACTTCCTCTTACATTCTTATGTCAGTGTGTACTACACATTAATATTTAATGGTTTCTTTTTTTACTTGGTTCAATTCTATTGCTCATGAGCACGAGTGAGTGATTGCAGGAGCTAGAGCCAGGGAAGCTTTCCCTTACAACTCTGCCAGTGCACTGACCTGCAAAACCCCTGGTATTTCATTTCTTGGCCTTTGCTAAGTGGAGCCTGCCAGTCATTTTAAATTGTGCCAAACTGCATAGTGGTTTTGTGATGTGAAAAACATTCATTAAGTTCTAGTTTGAGTCTACATACCACTTCATATTACTTGTTAACAAAGCCAGATCTCAACCCCAGCCTTGAGAAGTTGTTACCTAAAAACAAACAAACAAACAAATTGTGTGTGTGTGTGTGTGTGTGTGTGTGTGTGTGTGTGTGTGTGTGTGTGTAGAGAAATATAACAGCTTAACAAGTGCATCTGGAACATCCTACAAGTTTTAACTTTTAGAGGTTACTTTTATTTTTTATTATAAGGCAACTGGATTAAGTCTACATCTCTGGCCTCATGGCAAGTGTAGAGTAGGAGGAGTCTGGGAGCAGGGAGGGATTTGCTGATACTTGAAGTCAGTCTTTTGCTTCTATACCCTCTAACACACCACAAAAACAATAAAGGATTATACTCAGAGAAAAACCCACCTACTCTGGAGGTGATTAATAACTGCCTTCCATCTTTATCTTTTGTTTTCCTTGAATAATGTTGATACTTTCTTGCCACAATAAAGGATAAAGAAATTCAAACTGAGTGGGTTTTCATTTAGTTAAAGTCACTGGATGCATATTTAGTACAAAGCCACTCAAAGTTATCCATAGATACTGCTTAAGGAAGAAGAAAATAGTTATGTCATTAAAGAACTTAGCACCAGCCACAGAAGCTGTAGGCCAATAATATTTCACAGAGTTGTTTTAAGTCTTAAAATATTAATATAAGCTCTTTATAAACTATTAAGGTAAAAATATAAAATTACTATGTACTACTGGATGGGAAAAATCTAGTAAAAATTAGATATTTTCAGGAATGTTGGTAAAAATTCTGAACCTAGAACTTACCAAGCTATCCATAGAAAAGGGATAAAAAGATGACAGCATTTTTCTTGTTATTGTTGTTGTTGATTTTCTCCCCCTTCCCCTTTTTTTTTTATAGAAGATTCAGATGATGACCCAAAATTACTGACATTCAACCTGAACACTACTTTTGAGAATTTTTTAGCGTTTATTTGAGCTGAAGTGACAATATGTTAGGAAGCAGGATCTGAAATGCCCCAGAGACCAACAGTTTTGCAGTTTCTTTTATATATTTGAAATTAGGGAGAGAACATAAGGAAGGGTACATGAAGGTGGGAGAAAGCAAGACAAGAGATTGAATTATAAGAATTTAACAAGGTTATGTGCTTCTTTGAGGGTGATTATTCCTCTGGGGTCTGAAAAAGAGGTTTACTTCTGGCATTTCTAAGATGTGCTAACCTAGATGCAGGAGAACAATGGTCAGGGCTTGCTTGAGTTAAAGATATATCTTTTTTATAGACCTGAAATGTGATTACCCACCCATGACATGCACAGTTAGGAGTTTATAATCAGACTACTCTGTGAGATTACTTTCAGCTAGATTCTTTTAGCCACACTACTTTAAAAGAACAATATATATTTTTACCTAGTTATCTAACTATACTGAGTTAGTTTGTCTGAACATGAAGAGTTCCAGAAAGGGTTAAAAGTAATTGTAGTTTAATTAACATACAATGATAATAATTGTTGTGGATACTCCACAGAGGTAATATAAATCCTTCACTCAGAATTAGGTCGAATGTCAAGACAGGTGATGCCACACACACACACACCAAAAGGTGATTAAAACCTTTAAGACTCACATAATATACCTTTCTGGGAAAAGCAAGGCAGACTCCAAAGCACGTCTGAAAGTGACTTGGCAGAGAACAGGAAGAGGCCTGCCTTGGGGGTTTGTAGAACCAAGAGGGCTGTGTGCTTACAACCAGGGCCTTTACACAGTTCTAACCTCAAGCAGGTACCAAAATAGGGAGCACCCAGGCTTTCTTATCAACTTGTCCATACTTGGGGCAGAAGGGAAAGGATTTGTAGGATTTGAAAGCTGTCAGTAGTCAAACATGAGAAATAGAGTTAACTCTATTATAATGATAAACAATATAATAAATTCAAATGATGTTTTCCCTTGAAAATATTGTGCCTAATTCCACCTTTAGAAATAGGTTCAGGATCAGGATGGAGAGGAGGGGAAGTTGCCGGATCTCAGGGACAGTTGCATTAATGTAGAAGAGAATGGCACTTATGATCTGGGAAACAGCCAACACCAAACTTCACTCCCTGGAGAATGGCCTGTAGGCAGAGCCTAGCATGCTCCAGGGAATGACTGTGTAACTCAGTATGGCTGGATGGGTGAATGTAAATGATGAGAATGAAGATGGTAATAAGTGACTTCTAATTTTTGAGCATTCATCATGTACCAAGCATTGTTCTAAGCACTCTAGGAATAATAACTCATTTTATCCTCCAAATAACCAGATGAGGAGACGCCATTTTGCAGATGATCAAATTAAGATCCAGAGAATATCAGCAAACCAGTGCATCAGCGAGTCAAGATTTGGACTTGATATATGTCTTACTCAGATTCTGAGCTCTTAGTCACTACTTCAAAAATGGTTTTACAATTTATGCTTATTTTATGTAGCTAACATTTGAGAGTGTATATTTCTTACTACTATCTCAGTAAATTCTTATGAAAATTTACTGTTTTCTTCTATGTTTTTGTCATGATTATTCTGACAAAAAGAAGGGAAATTATGTTTCTGTTATCGAGAAATATAGAACTATTAGAGATCTTTTAGGAATGGCCTTAATTGGGGCTTGCATGATTTGCCCTTTCTATTCTAAATCAGAGTCTGATTGTGACACTACCTACCTTGTTTAAACCTTTAATGGTTTACTGCTACCAGTAGAGTCAACAATAAATTTGTATCTCTTGAAATGAATATAATAGTCCTATTTTCAAAATAAAAGAAATGGTCACTCAATATATTAATTACTACTTTATTGGAAGTTTTGTATTTATAAAAAAACTTAAACTTCTGAGAAAATGGAGAGAGAGCTCATTTAGTAGAGTCTGTTGGAATATACATAAAGATTCAAAATATTCACCTAGACTTTTAGTTATAAGATCCATATCCTCAAACCTAATTAGAAATATGTTAAGTGTTTAGAGAAAACAATAAAATCATGTCTGAAATCTTTTATGTGATTTAGATTAGAATCTAAATGATGAACAGCATTAATAACTGAAGCATATTTGTCAAGTGTTCTATGTAACATGTACACTTCATAAAACACAGGAGGGAACAGAGTGGGAAATTAATGTGCCTGTCTAGAAGAATTTATAAGCTAGTCAAGAAATCAGTCACATGGGATAACTTGCATGGGACTAATCACAAAGAAATTATTAAATAAAGATTATATTTTCAAATGTGTAAAAATTTTGTTCAGAGAGGGGTGGATTAACCAAGGAAAACTTTCTGAAAATAATTGATTTTGATCTAAATCTGGAAGAAAGTTAATAGTCACATATGCTTAGAATAGGGAGACTGGAAAAATATGAACATTACTCAAGAGAAACAAAAGCTATTTGGCTCCCAGCATCTCCTCCTTAAAGGAACCATCCTTCTTCTTTTCCTTGTGATCAAGATTGAACTTTCCTACCTCCCTATTCACAATAGCAGGCTCGTGATCAAGGACAAGCCATTCAGGTCTGACCATAGATCTAGGCCATTTATCTGACCACAGTGATTGGTTAAGGATAGCTACTATGATTCAAACTGGGCCAATCAGAAGTTAAGCAATTTGTTCGAGATCATACAAGTAAGTTGAAAAGCTTAAACCCAAATTCAGGTCTTTCTTACCTCAAAGATGATGGTTTTATATTCTACAGAGTAGGTCCTCAAATTTTAGTCTGGAACGCTTTTTAAAACAGAGCTTTCTGTGTACCACTTTTAGAATTTCTGATTCAGTAAGACTGGGTTGGAGCCCAAGAACCTGTATTCCAGGTAACACCAAGGATGCTGGTCTGGGTATTGCTTCTGGTGACTGCACTGCTCTACACAAGACTACTTACATACAGAAATAATGAACATAAAATGATTGTTTTGGTTTAGACATATTAAGACAAGCTCTTGTTAAAAGATACTTCTAGGAGGTCATAAAATAATCTTAGGATATATATAAAATATATATGTGTGTATATATGTTTTACATATGTGTATATGTAAAAAATATAAATGTAAGTGTGTGTGTATTTGTGTATATATATACATATTTATGTATATACATATCTATGTATATATGTCTATATTTACATATCTATATACATGTGTGTGTGTGTGCGCGCGCGCGCGTGTGTATATATATATATATATATATATATATATATATATATATATATATATATAAAGTTGCCATAAAGAGAAAACAGATACTTTAGCTAAATGTTTGGAGGGAAAAGATATAAAGAAAAATATAAAGGTTAATGGACAGAAGAAAGCAGTGACAATGATGTGAAGACATCATTTGGAATAACAATTGGAATAATGAGAGTTGAAATAGAGACTAAAAATCATTGGAGTTTCATTTTTCATGATGTTTAGTTTAGATTAATGCCCATTTTTATATAGCTATCTATTTCCCAGTCAATTATTATTCACATACTCAATGTTATATTATAAAAATAAGTATAACAGCACAAACTAACAGCAGCAGAAATAAGTTTAGGAACAAAAATAGGAAACAAACAGAATGTAGTGTTGAGATCCTTAACAAAATTTGGAATTAGAGCTGACATTAACAAATCAGTGTGTGAAGAAGGCTGAGTTGTGAGAGAGATCACGTCAGCTCTAGAACAAACTTTTAAACCACTTAAATTTTTAAAACTTATCTTTCACATAAGAGTGTTGTTTAAGCCACATGTTCTAATTTAGTAATTATAATCTGATAGATTTTTATTTATTTGATGTTAATAGTCTTCTTATTCTCTTTAGAATTCTTTCTCTCTAGAAAGAAACTGAAGCTATTCATCCCACAGGGGGCTATTCCAGGGCTGGAAAAGAAATGCCCAACTCAATTATGAGACAGTTTAAGATAATCCAAAAAGAAAAGAAGCTTTAAAACCTTTATCTGAAATACTTCACTGCTTTTCTATCAGTTGCTGGTTTAGGTGAAATTCTAATAGCTGGAAATAAAGCATTGTCACTAATTAGATTTAAAAAGAAATTGGTCGAATTATGAAATAGCACATGTTCGGATGGTAGCATTTAAACATCAGATAAAAGAAGAGAGGTTCTGAGATATTAACTCCACATTTAATGAGACAACTGACTTTTTGCTTACGTTTTCTATTCTCTGCCGTGTACCCTGGGCCCAAATTTATGCAAGCAATGCATTCTGCTTTGAGCACGAAAAGACTGTTTACCCAGTGTGGAATGTACACTGTTTACATCAGAACTGGACAGCTCCAACAAAATGTGGCCAGAAAGCACTGATTGAGCTTTCTAATTCTACTTTGTGTTGCTTGTATTGGATACCGTTTGAGTGAACAGAGAAAAATGCTAGGGAAAGTTTCTTAAGTTTGTTTTTAAATTATTGTTATCAAGCACACATGCACATGAAAATACTAATTTGCATGCATTAGTTTATCTTTTCACTTAAAACAAGTTATGTTCTCATGATTAAGGGACAATAGTTGTAGAATCTGAAAAATCATGAAAAGACAAGGAGGAAAGGGAAAAGGCAGGAAGTAGAAGAAACCAATTAAGTTCTAGTACTTGTTGAAGAATTTCTCTGAATGCTCTTTTAAAATATTCAATACCTTTGCAACAGATTGTCTTATACCTATATTAATGTTCTTTCCTATCTCGTTGCTTCAGTAATTTTTCTATATCTGTGTAGAACAGTAATAGGAAAGGTTTACTATACAGACATATTCCCTGGACCCACCCTTGGAGAATTCTGATTGTGTAGGTTATGGTTTGTCTCAGGAATCTAGACTTTTATCTAGCACCACGTACTGCCCACTCACACATGATTCTGTTGTAGAATTCCTAACCACTGTCTGAAAAACTCTGATATATTCTCAACATTGTTATTATTCCCAGAAATGCTTGTATTTGATTTTTGAAGCCAAAAACCAACTGTTTGAATATCAAGATAAACACACCTATGTGAAAATTATGTTGGTTTTCTTACTGTGTGACAGTACAGGCCATAAAAAGGTAAAAAGGTATCTTGGGACAGATTGTATTGTATGCTTGAATTCATCTACAACGTAGAGTTGCTGACATTATGCTAGATATCAATTTTCAACTTGTATTGCATAGTTCCTTAAGATTGAGAGGAGTTGCTGTTTTCTCTTGCACTGAAGTTTTATATTATATGTAATGAAGAAAGTGAAGTATATTATTTTTATTTAATGATTACCACCCATGATATCTCTGAAATATATTCCTGTGGCTTTCATTATTGGTTTAAAAAAAAGAAAAAAAAGACTGTAAAAACCTTTCCTGTGGTCATTTGATTATTTCATTTCATAGGAAACAAAGTGTATTTTTCTGTGCCTATTAGCAAGCATATACTTGTTAGGTACTTTATCTTTTTTAAAGAAGTTCACATACTACAGGCTCACCCGATCACAAATAAATGGCATTGGAATAGCTCACAACAGTAAGTAGATGTAAATTTTTTAATGAATTAGCCTCAAGTCATAAAATATTTAGTTTGTTTAAGGAAGAGAATAAGTAGTTAAAATAGATTTCCTATGGTGAAATTTGTGAATCATTAAGATAAAGCAAACAGAAACAAAATAGCGTTTGAATTTTTTTCCTCATTTTTTTTTTTTTTTTTTTTTTTACTTAAGAGCCTGACTGAAAACTGGCATTCAACATTAATGCAGCAATCTGCTGCAGAGTGGATGAATTTGTGATAAATGGTCCCTCGAGGTTTATAAAACATATTCTCCATAAAACAACCCACAATATGTTTCTTCACATTAGTCAGTTCCTGACATTCAGGCTGCTGAAGATCCAGTCCAGTGTTGGTACCTGCCATTCCCAAGCTGTAAACAACTCTTTGTTTATTGCAGCAAAGCTCATACATCTATTTCAAGGTTTTACAGCAATAAAAGGCTGACTGCCTACATAAACTGAAGTGGGCTGCAATATTGTTATTTTGTTTATTGCTCTTTTACTGCAGTGGTCAAATAGTTCCTTTGAGACCAGACACCAGTTTTCTTCCATCTGCACAGTCAGTGTCAGAAAACTTGTATTAGCTAAGTCACTGTGGAAAATATTTATAATGAGAGGACTAATTAAATGAAATGTTGCCTCTCCAAATTGAATAGGAAATGCAGATGATTAATAACAAATTAAAAATTATCTACCATAGTTTTTCTTCTTAGTCGATGGTAGAATTTGCCTTGGGGACCTTGAAAGACATAAGTTGCATCTGCCTACCTAATAAGCATCAGTTAAACAGAACTTTTGTCCTGTTGTATGAAGGTTTTGTTTCCACTTGTAAAATTCACATCTAAATGTCTCTGAACAATTTGAACCACATATATAGGTTTATGGGCTATAAATACCTAACAGGAAAGCTTATATCAAGACACTTGCTTTTGTCTTCAAGTATGCTGTCTAAATCAGCAAGTTAAAAACAAAATTGTAACTTCAAGTAAAAACTAAAATTTGGTCACACAAAGTTATACTTAAAAGAATATCATGATAGTTAATGGGTGGTGGTAATCTGTTTTCTTCTAGACAGAATTATTGCATTTTAATTTAAAAAGGTGGAGTGATTTCTCTAATAAAAGTCTAAGTATGCTGTATTTTAAGTATTAAACTCTGGAGGGTGGTCCCATGATGTGATTTTGACATCTTTTTGAAACTCTAAATATTAAAATTTTAAAAATGTGCCTCGATTAGGGAAGAGTATTGCCTTCCTTGAATCTCATTGCAGTATAGAGCCGACATAAGTCTTAAACAATTTGATGACGGTAAGGGTTTACTTTAATAAAATATGTTGTAAAAGAGTTCATAAGATTTTAAACTTTCAATGGAATGGGTTTTGAAAGAAAATAAATTTCACTACATTTATTGAAGTGAGGACAAAACATATTTCATACTATTAAAATGAAATGTTAACTTAGAAAAAAATTTAACTATCAATAATTTCTAATTGAACGATTTTAATAATAAAAACTTCCTACTTGAAAAATCTTGAAATTATTTTGTTATGTACTATGAAATGCTTACAAAACAATATTTTCAAGAGAGGAAAATAATGTTCAGGTGAAATTGTGTATAAAATATGGCCTTGAAAACATGAATCATAATGAAAATATTTTTATTTTATATTCCATTCACATAAGCCTGTCAATCCTAGGGAAAAGCTCTTAATCCCCCCAAATTTACATAATTGTATGATTGTATGCATGGTAAGGCACCAGGAGGGGTTAGTGTGAATACTTTTCTGATATATATATAGTTAGCAATGTTATATATTTGTACACACACATATATATTTATATACATATATCATATATGTGTGTGTACACACACACACACACACACCTTAGTCTTTTATACCTTACTGATAAAAACAAAAATAAAAACAAAAACAAAAAAACAGAATATTCTACCTGTCAAAATAGACTATTTCCAATACAGTGGGATTAAATCAACAAAGTAAACCCAGTGAGATAGTTGTATATATACCTATTATATATGACTGTGAATTCCATTCCAGAAGGATTTTCTCATCTACAAATGAATTTAAAATATGAAGATAGTTTTCATGTCAGCACCTAATGAGTTGGCTTAGTAAATGAATGATGTATAGAGATAGATGGGTGGATTTCTGAAAATTTACATAAGGACCCATAAATCTGCAGGAGAAGCTAAATAAATGAAAACTGCTGCCTATGAGATTTATAGTCATGAAGCATTACATTTTGTTCTGAGATTCCTCAAAAACAAAGTAAAAAAGAAAAATACGTAATACATGATTCTCATCATCTGAAGGAATAATGTGTGTTATTTAAAAGAGACTTTTGGTACAACATTATTAAAGAAGTCTGTAGTAGTCTTTATAGTAAGAAAGGTTTACATCACAGCAGTGGACTATAACAGATCCTACAAAAGGTACATAAACACTGTTCATATAGTGAATGGAATATTTTTAAAACCAATTATTAGACAAATTATATGGCAAACATTGCAATTTGTCCTATTATTAACAATGTTACTCTGATCCCTTGGTTAAGGTGGCATTTGTTAGATTTCTCCACTGTAAAATTCCATTTGAATATAGTTAGTTCTGCTATAATACTTCTTTCTAAAATGCAAATGTATTGCATTTTAGAAATGCAAATTGATGTGATTGATACATCAGGGAACTAATCGAGCATGATGATGTTTTTGTTTAAGTGTGTTTTAGAGAAACACTAGGTGAACACAGAAAACTATATTCAGTTGGATCAAGTCATGTAAAAATATAGAAAACACACACCTGCACCTACCTCAAACGTCGCCTACTACCTCAGTTGGCCATGTATGTTATAGGAAAATACCATCCATATTTAATATTACAACTTCCTACCAATTTCTGATAACCTTATTTCTACCACTTCACAATAACTCACAAGCTGCAACTCATCCAACACCCATAACTAGAAGCATATTTTAAGTCTTTAAGTATAGTGCCATATTTATTATAGTATTATGTATTTCTTAATCACTTAAGATGATACCATTTTTTTAGGTTGCTATTTTTTTTAATATGCCACTAATAATGATATCTTTATTTTTTCCCACAAGTCTATGGTTTTGATTATGCAATTTTGTATGACATGGTAATTTTTAGGAACTCTATTCCCATAATAGTAGAACTGGTTGTAATCTGTTATTGATGCTTTTAGGATACATAAATATCCCATTTTCACCCCTTGATTTTATTATCCATTGATGATCATTGCCTGGTAATAGTAAGACATTTTTTAGCTCTCTCTACATTTAAATAGTTAATATTCTGATGTAAGAATAAACTTTCACTAATATCTTTTTTAAATATCAGTATTCACTTGTGAATCAGTTTTTTTAATTCAATACATTGTAGTCCATAGATGTCATTATTTATTTTTATAATCAATTTTTTCTAATTAGTGGAATTCTTTTAATCTGGCTTCTATGTCTTTTTGCCATATTTCGATAACTTATTCAGCTCTTTCTTATTTTCTCACAGAGCTAGATATTCCTGGCTATTGTATGCGTTCTCTGAATTGGTCCTGGAATTAGTCACTTGCTTCTGTTGGTTCCTTTAATTTAACAATGATGGTTAGAAACCAAGACTTACTACATTTGCTCATTACTACAAGAGGATATAGAGCATTCTGAAGGATACTTGTTCTGAAAAACTTACTTTTTGAAACACAAAGTGAATTTGCAGCAAAAATACATTTCATGTTCATAGTATTTAAAATTCTGCATTTATTTTCCATAAATAATAATCATTTTGACTTCATTTTCCTATAAAAAGGATATACTCACTCCAATTTTGTAACTCGTGTATGCATAGAATGATTTTGGGTCTAATGTCAGGCCACAAGAAAAAAAAATTTTACCATTAATTTTATTTCGAGTGTATTATTTAAATAGTTTCTAAATATTCATGAATGTTAGTGAAAACTGCCAAAATCAACTTTTTATTGCTATGAGAATAGTTGTGCAGAGAGAAATGATATCTGAATTAACCAGCCAAAAGAAATCAAGAAGGTAAAAGTTCGTTTCTGTTGTCATTGTCATCAAAACAAATACATTTTAAAACATGGACAATTCAATTTAAAAAATGGAACTAGAGCTTTCTCTAAACCTAAACAATCAAATTTTCTTGATCATCTATGGGTCTTAATTTAAAAGGAAAAAAAATCTCTCAATATTTGCCCTTTTTTTCCTATCCGCATATACACAGCCCTATTAACACAAACATATAGAGATATAAATCTGCTTTAATTACATTTATTCTGTTTTGAAAACTTAAACAAATGTGTAAGTATAATTATAAAAGCATCATTTGATGTTCTTGAAATATATAGAGGAGCAAGTAATTTATAAAATATTTGAAGACAGTTGCTGAGAAGTTACAATTATACATACAACATATATGCCAATCTTATTTAACTTTTAAATTATGGGATAAATTATATATCAACTTATTTTTATTTTTATGCCAATTTGGTGACCAAGATAATGGATTCAGGCATCTGTTTAGAAAGCATCGATTGTCAATATGTTCTGGCCATTGGGCTAGTCTCTGAGGATACAAATGATATATATACACATATGTGTGTGTGTGTGTGTGTGTGTGTGTGTGTGTGTGTGTGTGTGTTTTATTTTTTCTATCTTAAATATATTTTAGGAGAAATTTTATTCATTTTTATTAATATGCTGACATTCTTATGGCGGTAACAGATTTTATAATATATTACAGTAAATTCTATAAAAGAGACAGCTTCACATTCATAATATTAGCTAACAATATAGCATTAATTATGTCAGATACTGGTTGAAGTGCTTCTCTGTCTAATCTCAGTTATCTCTCATTTGACAACTCTAGAAGGTAGGTTGACCGATGTGGAAACTGTGGCTCAGAGGGTTTGAGTAACTGATGTATGGATGCCCTTCAGGCACATGGTAGAACTGGGAATTAGAACCTAGGTAGTCTGGCTGCACAGTCCATGTTTTTAACTTCTTTTCTCTAAGTCCTCATAATGAGGAAGAAAGGAAAAAAAGAGAAAGGGAGAAACACTTCTGCTGGAGAAGTTAGAGCAAGGTTCGCTGCAAACATTTGAACCAGATGCCTGCGCTCATGGAACTTTCACTCCAGTGTGTGTGTATGTTGTAGGGCGTGATCTGAAAGAACTCTGGTCAAAGTTTTATGGGGAAGGACATGAAATCAATGGAAATGTGAAGTCATAATTAGTTTTAATTTTTCTGTTTTAATTTTGCCCTTAATATGGATAATTTAAGATATGGTATATAATAAAAGCAAGATAACTATCATCAATTTTATTCACTTGGGAATCACATAATTCTCTTTCTTAATACTGTAAATATTGAATATCCAAGTATTATCTTGAACCAGGCAGAATGAATCATGTGTATAAGTAATTATTGTTGAATCCTATATTCTGATATAATGGATCTACATTTTACATGAACTTTAAGTGCAAATAATTCTAGTTGTTAATTAAATTATCAGTATGAATCTTCCTATGTTGATTATATTCGTACCTCCTTACACTTGATTGAATTTTAGTGAAAATTCTTGAATTTAGCTCCTGGTGTTCCACTTTGCAATGGCTTATATATCCAGTGTGGTCTATCTTTTTAAATTATTCTAAATTTATTAATCTTGATGCTCATTATATTGTATGACAATATTCCAGTCATTTATGGCTTTTCTTTGAAGTTACTGTCTTCTTCCATTTCACCAAATGCATATGGAAATAGCTTATGCTTCTGTACTTAATTTTTGAATATTAATGAATATATTATTTGCATACAATAGTTCATGTTTTGAAAATAGACTCCCCAGCTGCATCACTATTTACTATTACCTAGTCTCTTGTCTCTCAGCTGTTTGAGATTATGTTCTTTTTGGAATTAGTGGTACAACGTGTCAGGAATCCCTATGACTCTTTGCTGGGAGACATGAGCAGGCTTTGGATCACATTTATCTGACTAAAAGATAGGAGGAGAAGTGGCACAGCCTGGAATCAAATTAATTGTTTATTCTTAGTTTCTATTTATCTATACCATAGCCTTGTGATAAATAACACCTTTCCCAATCAGATTTACCTTTTTTCTGATTTATTATTCTGAAGTCCTGGAGAGCTATGTTAAGTAAATAAAGTTGCTTTTCAATTGTGCATTTATATTTAGTAAGGCTTTTTCTGAAGCAGGATAAGAGGGACAAGAATAATAGTGGAACTGAGGAAGGTAAAGTATGGATTTCCTGACCTAAGATTCTATATTTGTCACTAATATGCAATCAAGATGAACACATAGATCATAAGATATATAACCTGCTTGCTTTAGCCATTTCCCTCTTTCTGAAGTTTGCTTGGCAAGTCTATCACTTAGGGTCTACAGTCTTAGCACCTCCTCTTTTACTGGGATACCACAAATGTAAAGAACCTCAGTCCCAGCTGCCAGTAAATAAACAAGAGAGAAAGTTATTGCCTTAAAATTTGGAACACTCTTTTATATAGAGAGTAGTGAAAGTAAATTGAATTAAAGAACAGGGGTTAGTGGTTAAGAGGACAGTGGAAACTAACCTAGAATGATGGGATTTAATATAAGGGGTTTCTGGTATGAAAATCAAAGAAGAGAGTTTTGAATAGTACCCTTCAACACCCCACATCCCCAAGAATTCACTGAAACAATTTTTTAAATTGTACTTTCTTGTACTTACTTAGTTTGAAATCCATCATTTTCTTCGTAAGGTGAGTGACAATGAATATATAATTTTCAGCATATAAAATATTTATTAAAATATTACATCTCTAAATATATCCAATGATAAATCCACCATTATCAGTATGATATTCACAATCATCTATCTTCAAAATATGTGTCCAAGCTTTAATTGTAAGAAATTGTATGTTATTTTCTCCTTTAATATGAATGTCTCATTTCCCAACAATTTTATCTGAATAAAATATATTATTTTATTCTTAAAAGTCTTAGCCATTATTGACCTGTAGACTAGTGTACCCTTATTTTGCTCCCAAGTCTTCATATCTTAGAACAATGTTTTCCACAGAACTCTCTGTGACAATGAGAATATTCTAATATACACTGTCCAGTACAGTAGCCACTAGCCACGTGTGTGTACTGAATAGTTGAAATGTGGGCATGGGACTGAAGAATATAATTTTTAACCTTATTTATTTATAATTAGTTAAAAGTTAAATAGCCGGAAGGAGTTAGTGGCTACTATATTGGACAGCATAGTCTTAAGGCAGTGTACTCAGTGCAGGAAGATTGAAAGGTGAGCTTTACTTATAGTGGGAGAAGAACAATTGTAAATGCAAAGGCAGAAAGAAAGAACCAGCTGATGACTTATCATAGGTGAGTTTTCTAATGGAGCATTTTTTCAAGAAAGAATATATTTGTGGACTCCCTGTCTTTTGAAAATTGCTGCCTCTACCTTTGTGTGATGTTGAGGGGAGTATTTGTATCTGTAATTTCATATTATAATTTCTAGCATGGGGTTTGTTTCCTCAAGAATCTGCAGTAAGATGAAAAGACTGCCTAAAGCAAGAAATAAATAACATCAAACTAGAACTATATGATTAAAAGGCTATATATATATATATATATATATATATATATATATCAATTACAGACGTTCAGGTTATGATCTGAAATCCTGCATGTTATTGGTGGTTTCATACCACATAGATGGATATTTGTACTGAGAGTGTAATAATTAGATGACTCAGTGTAGAAGTGTTCTAAGCAAGACAAGAGTTCCAGAACTAAGCAAGAGGAAATTATTTGGCATTCTTTGCGTTATGGCATCAGATTAAACTAAGAGCTATCATAGAAACATATCCAGATATTTTTAATGTTGTTATTACAGACATTCTTTTGAAATGTGTGAAGAGAAATATTAAAAGATATTTAGAAATTCAGTATTTTATTTGGTTTGACAAATCTGAAAGCTAGAATGTAGGGGAGTTAAATAATACTTTGGATTTATATACAGTATTTGTTCTGTTGGAATCGAAGAACTGTCATAACTAGTACTTCTGCCTGACAGTACTCGTTGAGAGAAAGTGGAGACTGCTACCCTACAAATAGAAGCATTTGCCTGCAGGGAACAAACACAGGATATAAGTACTAGTATTCTCATCTATCTTCATATGTGCCCACCAAGAATACATTACAGTAACTTCACTTATTTTACTGTCATATTATAGTTGTCTTTCCATTTTATCTCTATATTTTAATTCATCTATAATTATAAGACTTAAAATGTTAACAGGAAAATTTTTTTAATGCAAAAAGGAAAGGAAAGAAGCCAACATTATATTTTGAATTTAATTGGAAATTGCTTGTTAGTACAGTCATGAGCAGCTTAACGACTGGGATGTGTTCTGAGAAATGCATATTTAGGTGATTTCATCTTTGTGCAAACTTCTTAGGGTGTACTTACACAAACCTATATGGTATAGCCGACTACATACCTATGCTATATGGTATGGACCATTGCTCCGTAGGGGAGAAAATAATTTTTCCTCTACCCTTTTGTGTTCCTGGTGGAAACATTCCTATAATAAAAGACAGATTAACAGGAAATCAAACAAACAAACAAAAGTTTAATAGTGTGTATACCTGTTTATACAGGGAGAGACCTAGGAAAACTGAGTAACTCATGAAAGTGGCTGAAGCTGCCATCTTAAATACCATCTCCAGTTATAAACAAAAGAATTGGGAGATTGGAGACTCAGTTATGGGAGGTTACCAGAAAGAACATAGTAAATGAGGATAAAGTTTTTAAGCAGATTTAAACCTTTGTCTTCTGCATTGATAAGAATTTCTAAAGATAAGGTCATCCCCCTCTTCCTGGATTAGCTATGGAGATACCCTTACAAATGGAGATTTCTCATACAAAAGCGAACTTCTACTTGATTTTCAGAGCTTCTTTCCTATCTGCTGTTTTGTAATATTAACCAGCCTAAAATGATCCTTACGCCAAAAAGACATATTTTGAGGTGACAAATTCCCATGTCCCTTGGCTACAAACCTGTATAGCTGTACTAGATACCATAGGCAATTGTAACACTTTGGTAAATATTTGTGTAATACATTCCTCCAAGACTTTAGGATGGCTATGGCATCATTAGATAATAGAAAAATTTCAGCTCCATCATAATCTTATGGGACCACTATCATATATGTGATTCCTCTTAACCAAAACATCATTGTCTTTATAAGACACATGACTTTAGGTGTCCATGACTTGGATTCTCACTTTAAGACGTGAGAATACAAGTTACTAGGGTATAAAAAAGTACCTCTTAAAAGAAAGGAAAAATAGTTGACTGCCTCAATATGTGTTGAATTCTAGTGCCAAAGAAAACATGTACCCTCAAAGAGAACATATTCTCTTAAAACATGTCTTTATTCAAAAGACTTGGCAAAATCAGGTATTGATTCCATGGATGATCTGGGTTGTTAATAAAATGATGTTTTCCTTAAACTCATTTGATTTTATTTATATTAGGAAAGTTATTTTTGTCTTTTATTAAGTTTTACATATTAATATGTATATATGTATATATGCTTCAGATATAATTCTCTCACTTTAAATATTAAATATTAGTAATAGCAGATTTTATTATACACTGAACTAGTTGTCAGATCTTATGCATTTAGGTTCATAACACTCTATAAATTAAATATTATTATTGGTATAATGTTATAGGTGAGGACAGAGAAGCTTATTGATAAAACTCTTCTCTATGTTCACAGACGTAGTGAGAAGCATAGCCAGGTCTCAAACCTAAATCTTCAGCCTCCAAAATCCAAGCAGTTCATCTACAACCCCCCTGAATTTAGGAACAAGTTCAGTGCAATTATTTCTTAAACCTCAAGTGAGACTACTATTTCTAAATAATATGTTTTACTTATTTCACAGAAGGTGGAGGTAGTTAGTAAGCATAGAAAAGAATACTTATAGTGTGAAACTTAATAATTATCATTAATTGAAATTTTTTTTTCAATATTGCATCAGTTTTCATCACATTATTAACATAAATAATTACATTATTTACTTATATGTATGTTTAATAAAGACAAAGATTCTTGCCTAGTTCGTTTTTTTAATGTATGCTACATTCCTAGAATAGAGTATGCTACACAGTAGGCATTCAGTAAATATTTCTGAATAAATTATAATATCTTTCCATATATGGGCACATTTTTCATAAGTTTTTATTTATCTCAGTTAGATGTGTGTAAATTTTTTGTTATATTAACAAATAATGGAATTTAGAACCAATTCAAAATCTGCTTGAATGCAAGTGATGTCAGAGTTTGCACTTCATAATTTTTATTCACAGAAAAGTTCAATATAAAATTTAGTGTAGAGTGGATGTTTTTACACCTTTTATTTCTTGTAAACAAGATGCCTCTCCAGTATACTGAAAGCATTATTCCATATGCCTCACATTTTGCACTGCCTCCAAACAAATGACAATTTGGTAGGTATGGGTATGACATCTGCACCCAAGTAACTAGTTGCTTCAGGACATACTATGTACTGAATTTAGTCCCCTGCCAAATTAATATGTTGAGTCCTTAAACCCAATGTTATGTATTTAAAGATAGGAGCTTTAGGAGGTAATTAAGATGAAATGAGGTCATATAGTGAGGTCCTAATCTGATAGGAGTAGTGGTCTTATAAAAAGAGGAAGAGAGAAACTTATTTCTCTCAGTCTCTACCTGCACACTGAATATAGGCCATATGAGTAAACAGTGAGAAGGCAGCTTCCTGCAAATCAGAAAGAGTCATCACCCAAAACTGAACATGCTGGCACTGTGATCTTGGAACTCTAGCTCCCCAGCTGGTGGTATTTTGTTATGACACTCCAAGCACACTGAGAGGATGTTTTACATTGTATTAATCAAATGACAGAATTTATTGGCATCCATGTGTATAATTAGCTTCACTTGAAATCAAAATTATCAGCATGTTTAACTTTTTGTTTTTAACAATGGACACATTTTTTTACAGTAATCATAAAAAGAATCAATAGTCATATAAAATTTTGCCCATAAGCAGATATTTGGAGTCACTTGCTCTTATTATTTTATTTTATTTATTTATTTATTTTGTACAAATTAGTATACTTGAAAAATATTGGGGTGGGTTATGAAGTATTTATTTCTTCTTATGATTCTCTCCACTCATTTTTATTAAAGAGCTAAAGTCTGGCTTGTTTGCAGGAGGACAAATGCCTTCATTATGATTGCAGAGTATGACTGAGAAAGAACAAGACTGAAGTAGGAGCAGTAGGAGAGTTGCTGAGCCAGGAAAAGTGTTACCTAGTACAAATCATTGTCATTAATACCTAATATGTCAAGGCAAGAAGGAAATATACATGCCTTCATGAGAATGTAGGCTGGCAACAAGAGTGTTGATGAAATGACTCTCTGTATGTAGTAATATGCCATGGTAAAGCATAGCAATTATTACCCGATTCCTTAGAGGACTTTGTCAATGTAGGCTTATTGTCTTTTGAACTGAAATGCCATGAGATGTATTTTTAAATATTACTCTGTATTTCTTAAATGTTATAATTTGTAAGACCTACCACTCTGATTTTATTTTTAAACCACAGAGAGATTTTGATGAAGCATGTTCATTAGGCTGTATTAATTATACATGCAACAACCATGAAACAGGTGTTTGGTTGTAAGAGGGGTATTCAATCAAAAAAATCGATCTCAAACTAGTATTTCATTTTCTGTCCTTATTTATGGGCTCCCTTACAGAACATTAATAAAAATTATAATTAAACACCTAGGTCCTCTTTTGGGAAATACTCTTTTGAGACGAAGGCTGGTATATTTACACTATAAAACAATACTTTTATTTACATTTTTTTTTTAAAAATTCAGTTTTTCCAAATTATGTTCAATTTCACTGTGCTTAAAATAATCCAAATTGAGGGTTCTGAGACCTAAAAATCTGAAAGTTACCTGAAATTCACTTTAATATATACCATTATATGAAGAAAATAAATCTAAATTAAAATATGATTGTTCAGATTGAGACTGCACTTCTCACTTGGTCACCCTGCCTTCACAGTTGTAATATTCTCTCTCTAAATCAATCCTTTCTGTAGGATTTGGAGTCACCTTTTGTGCTATTACTTTTAAGAAATATAGATTTCAAATGATCTGGCAGTAGGTAAGTAATGTTTTATTTCTACAGAAAGTTTATTATTTTTTTGTAAATTATACCAGGTGGCGAGAAGTCTTTTAAAAATAGCAAACAGCTTTTCTCAGCCTTTAATATAGAAGACACTCTCATAAGCTTTATGTAAATTTTGAATTATCATATCTAAGCTCAACTGAGGAGGATGCTTGTGAATGTCCAAAGCCACACAGCTGATGACTTTGTATTTGGAGCCCTGCAATGTATTGCCCAGAGATTTTGCCAACAATGACCCTGACAATGGTTTGCAAAGAAGAATTGCTTCTCGGAACCCTTAGTATTTAAGTTTCAAAATGGCACTCTTCCTCTATGTCCACAGCTAATGGAGAAGAAATAGGAGAGGTGGTATATAAGGAAGAACAGGTCTTTAACTGGTTAAAGCCATGTACCAGTTGTATTTTTCTTTATACTAATTTCTCTGTGTTCCTTGCTTAAATATTGTATTTTTGGGCACAGGCACACACACACACACACACACACACACACACACACACGCGCGCGCACACACACACACACACGCACACGTGTGCACACCCTTAATGGGTTAAAAAGGCAATATCTGCTATAACCTATTCCACTAAACTCCAAGAAGCTCTTTACAGTGGAACTGGCTTTCTTTATATCCTTTTTAAATTTTAGCAAGTACTTTCTTTGGTATAAATTGAAGTGTTATATGCTTGAAACTCTTGGTTTTATTTTATCATGTTATTGTGTAACATGTTTCGAACTATAAGATTTTTGTAATCTTAGTCATAGTGCACACATACTTAATGGAATGTCTACAGCATATGCTACCTCCTCCAAAAGAGAATTCACAGGTCATTCGATTCTGTGGGGTTACATTTCTTGTGGAGGAAATAAGAGAGTTCTTCTAATAATTTTTCTTGCTGAATAGAATGACCTGGATTTGTTGTATACTGGCAAAGCTGCTAGAGGATATTTTTACACTGCCATTTTGTCCTCAAGAGTTATCTAACTGATTTCACCATATGAAATTTCTTTCAAGTTTTTTGCTTGACAATGTAGATATGCTGTTGGATTTGCAGTATAGAAAGCTAGAAGGCAAGCGGTAAGAGTTAGCTGAAAATAGGAAATAAGGGTTCATTTCTTTTACCATTTCTTCTAACCATGAAAAAAAAATCTACCTAGAAAAGGAAAAGTAGCAAAATCTATTCCTGTCCTACTTATTATCTAATAGGAATGAAAATAATTTATCTGAATTATTATGAAATGCCTTTTTTAAAAATCTTGAATTACCATGACAATCTGCAGTTTGAATGTAGAAAAACAATGTGTATGATCTAAACATAAATTTTAACCTTGACCAATCTGTGCACAATTACCTTCTATTTTTTATTCTGACTTGATTAAATGAAACATCTTTATTTCACACTTAGTTTTTCAATGGACTGATTGTCATGCATAATACTTTATTTGTTGTTATTTGGATCTAATTAATAGATACGGTAAGTAAATTCACCAGTCTTTGCAAGTGAGATGTGCAAGAACAAATGTCAGGATCCTCGGCTTCCCTAGTAACATAATATTCATGATTTGTATATGGTAGGTAATCAAAAGACATTGCATCTTTTTTTAAAAATCATTAAATTCTTGCCCTTTAATTTTCTCACTGTTAGTATCAAACACGAATCATATGTCAGACACACAGTTGCAATTAGTCAGTTATAGTGCTGTAGTGTTCTCTTTACTGGAATAGAACAATGGATTTTAGTTTGAGCTCTTTGAGTCCATTCTCCTATCTGAAATTTCTATCACCTCCTCACTAAGTGATATTATGGAGTATATAACTATATGTTTTACTAGTAGAGAACTCAGTAAATTCTAAGCTATCTCTAAAACTGTACCTTAGAACAAGTTGATGTCTTTCAGCATATAGAAGAAAAAATTTCTCCTATATATAGCATCTCTAAACACACTTCAAACTTAAAGTGTAAACATTTAGAGTTGGAGAAATACAGTTATGAAGGAAAGGATTACTGGTGTTAACATTTCTAACATGGACAACAAAGACCCTTACCTCTGTCCATCTGCAATGTACCCTCACCAAAAACTATAATACTGTCATACATAAAAAAGAGGTATATAAATGTATAGAGAGATATAACTATTGATAGCGATATATTCACATATATTACACAGAATATTAATGGAATCTTGACAATTATATTGTACAAAATGTTTTGTTCTATTTTGTTGATTTGAAAATTAGTAAGGATAAAAATAAAGAAAATAAAATGGCTCTCAGATAAATTATGCTCAGACATAGATTTTTAAAACATTGCTCACAAGACCATAGCACCTATATTGTACTTTTCTCTGTTCTTCTAGCTAGCAATAGTCAACGTCACCCAAAGTTTACCTTTGTATGTTAATAAAAGACCCAGGAGAGCATCATTCTGTTTGTAGACCATGGGAGCTTTACCATTAGATACCTATTAATGTTAATATTTAGCAATTTTCAACAGACATAGGACATAAAGAGTCATGTTTTTCTTCTCTCAAAGTTCATAGGAATTCTTATCTGTGAAGGCATTATCATTAGCAGCAAACATATGTTGAGATTCTTTCTACTTTCTATTGTGTACTTGGTGCTGGCTTATAAAGTGGAATAAGACAGTGACCTTTGAAAGGCCTACAATTTAGGAATAGAGTTTGAGGAAATATGGGTTGAGATAAAATTTTAAGTAGGAAAGCTCTGTTCTTTCATGGTTTGGTTAATTTTCAAGTGATTTTACTCTATTACTTTTTGCATGCCAACAATGTCCTAATCCTTCTTCTTCAAAAGAAAGTTGATCTGATCAATTGTCAGCAATTTCTTATGAATTCATTTAATCCCTCCTCTATTCCTAGTTCCCAGAAGCATTTGCATTTTAAAAATGAGTATCTTCCAAATGAGGAACCTAAACCAATGGGTCTATAGTAGTAGACATGTCAGACTCTTTAGGGACCAGGTAGATATGTCTTGGTGCTTATTAAGTCCAAATTCAAGGATAAGGGCCTATCGTGTGTTCAAGTAAATTTACCTAATGTATAATTCAAAAGGGAATACATCATTTGTTTTGCAATGCTTTCTCATATTTAAATTTTCAGGAGGTAAAAGATAACTTGGTTAATAATATATTCAAACATTTTATTTAAAAATTATCTGAATTTCTAAAACCATGAAAGATACAGGAAAAATCAGATTATCTGTTGAGTTTGTAAATAATTGGAAATTTTATTGCAGTAATATATGAAATCTGAAATTCCTGAGAAAATAAAATTATCTTTTATTTATAAAAACATTAAATTTTTAATATAGTTATATATAACTATTTCATATATGCATATACATAATGAAATGTTCATAAATTATGATCAGTGAAGATGCTAATGAATATATCATATTTTTAACAACCTGAAGTTCCAATTGTAATTATAATTCTTAAAATTGTGATTTTTCATTTCTCAAAGAAAGCTTCTCAAAAAATAAAAGAAAAAAAGAAACAAAGGAAAACTAAATTGAGTATAGAATTGTCTATTCTACACATGAGCAAGTAAAATATGCATATGCATATAGTTTTATTGATTAATAGATATGCGTTTTCCATAATGATAACTAAATATATTTGGCATTATCCTTATGTAACTTCCAAACTACAGTTTTATTAAAATTAAAATCTTTATTAAAACACACATAAACTTACAACATCAACTAAAAATAATATCAATAAGAAAACAATAACAACACAACAAAAACCCAACTCCATACACCTGAAGTCTTTTTGCCACTTTCTATCCTTCACTAATCTTAACTGAAGATTTTATGTCATGTGGGCCAGTCTTTTCTCCAGCTGTTTTTCCACCAGGTTGACGTCAGTGGCTCTGATGACGCAACATTCAACACAATTACATCAGTTTTCTCCCAAACGGTTAGTTTGCTCACTTTTTAAATTTGTATTCTCTCTATCTTAGATCATTTCGACTCTCCTGATTTGTAGGCTCAAATTATTTCTCTTTCTCTAAACCTTGGCTTCTGGATTCTAACCTTGCATTGTTCCTTAATGTATCTACCAATCTTTTTGTGTGATCATTATCATCTATCTATCTTGCATTTTCTCCCAGTAGCTAATTCAAGCCTTACCTAAGTCCTCTAGTCCCTACTACACCAATTCCCCTCCCACCCCATTTTCTTATTCCCTCTTATTATTGCCCTATTTCCCTTTGAGGCCTGACTCACTATTACAGATTAAGGTACTTCTGCATTTATATTTGATTCCTTCCCTCTGCTTAAATAGAATGTTATTCATCTAAGGTTAATTTTTCTGCATGTAACTGTGAATTATATAAACATTTTCTCCCTTTATAGCATCTTCAACCCTTTCCTGAGGCCCTTTCCATTAGCATTTACCCATGTTTAAGACCCTTTATTCTATAAAACATACCTTTCTTGGATATATGCCTTCTATCAACTATTACTGTTCTTTCTCTTTCATTTCACAGTTTCTTAGAACCTCTCTCTCTCTCTCTCTGTCTTTCTATATATATACACACATACACACACATACACACACACACATATGTAATCATCTTCTATGAAAATATGTACACACATATATACATGTATAGTTTTATTGATAATTTCGTAACTATGTTTTCCCTTCCTCTAATTTTCTTTACTTATTTATTTAGATAATGTGTTCTTCAGTCCTTCCATTTTATTTCTGGTATTTTTGTCAAGGCAGGCAAAGTCCTCTTTTCCACTAAACCTAACAGCCTTGGTTGTTCACTATCTCCTTATTAACATTCCATTTGTTTCCTGTTTCCTGCTCTGGCAACATCTTCTTTGGTGGTCTTCTTATGTCTCTGACTTTTCTTCCTAGTTTTTCTTTCATGAAATATAATTTGTTTACATACCATTAAATACATTCGGCTCCAGAGTTACATTCTGCATCCTCTTCTATTCATACTCCGCACTCATTACAGTAAGACCTACCCTTGTGTCTTCACATAGTCATACATCAATTTGTTTTAAATATACATTTCCCATTATAACTTCTCTTCTGAAATTTAAATTTATTCCAAGTTTTTTTAGAAGGCTATGCTTGTCCTTTTTGGCATCTCCTCTGTAACATAAAACTGAACTCACACTTTTCTCCCAAAATATTTTCTTATCTCTTTCTTTTAACAAATGAAACCACCATCCTCTAAGCTCGATCCTTGATTCTCTTTTACCTTATAAATTCAGCTAGTACCAGATATATATTAAAATATTTAATGACTCATGGTTTCAGTTCACTTCCCTTCTTCCTCATAACCATTAGCTCAGCTCAGGACATAATTCCCATTTAGATTTTCATATTTGCTTCCTTATTGGTCATTCTTCCCCTACTTTGCCCCACCCCCTTACAAATTGTTCTTCACACTGCTGCTAATGTAGACTTTATAAAAGCAAATCTAATACTATCATCCTATATCTAAAATCCTTGGGCATCCCTAGACCTTCAGAATAACGTTTCAGTTATTTAGTATAGTATAAATTTCTTCATTATCTGGTTTCTGCTGAACTCTTTAACATCATCTTTTATAATTCTTCCCCTTAAAATGCATGTTCTGGCCATACAGAATCACTTTTTATTTCTAAACAGTGACATCGTGTCTAAGCATCTTTCCTTTATGTGCTTTAACTATTGCCTGGGATACATTTTCCATTGTTCCTTTACTCCTGTTCTATCACTACTTAGCTAAATATTGCTCATCCTTTAGGAAGCTTGTCCTGATATTCCTAATTAGGTTAGTTGTCATTCCTCTTTGCTCTACTAATATCCAGTTCAAGCTTTGTAATCATTCCAATTGTAAGTTTCCTGAGGACTTGAATAGTTTCTAATTCATGTTTCTAATCCTGGCAGAGTGTCTGCTGGTACACAATAATCACTGCTAGTTGTTGAAGAAGCAAGTGAGGGAACTCAGTCCTTTTACACAACACTGACAAAAAACTAAAGTACATTTATGGAAAAACTAGTGAAATTCAAATAAGTTCTCTAATTTGGCTAATAGTATTGCGCCAACAGTTTTTTTTTAGTTTTGATAAATGTGCTGTGGTTATAGAAGATGTATCTGGGGAAGCTGGGTGAAGGAGATATGAGACTTACCTGTATCATTTTTACAACTCTTTTATAAAGCTAAAATTATCTCAAAATTAAAAAAAATATCAAAGCTTTAAAAGTACATACTCCCTCCTACCCTTCCACTGTCCTGGATTCGTAGAGAATCTCCATGTTATTCTATGAAATCTTTATGAAACCAATTTTTCAGCTAGCAATTACCTTTGTACTGTGTATTTGTCTTTTTGTATTTGATGACATTTATTTATACCATTTTGGGAGTAATATGAGTAAAATTGTCATTATAAGTGACTTTCCTCCAGGCTATGATCACTGAGTTATTGCCACCCTCGTATATTTTTTTACAATTTCTTCTTATTATTGATTTATTTCTGCTTATTTTTACCTCTCATTATAGCATTGTCTAACTTTTGTTAAAGTGTTTTAAAACCAATTTCATTATTAATCTTTTCCTGATGATTTTTGATACTAGATGAACACATACCCTTTCTTTGGATAGCAATGTCCCATGATATATAACTCAGTTGAAATTATATTTATTTGATAACATGAACCTATAACTGGGTACAATCTACAACTATAATTTTTCAACTTTCTGCTGTTCTCTTAGAGAAAGATGAAGCTTTATAGAGTATGCTTGCTCCAAGTCATGGCATACCTGGTGAGGCCTATGAAAAATATAACTTTTATAGCAACCTAACACCTTTTATTCTGGTTTTCTGAAGGCATATCTTTCAGTTGTTTCTTGATTACCCACTGGAGGCAGGTGAGAGCTTCACAGCTGTTTGATTCAGAGGCTGATGCGTCTGTTCTTTGAGAACACAATTGGCAGCTTGGCAGTCAGCATTCTTCAATGATCAGTGGAGCTCAAACAGAATCCCTTGTTTTATGTAACTCTTTCTTGAAGACTTCAATATGTGTGCCAGCTGAAAGAAAATATCATATAAAATGAACCCTAAACTTTAAATCTAGTGAAGTCTAATTGCTTCTCTTTGGAATATTGTCACCACTGACTATAACAGAACTTTTGCAATACCTTACATAAGCTGAATGGATTTGAATAAGACTACCTTAATCACACTGAGAAACCAGAATGGAGGACATTTATATTCCTCTAGCAGACATATTACTTGCTACTAAAACTTGAATGCCTATTCCTTTTAAAGCTTTCCTTCTTTTTTTTTTTTTTTTCCTTTGGCAAGACCACAGTTTCTGACTGTACCCTAACATCTCTAGCTATGACAGGTGTTGCATTTAGATTGACAGGGTGTCTGAACAATTCAGAATTGTTTGATGTATACAAAGAGTCAATACTGTAGTATATAACCAGTATTACAACTCAGCTTTATAGGCACTCAGCAGTCCCGTCTCTCACCTCTGTTAAAGCCAAGAACAGGATTCGATTTGGGCTCCTAACAAAACAGCAAGAGAGTAGTTCCTTTTGCGGTGTGAACAGAATCTGAGGGAGGCAGTAAAATAAAATGGAAAAAAAAAATACATGAATTAAGAATAAGATTTCAGTACACAGTTCCCTGGTACCTAGCTTTATGTCTATGGGGAAGTAACTTTAATGTCCTCAATCTCCGTTTCTTTTTTTGTAAAATGCTAATAAAAGGAACTGTTCTATTTCCCTTATAGAGTTGTCATTAATGAATTTGGAAGAGCTGCTGTGTAAAATGGAAAGTTCCAAACACATTTAAGTTGATATTGCTGCTGTTTAGCTCTGAATTTAATATTGCTCTGGGCTCTGTTTTCTACCTCTAAGTTTTCATCTTTAGCAATTTTCACCAAAGGTTCCTGAATGTCCAAATTGTCTGAGACAGTAATACCAGGTGGAAATCAAATAAAATAATTCTCATTTATTACTTAAATTAAATGTATGCAGAAATCTACTGCGCAGAACAAACCTAAGTTTTCCCTCATTTAAAGCTATGAGTGGATTTTTTTCTAGATTTTTTTTTTTTAAATAAAAAGCCTAAAGAGTCAGTTTGAATATTAAACTTAACACTGACTTGCAATGACATTCGTTTTGAGACTGTTTACATGCAGAAAGGAGAAAGTTCAACATGTATATTATCTTTGTCTTAGAAATAGTCTCCTCCTTTGGCTTCAAAATCACCATTTTAATGAGACTTTCCCTGTGTATCTCTTCTAAAATTACAGTCCCTTTCCTCACCCTGACACCTATTATCCCCTTCCTGGCTTTATTTTCCTCTCTAGCACCTATAATTATCTAACTTACTATATGTTGTATTCATTTATCTTCTTTAATGTCTGACTGGCCTCTTAATGTGTAAATGCCAGGAGGGAGGTAAGATAGTTTCGTTTATCTTCTTTACTGCTATGCTTTCAGTAGCTACAGTAGTGTCTAGCCATAGTAGCTTCTCACACATATTTGTTAATTAAATGATAAAATACTAAAAATAATTAAATATCTTTTTCTATCTCAAGTATTTTTTCTCCATAATTAAACATTTCAAATCTCACTAGGTGCTATTAGAAATTATAATAGTTACAATTTCTCTTATACAATCTTAATCTGTTTAACTTTCTGGCCACCAGGTGATTTTTTTTTCTTCATTCAGGTTTTAAATAGGTTTTGACTAATTTTACAATATTTATTTGAAGACACCTCTTCTTGTTAATTTGAACTCTGACATGAAATGGTGATTTTTTTTCTAAGTTGTGATTAATTTTATAATAGCATACTGATTATTCATTAAAATTAAGTAAAAATAAACCCTTTATTGGTTCTTTTATAAGTAGTGATTCTCATTTCTGCACATTAAAATCTACCAGGGAGCTTTAGAAACATAGTGATGTCAGAGCCTTACCTTGGACCATTTAAATCAGGATCTATCATGAGGTAGGGACCTAGACCAAATTCTTTTTTTCATTTTGTTTTAAACACTCTTGGTGATGATTCTTCTTCTTCTTCTTCTTCTTCTTCTTCTTCTTCTTCTTCTTCTTCTTCTTCTTAATTAAGTTTATTGGGGTAACATTGGTTAATACAATTATATAATTTTCAGGTGTACATATTATAATTTAACATCTGTATATTCTATTGTGTGTTTACCACCCAAACTCTAGTTTCCTTCAGCTACCATGTATTTGATCCTCTTAACCCACTTCACCCTTCCCCTCCACCCATATATTTGACCCCCTTTGACCCCATCCACTTCCCTACTCCTCCACCAACCCCTACCGTCTGATAACCACTAGTCTATAGTCCATGTCCATGAGTCTCTGTTTGTCCTGTTCATTTGTTGCTTTTACATTTATATCTCACACACACACACACACACACACACACACACACACACACACACATATCACACAATGTAATATTACTCAGCCATAAGAAGAGATGAAATACTGCCATTTGAGACAACCTCGAGATAGACCTTGAGATAATCATGCTAAGCAAAATAAGTCTTGGTGATTCTATTGTGCTTCTAGGATTGTTCAGTATTAGTCTTCATTCTGTGATGAATTTGTCAACAAAGTAGTTAGAGGATATTTCTTTCATTATTTCAATACAAAAGTTGTACATTAAATAAAGTCCCACTTTGTTCATATATCCTGCCATATGTTTCCTAATCAGGGTTGAGAAAGCATTAATATCTCTTCTCATCAAGGTAGAGGATAAATAATAAATGTTTAAAGATAACTTCCCTTTTAATTTCTACAAATTGTTTTCTAATACACTTTCATGTAATATTTGGTACTATTAACAAGTAATGTGAAATTTTAGGTTAGTTAACACTGCTGGGTATGAGTAATTATATAGATTAGACCATAATACAGTTTGGATTGTCCATGAATCCTCTGTAATTATAAATTTGTGTGTATTTTTATATGCATTTTCTTTTCCTGGGGAAAGGAACTGTATATTTTATTAAATCTTGAATGGAGTCTGTGACCTTAAAAGGAGTGAACAGTTTTGGGACTAAGCAATCTTTGAATTTATTTCATTCTAGAAATTTAGTTTTCTGACTCACAGAATGGTTTCAAGGATCAAATGAGATAAATATGTATGAAAGGAAATATGAACTATTAATATCACATACGTATATCATGTCAACTATGGTTACATGTTAGAGGAATCAATTATTAGAAATAAATATATTAGGTGACTTTAAAATATAAAAACATTTTAGTCTTGAAAAAATAGTTATGATCTCGAAGAGAGCAGATTTGCTTAAGGGATGCAAAAAGGAAGATAAGTGTCATGAACAGTAATCCAAAGCTAATGATGAGACTGTTCATTTTTCCACCAGAAGTTCTCCCACCAAAAATTGGTTGCAGGATTTTAAAAGTAAAGTTTATTTTTAAAGCTATATTGACAACCTGTTAGGATGGATGGTTTTAATAAAACCACCCTTTGCCATATGAGAGAAATATTACAAAAAGCTTCTTTGTTAATGAAAAGTAAAGACAAGAGAAGTGAAGTAGAATGTGATGATCTTAAAGGATGACGAGAAACCTTCAAGGATGTTTGAAAATCAGACCTTCAATTAATTTAATCTACAACTGGGTTTATAGTGCACCTTTAATCATAGTAGCTGATGCGTGAACTTGGAAACAAGTTCATTTCTATTTAACAATTATGGAGCAGTCAAATAGGATCTGATCACATGTTGCATTTTAAAAATAGTTTTCAAATATTTTTAGCAGTCATTCTTGGCAACAGCCTCATAAAATTAATAATCTAGACATTTTTTTTCCAGAAAAAAATGTAAAGAGTATCTTCTTAATTTGGCCAGATAGTAACTGAGAGTTTTAAAAGATTTTATGCAGATCCAAAGAAATGTGAAGGCAGGCTGCGTGTATAATCTTTGGTTATTCCTAGTGATCATAATTTAATAGTTTTAATAGCAAATTCTTTATTGTAAGACTTCAAGCTTCATCTGTATAATAAGGGGTAAAACGGATAATGACTGGGTAGACTGTTCAGCTTCATTAAAATGCCTTGTGTCTGTCTGAATTTTCTTTGGTAACAGTTTGCAGTACTAACTGAGATATGTAATTGACCTACCTTTTGTTCTTTTTTTGAGGGAAAGGAGGGAGAAGATAAGTATTTCTTTTTTCTTTTTTTTATTGTCGTAGAAATTTTATTTTTACTACTAATTTTTCTTCCCACATTTTCCCTTGTGTTTCAAGCTATAAAATACTTGCAGCAGTCAAATAATTTAAACTCTTGATTCATACAAAAAATATATGTGCTTAAAAAGTGATCTTTCTTTCTGTTTATGGATTTGAGACTGTATTTGAAATAGAAGAGAAAGGTGATGTGACTTGCCTTTAACCTAAGTGCAAGTGAAGCCTTCTGTTCATGTGGTAGAACAAACTGGCATCAAGCGAGGGGCAGGATTATTATCAGGACCTATAAGACCAACGATTGTTTTTTGTTTGTTTGTTTGTTTTTTTTTGTTTTGGTGTTCAGATACAAATACAATGTTTCATATTGCTTACTAATTATATGCATATTGGTTTTCTAAATTAAACTTTTCTCTCATAAGCCTTGGTTTATTTTGTTCACCTGCTAGACTGTTATTGGAAATAATAACTTTAATGTATTGAATCTCTTTTCTACTAAAAGATAAACTTTAGAATCTAGGGTGGCATGTTAGGTACCCAAGAAAATTATGTCTTGCTTCTTATTACAAATGGTATTCTTAAAGGGTGTTAAACCAAATCTATGGAACAGCTGAATGTTAATTATAATATTACTCTGCAGCTCATTTGGTTTAAATGGATTATAAATTATGCATGAAGCAAGCAACACACTAGCAATATTTCTGTTAACTGAGGTTGTGACCCTTCTTGTACCTAATCTTTTAATGTGAAGCTAATAATAAAAGTCCAGTTATTAACTAATGGACTAGGTAAGCAATTCAGTGCATGGTACATAATGATTCCCATATTGCATTTTTTAACATTTTCTACTATTTATACCATATTTTAATGGCCTATTATAAGAATTGGAATATTTTTATGAAGCAGTAAATGTAAATTTTGGGATAAAAGGAAGATACAGACAGAATAATAGAGAAAATTAATGTTCAACATGTCTTTTTATCTTGTTTTCCTTTAGTACGTATTACATAGTCGATATGACATATATACATATTCATCTCTTTTTTACGAAATATAATTTCATATCCTCCTCAATGAATTAACTTAAAGGTTTGAAATTAATTCACCACATTCATTACTACATTTATTATACAAATATTAATAATTTGTGCACTATAAAATATTAATACATATTCTACAAACCAATTTCAGTCATACAATTTCAAACTACCCAAAAGAAAATATACTCGAATTACATTTATAACTGTCCAAAAACTGGGTGACTAAACTCATTCATTAATTTATAAAGTTAAGATTTCTTGAGGACATACTGAGTGTCAGAAAATGTATCAAAAACTGAGAATATAAGATTAAAAGGGATAGGTTTGGGCCTTGATTGTGGGGCCAACTTACGGGTTAGTATTCATGTTTATGTCATGTGATGAAATACACAGAAAAGAATTCAAATATTTAAGATAGTAATGCCTTGTATGCCAGCCATTCTTAATGGTAAAATAAATAGTTTGAATAAATTAGTTCCTAAATAGTGTTAACACATTTTTTCTCCAATTTATTCTCTAAAGCAAGGGTCATCTATGTTTGCTTAATGTCTCAAAAATGCAACAGTTTGTAACTAGTTTAGTGTGTATTTGGAAAACTTTATTGCTCTGTCCTTAAATGTGTTTTTATCTTAATAGAAGTTTCATATAATTGCTTAAAGTGCTCTAGAAAAATTCAAAGATTAACAATTCTCTGAATTCCACCTTCATTAAATAAAATTTGTTGTTCTTTGTATCATAGCTATCACAAAAATTAACCTATGATTCTGAGAATATAAGCAGGAATTATGAATTTGTTTCTCAATTTTAAAGTATTAATGTATATTATATACTAAGGACAGTTACACTAGATTAATAATGCAATAATTTTAAATATTTTAATGAATCTTAATTAAACCTTTGTTAGAAAATAGATATTATCATTATAACCAACCATACAGATACTAAAATAAAAACTTGATGTGAAAACTCAGCTAGCCAATCTGTTCTTTCTATATGATACCAAAAACACAAGTTAACTATATTTTTCCTAATAAAGGAATTTAACTGATTTGATGTTCTGGTTTTACATATACACAGCTTCTGGGTGACATTATATACCAGTAAGTTATAATTTTTCACATTTTAAATGTTTCACATTTTAAATACTCAATGCCAGAAATCAAGTTATTTTTTAGCATTCATTATTTAATTGTATGTTTATAGGTTACAGAATTTCTTGCAGTCTTTATCTCTCTACTTAGGAGTTACATGCATTTCTAAGTATGCTAGAATCTTTTTATCATTATTGAAAAATTCCTTCAATTATATAACTGCCAGACCTTAAATGAGATAATAAATAAAAAGCACTTATAATAGTGCCTGCTTTGTAGTAAAAGCTGATAAAGTTATCAGACTTTATTATCAGAGAGGATCATTCTAGGCAGACCCAACTCCTAAAGGAGAATAATAAAAGGTGTATGGGCATTCATTTTAGGTGAGGAATTCTTTTTTTCACCATAAATGTGACGTCTGGAAGCCCAGATTCCTTCTTTAACAGCAGAACAATTGTAAACTTGGTATTGAAGTGAAGTGGGTTTTCCATTTAACTCTAGTTATTCTTCATATCTCTTAACTCTGGGTGATTTCTGCCTTGACTTTGCAGAAAAGAGATATTTCATCAGTAAAATACCCTAGTGCACTCTAATTCCAAGACACTCATGCTGGTTCCTGATAATTTCTCTTCGTTTCTCTCTCTTAAGTTACTCTTTGTGATTATACAACATTAAGAAAGTGAGATGTAGGTATCAAAGAAACTTCTCTCCTACTAAAGGATTATAAATTATTTTCCTTCTGAAAATGTATTCCAGCCTTTTAAAATAGCTTATTCATTATGGTCATATTAAAAAGAGTTACTAATGAAGAGATCATTTTAGTCTAATTTTCTTGAGAATAAAATAGAAGAGCTGACAAAAAGGTAAAAACAATGTTAATATATGTATTTCTCACATATGTAAAATTTAGTTCACATTCCAGCAATTATTTCATTGCAAGAGAACATAAAGAGATTGACAATATTCTTTTTTTAAGTCATAATTTTGTGATTATATAGGTAGTCATTCCAGTAGTATTTGACAATCAAATATAAATACTAATATGTCAAATGTGTCTTCTAGAATTTTTACAATGAATTATTATATGCTGTAATTTGCTTAATCTAGAATCTTTTAGAAATGCAATTACATAAAAATAATTTTTCTATTCTAATGTACATTATTTGAAACTGAAGCCAAATATACTGTGATTAAAATAGTTTTAGAAAACCTGAGGTTCATCTATAAAATTTTTGATTAAATGGCATCTCATTTTGTGTAATAATTTGAAAATATTTCTAAGTTTTACAATTACTTATGTTCAGTGACAATGTGTTAAAGGGGAAAAATACCTGGACTGGGATAAAAATACCTGAAATCTACCTTTGTATGCAGCTGAGAAACAAAACAAAAAACTATTGATCCTAAAACTCCAGACCTCCTCATGAAGTCATTTAATATTTTAAAACCTCAATTTACTTAAGGGTTAAATGAGAATGCTTCAAAAGAATGAATTAGGCCAAATTCTTTTCTTAAAATTATATTAAAAATTTAAATTTATGTACACATAAGTTGTCTGATCATGTTGATAGTAACTAAAGTATTCCTGTTATGGTCTTATATACCATTTATTAGAATAAAAGCACATATTTTTTCTTTTAAAATAAATGCATGTAATCAGAGAATTTGATTATATGTTCATGGTGAGTGTTTTGATTAGAAAAAAAAGAATTAAACTTCACCTTGATTTACTTTTGACTATCTTTAGGGGATACTGCTTACAAATGTAAGAAGAATGTATAATCTGGGCTTAAATTGAACTGATTATGTAAATATATTGAAAGTGAGTTGGAGGTATAAATCACAGATGTCGACTTGATGGAAAGTTTGTTTCCAGCAAAATCTACTGCTCCCAAATCCCAACTTGTTAATTACAAGAAGGCATCTGGTATACAAATTTATGCTAAGCTAAGAAACATACAGATTAATGTTGAACACAGTATGTCAAAGAGGTATGGTACCACCTCCTTTTACTGGATAATTTAAGACATAATTGTTGTATTAGTGTACATGACTGAAACATATTGTGGTTATTAAGTACAATTACTAGTATTACAGACACCAGAGGTCTGTTTGTTGCACACTTAAAATATATACCCAAAGAATCTGGGAGAAGAAAAAAGATGTTACATGTGAATCATTATACTCTGGGAAAAACATATTTTCAACTCAAAATAAAATAAAAAATTATAATATAGAATAGGGGATTTAAAACATAATAATATAAAGATAGGGAGGATTGTAATACTGTAACATTAGCCTAGCACAGTCCTTCAGAGCTGATCAAAAGTTATTAAAAGAAACCCTATAAATATTGTGCTCTATTCATCAGAATTACCACTTTCCCTCTAAAAGTAAACCTTGATGTCTTTTTATGAAGTCTAAAATCTTTCATTCTTCTATTTATTGATCATCAATTTGGATATGTTATTACTCACCTGACTGTTCATTATTTTTGCCATTTCAATAGTTTCTTGAATTGGTCATGTAGATTTGCAATAAAAAGATATAGCATCTGTACCCAAAGGTTCCACATTAACTTTTCCTTGCTAATTCTTCACAATTGCTATTACAAATTAAAAGTGACTTTTTTAAATATAGCAAAGTTTTTGTCCTCGTAGATCTAATTCTCATATCGTAATTAATATAAAAATTCAAGATAATTAGAAACGTGCATTCTCAAGAGTAAGAGAGGAGGTATGGTCTATTTTATGAAATCAAAGCTAATATTTGTGATGGTATGCTGTAACCTCACTTGCAGACATGAATCTTTTCAATATGTTGCCTTTGAGAATTATTTGTGACTACTCATTTTTATGCACTTATTTAACAATTATTTGTTGAACACAGTGTATCCTGGGTGTGCTTATATGTGTTGCTTATATAACAGTGATCAAGACAGTTATTCCTTGCATTCAGGAAGCTTATCATCTAATGGGAATATCAAGACAGTAAAATTTTTTAAACGTCAGTAAATACATGTAAAGGTAATAGTAAGATCTATGTATGGTATGAATATAGGGAAAAATAAAGATGATACTAGGTAAAATATACCACTTAAAATTTACCTTTTCCAGAATTTACACACTAGGAGAAGTATTCAAGTTTAATAACTGAAAAAATATTATAAAGCAAAACATGCTAAATGACAGATGATGCATAAACAAAAGTTCTGTGGGAGATCACACCAAGCACAAGAGTGTCTGCCTGAAATGTATGAGGAAATGTTATAAAAATAACAGGGCTTAGATACCACTTTTTGCATGGACAAAAGCATGTTGGACATAATTTAAAGATAACAGGGAAACCATAATTTCTATAAGGAGATTATAGAGAGAATTTAAAAAATAAATTGAGGCCACTTTGTAGATTGTTTTGAATTCTGTTCAGAAAAAGTCTAAGGAATGTCAAAATGCTTTAGGCAGATTAATCAAGTGATTTTATGCCAGATTGATTTGATATAGTAAAGAGGGAGCTGTCTATAGATGTTGGGAGCTCATTGAAATATTAATGAGTAATTCACACTCAGTATAGTAATAGCTTTGGGATGATGGCAAAGATTGTTTTTATAAAAACATTTTTATAAAGTGAGATTTTTCTATTGCATTGTAGATTAATATGTATTTGTTGTCAAATGTTTAAATAATTTATTAATATAAAACAAAAGTTTTAAATGTCATCACACAGTGCTTTTACAGTTTTATTTAAAGAGTGTCCATAACTTCCTAATATTCACTTTTCCTATCCAACATTTAAATTTCTTTGATAAAAGGGGCTGATATAAGAAGATAATTATGCACACACCCATGCACTAATGGATTGGTCACTTAAACACTTAGACCTTCAATTAAATGTACATCCCCACTTAACACTAACATCTATCATATCACATAGATCATATCCCTATATATTTGGTTAGATACGAATATCCAAAATTTATAGAAATATAAGAAATGACATAAATATGTAAAATTGCATATTTTGAAACAGTTAATGATGATGTTGTTGGAACTATTAATGAAATGATACTAGTGTAGTTAATCATAGTGACATAGGAGAACTGCTTTAATCTAAAGCCATGAACAATAGAGGATCTGGCAAAGTTAAGTTAGCATTTGATGAAGAGAAAAATGACAGTAAACATGGAATGACCTGTGCTGAAAATGAAATAATTTGAATACCATATGTACTTTGAAAGAGCCCTTGTGAACATAAATCTTTAGAATATTTTTGCAAAAGTAAATGTGTTGTGAAAATAATACATTATTAATATGTAATCATATATCGCTAAATATATATTATGTATAAATGAAGTATGCCATTATATACTTTTATTAGAGAAAATTGTGGCAAAAACATGATATGTTAGAGGTTGTGGTTTATCATTACTTTAATAAATTATTGTTATTTATTGGTGGACATATGGATTTTTTTTGAGGACCCTTTCAACATTTTTGTGATATATCCTCATTTTCTTTCTAATTTAAATAGTTACATTTTTAATTCTTTTCTTGAATATCTCTGTCAGTAGAATTTAAATTTCATTAGGTCAAGCAAGAACTTGTTACTCTTAACCATTTCATTGCTTAAAGACTAAAAGTATGCCTGCTTATGAAAGGTACTCAGTATCTAATGAAATTTTTGTTGAAATTAGCATATAATGCCAATGAAAGGTAAATAAATATTTGAGAGAGTTGAAAGTAGTCAAAACTGTAAAATGTTATTGAAAGTGAAATTCAAGGAGGACAAACATTTTTCATCGATTTTGTTTACATAATGATAGGAAGCATCTTTAGTGAGGGCAGCAGGAGCAATTTCCAAGGATTCATGGAGAAAGGCAAAGCGATCCTCAAGGGGCTTAGAGATGAATGAAAAGGAGAAAATGGCTATATTTGTACAGATTCCTTTCTATACAATTTAGCTGTGTATGGCACTAAAGAGTGCCACTGGTCATATGTTGCAGTGTGTATGTTTGTGTGTGTTTTAGGTTGAAGATAGTTTGCTTGCTTTTGCTTTCTTTTGTGTTGCAATTGCCTTTTAACTTTGATTACATGATTTTTGCCTTAAAAAATGTTTTAGATTTTTATGTAATATTTTGTTTTGGATTTTGTCTTCATATCATGCTATGCAAAAGTTTTTCCCATAAACAATATAAAATATTTTCTTTTAATGTTGTTACGTCTTTACATTTATAGATTTTAACCATAAAACAATGTATTTTCTAAGAAATGAGAGAAACATTTGAAGGTTGGAATTTATTTTATTTTTCTTTTTAATTTCTCGTTTGTTTTTTAATAAACAAATGTATTTTTTTTCTGGTTTGGAAAATTATCAAGAATTTTTTCATAGTGTGATGTAACATCAGTTTGGGGTAACATTCACATATGGTTGAAAAGGTGTGTTTTCTATTTGAAGGATTTATAGTAAGATACATTCTTAGAAGATGAATCTTATTAATTAGACTATCCAGCATCTCCATATACAAACTGTTATAATTGATCTCTCTTGTTTTTTGAGTCTAGTTACTACTATGTTTATGTTAAATTTTTAGTACTTATATCATTCTTAATAAATAGTTTATTATTTGACCTTTACATAAAGGTCCCTGGCATATAAAGTTTCAGTTTTTTGTAAAGTATCTCTGTCACATTTATGTTTTAAAATATAAAATTTATCATTTGGATTAACAGTAATGATAACATTTTTCTCTCTTTGTTTTTGTGTGGTACATAAGATTTCAAAATTTTCAATTCATTTTCTTATACATGTGACTCTTGACTCATATATAACATATAGGTTTTCTTTTCTTTTTCCTCAACTCAAATAATAACATTACATTCTTACTTGTTTTTTATTTGTTCTGGTGAGTTGATTCATTTTACATGTATTATTGTTATAACACTTTTTTTTTTTACTTTTTAGTCTCTCTTTTTTCTTTTACTTCTTTATTCTTTATTTTGTTCATGTCTTATTTTGTTTTGCCTTCCTATGGAAATCTGGAAAGTCTGAAGTCATTATAGTTCCTTTTTGTTGAATACCTCATAAATCTTCAAATATTTTCTCTGTATCATGAAAATTTTCTATTATTATTATTAATTGTTATAGTTCTGAATGGAGATTTTTTGTTTCACATACATAGTCTACTCTTTCAGACACAGAAATTATCTATAATTTGAATTTGATTTTATACTTCAACATTCATCAGATTTTTATCAGTCTAATAATGTGTGCTTTTTTTTTCTATTAATTCACTCTTGCATCTTTAAGCTTCTCTTTCATGTCTCAATTTATCAATTCATAGTCTGCAGTTTAATGCTTTAAATATAAATTCTACACTTGCATTAATTTTTCTCTTAATTTTCTTAGACTGTTAACTCTTTTTCATTCTGTTTACTCATTTTACCCTTGTTTATTTACAGTCCACATTTACAAAACATTTCTCTGCTGTGTTGATAATGTACTTAATACTTTCTCTTGCTCTCGGAGGGACTGTTTTTCCAGTCATTTTTATTGTCTTTTACATGTTGTATTTCCTTCTTCCTGATTTATTGTTTCAAGAGTTTATAAAAATCGTCAGTCTTCTAATTACTACTTTTTGAATATAGAATAAAATTTGCCACTAAAATAGTGTTTGTAACATCACATTGACTTACCCTGTCAGGCATATAGACTTTTTTTTATTTCATTCTCCTTTTGATACGAGCTGGAGAGTGGGAATTTGATGGTTCCTATTCTCTGCTCATCCTTCTCAGCTACCTGATAGAGGATGTATAGCACTTGGGACTACTGAAGCCTCACTGGAGTAAATTTTATTATTTGTGCTTGTCTTTAAAATGTTTGTACTCTGGACAAATCAGGCTGGACCTGGAATGGTTTATTATCCAGGTGAGACTCATTTGTCAAGGGGAGGCAGAGTTGGAACTTTCTTTTTTTTTTTTTTTTCAATTTTAGTTTTAAGTATATAGTACATTGGTTAGATATTTATATACTTTCTGTTTTTATTTTTTTTTTAACTTTACTTCCAAGAAAATACAGTATATGACCGTTAGCATGGGGACTTTTGTTTATTGGAGTCCATTTTCATCAAGGTGTAAACAGTCATTCATATGTGTCTTCTGGCTACCTCTTGCTTCCAGACTTGTCCCTTGTGATAAGAGGATGAAAAATGTGGCTCCTTGAAACTCAAAAAACTTAAGGCCATGAATTTTCTTCAGCACGCCTACAAACACAGTCCCTTCAGACTGAAGAGTCTTGAGAGAGTCATTAAATATGTTCTATATTTTTCCCCACCACAACCTATTCTTAATTAATGGAGTTGTGACTTGACTTCTGGTACCCTATTCAGCATTTTTCTAAATATATTCTATCTGCCTGTTATTCTTCAGAATATGTGGTATAAGGCTGAAGTAATACACAGGTAGAATGCAACTTAAGTTTTGGTTTCTCTTTATTTTTTTCAGTGTCTTTCAAAGAGTGTTTATTCTAAGCATCCGCTTTATCACCATCTTTCCTGAAAGATATGTGTGTCTGTTTAAAAGTCTTGAATCTGAAAGTTAGCCAGTGTTGTCTACATGACAGACAAGTAGTCCTAGTGTTAGTTGTTCTACCTTCTATGAAAATGCTGGACACAGATTTGGAATATTATGTAACTAGATACTAATTTGAAGGATGAAAAACCTGTGCCATTATTTCTTAGGATTTCAAGGACTCTAAGATAATAATATTCTATTTATTCCATTTATTTTAGCCTACTCAAATATTCTGTAAACAAAATCACTACTAGGAAATTTGCTTTTGATTTAATTACATGATGTTTCTTGCAAAGTTCATTTAATATTTAAAAGTTTTTATTGGTATTGATGGGATTTTTAAAAATTCTTGGTCCCATATTTTATTTTTCTTTTAAAATTTTTTAAAAATTATGTTTGGAAATACATAAAAAAGTGGTTTTATACATTAACTTCAGAATTTTATTTTAAGATCTTATTGGAAAATATTTGCCAGTATTTCACTGAATTTTCTTGTTCGATTTGCAATTATTATAAGATAAATATAGCATTTGAATCTAGGCAACACAATTTATATATGACATTTTCTTTAACTTAAATGAATGAATGCTTATTTGAAAGGTATTATGGAAACTTGGTGAGTAGGTTTTGATGTGTTATTTTATTAAAGATGAACGCCAGAAATAATGAAATGAAATTTTAGTGTTTCTGTCAGGTAACAAAGAAACTAGACAATCTGAATTACTTCTCTATTTCACTAATAGAATATGGTTTGTATAATTTAATTATTTGTTCATCAATTGTCTCATCTTTAATGGGTACAATACAATAGAAATTTGTATCTTGTAGGCAGAAATCTCAATAAAGAGGTTTTATTGATAGCTTTCTTTGGAAAGCTACAGATATGGGTATTAGCCACAGTATGCAGATGGGAATGCTTGCTCAGGGCATTCACGTTGGATGCCTAAGGTCACACAGTAAGTGGCAAGATTAGAATTAGGACTTTATATGTTATACAACACTGGGTTATTTGTAATTAAAAGATAGGCTTGTTGTCCTTTTCCTTGTAAATGGATAATATTTATTAGATTTTTAAATGGGAGATAATGACTTATTTATTTTACCTAGCTTGATATACTGTAATTTTTAGATGATGTTCTAAGTGAAGTCTTGAATTGTTAAAATTTTCTTGAGGATTATAGTACTAAATTAAATAATTCACAAATAATTATTTGATATTAAGAGAAGCTATTAATTTGACTCTTATTTGTAGAAAGAACAAAGATAGTTTGTGATTTCTTTTCACAACTCTCAAGAATATTTAGTGTCCAATAATATCTCTCAAAAATTTCAAACATTAGGATCACTAAGCACTCTTTATTTATTATTTGTTTCTTTTCCATTTAGAGAGAATAGCGAGATTTGAAAAATAGTGAATTTATAGGATAGAAAATGTTAATCAGAAGTAATGCAATAAACAAATATTAACTTTTTTGCATTTTTCTCAAAATTTATAAATTTAGTGCATATGTTATAAATTTAGCATATATACATACATATACATATACACATGTATACACAAGCTTCATCTTTTTCATCAATTCCTCTATTAAGAAAATGATATCATAGGTTATTTCTTATTCATCATATACTATTATAAATTAACAACCAATATATCTCTATATGAAAATGAGATGTGCTAATGCTGCAATTAACATAAACAACTAAGCTGCTTTTCTAAGTCCACAAATTTTTAAAAGAATTAAATCTACTCTGGCATGTGAATCTGAGAGGAATGTCTCTAGTTTCAAGTTCAATTTTTGTTTTTCTGAATTATTATACCTTTTATTATTTGTGCTAAATTTTCTGTTCTGCTTTCTTCAAATTTTTGTTTTCTTAAGAGCCAGAATTAAACAAAGCTGACTGAATTTGATGTGACCACATGTGTCAGACAACAAATGATGCCACATTCTCCTACAGGCCACTTTGAAGTACTTAAATGAATTTTGTGTATTGTAGGATGATATAACAATTGAAATTTCATATAGTTATACGCATTGAAATAATCTTTGTTAGAACGGAGCACTCAGTTGACATGTAATAAAAACTCTTGATTTACTCATATTTAATTATTTGAAAATGCTATTAAACACATTTTATTTAATTTTTTTCCTCCATGTCTCTTTTTGAAATACTTTTAGAGTTCCTAATATAATTATGGTTTTCTTAATAGGAAAAAGATTTAGTTTTGCTAAATTAGGTTTGCATTCAATTGGATGCATAAATGTTTACTTCATGTTTAAGAGAACTCTAGTACCTAGGCACAGAGAAAAAAGAAAAAAATATATATATTGTAATTTGTGTTTTTCCCAGCATTAAATAATGTTAAAAAGAAGGTTGTTACTGTATATAGCACAGTTAGCCCTAATGTGAAGATGTCATAAGTTTCTGTTTAGCCTTGTCAAAGCCAAAGTAGCCTAAAGATTATAGTTGCTGATACCTCACTGACATTACCATATATTCCTGCAAGCCCCCAGTATTTCATCCTGCTTAAAAATTGGTTTTCTTTACATTAAATAAGTTTAAGATTTGTGGACCACAGTTTAAATTATTGAAAGCCAAATTCCCACTTTTTGTAATGTGAATCTTAACAAAGATTTAATAGCACAAACATTTTAAGACATTCTGGATTTTACAAAATAAATAAATTTCAATATTAGTGACAGGAAGTGTTGCAAAACAGATTCATTGTGTATGAAGTGCTAAACTCAAACATCATTTCACACTTTCTTTATTTTAAACTTATTCTAACACTTTCTAAAAAAGGACTGGAGAAAACCTGTTAATTTACCCTATTCTAATTAAAGCTATCTTATGAATTCTATACTTTAAAATTTAGGTTGAATATCTAGCATTTACTACCATGCAGCAAGAATTTTCATATTTTATGAAATTGCATAAACTGTATAAAGTTTAGTTATCAAGTGTGTCTTTAAATTTTTTTATTATAGTTTATATGCAACATTATATGAGTTTCAGGTGTACAACATAGTTATTCAACATTTGTATAGTTTAAAAAGTAATCACCACAGTACATCTACTATCTGTCACTGTATTAAGTTATTATGTCACTATTGACTATATTCCCTATTCTGTACATTACATCTCCATGACTTATTTCTTTTATAATTGAAAGTTTGGACTTCTTATTTTTCTTCACCTTTTTTGCCCATCTCTTGACCCCTTCTTCTCATCTGGCAATCATCAGTTGATTCTCTATACCTATGAGTCTTTTTCTGTTTTAATTTGTTTGTTCATTTAAGTTTTATAAATTCCAAATATAAGTGAAATTATATGGCATTTTTTCTTTTCTGGTTGACCTATTTCTCTCAGCATAATACCAACATATGTGTCATCAAAAATGGCAAGATTTCATTTTTTTTTTTTTTATGGCTGAGTGATATTCTTTATTCATTCATCTATCTATAGACATTTAGGTTGCTTCCATATTTTGGCTATTGTAAATGGTGCTGCCGTGAACATAGGGAAACATATATCTTTTTAAATTATTACTTATGTTTTCTTCAGATAAATATCCAGAAGAGGAATTACTAGGTCATATCTTAGGTCTATTTTTATTTTTTTTTTAGGAACTTCCATACTGTTTTCCATAGTAGCTAAACTAATATGCAATCCTACCAACAGTGCAGGGTTCCTTTTTCTCCACTTCCTTGCCAACATTTATTATTTGTCTTTTTTGATAATAGCCAATCTGACAGGTATGAGGTGATATACCATTTTGGTTTTGATTTGCATATATCTGATAATTAGTGATGTTGAGCATCTTTTCATATGTCTGGTCTGCTGGCCAGCTGTGTTTTCTTTGGAGAAATGTCTATTCAGGTCCTCTGCCTGTTTTTAAATTTGGAATTATTTTTATGTGGAATTGTATGAGTTATTTATGTATTTTGGATAATAACCTCTTATTGGATATATCATTTGTGAATATCTTCTCCAATCAGTGGGTTACTGTTTTGTTTTGTTGATTGTTTCTTTCATTGTGCAAAAAATTTTCGGTTTGCTATAATACCATTTGTTGATATGTGTTTTGGTTGTCCTTGCCTAGGAAAACATATCCAAAAAAACATTTCTTAGCATGATGTCAAAAAGTTTACTATTTTTTTTTATTCTATGAGATTTTTTAGTTTATTTTTGTATATGGTATGGGAAAGTGGTCCACTCTCATTTTTTTTTTTTTGTTTGCATGTATCTATTCAGTTTTCTCAGCATCATTTATTGAAGAGGCTGTTTTTTCTCCATTATATATTCTTGCCACCTTTGTCATTGATTAACCATATAAGCATGAGTTTATTTCTGGGCTCTATTCTGTTCCATCGTTCTGTGTTTCTGTTTGTGCCAGTACCGTACTCCCTTGATTACAATTGTTTTGTAGTAGTTTGAAATAAGTGACTATAATACCTCCAACTTTGTTCTTTCTTAAGATTGCTTTGGGGATTTGAGGTCTTTATTGTTTCCATGCTAATTTTAGGAGTATTAGTACTAGTTCTATAAAAAATGTCATTGGTATTCTTTTCCTCTCATGATTTGAAGAGTTTCTTTAGTATTATGTTTGGATTCCATTCTCTTTATTTTTTGTGTACCTATTATATGTTTTTTGTTTATAGTTACCTTAAAGTTCATATATAACTACATATATATGTGTGTATGTATACATATATATGTAACAGTTTAAGTTGATCATTGCTTAAGTTTGAATGCATTCTGAAAGCACTATATTTTTACTGCCCCTCCCCCCACATTTTATGTTTTTCACATCATCTTTTTTACATCTTTTGTGTGTGTATTCCTTAATTAATTATTGTTGATATATATGATTTTACTACTTTTGTCTTTCAAACTTCATACTAGCTTTTCAAGTGATTAATCCATTTCCTTACTATAATTTTGCTTCTACCAGTGAGTTTTTTCTTTTATATATTTTATTATTTCTAATTTTGGCAATTTTTTTATATGTAAAAAGTTTCTTTAACATTTCTTCTAATGATGATTTGTTAGTGATTAATTCTTTTAGCTCTTGCTTGGCTGGAGAACTTTATCTCTTCTTCAATTCTAAATGATAACCTCGCTGGGTAGAATATTCTTGGTTGTTGATTTTTTTCTTTCATCACTTTGAATATATTCTGCTCGTCTCTTCTGGCTTCCAGAGTTTTTGTTAAAATCAGCTGGTAGTCTTTTGGGGTTTCTTTTGTATGTAACTTTTTTGTTTGTTTGTTTGTTTTCTATCTTGCTGCTTTTAAGATTCTCTATCTTTAACTTTTGACATTATAATTATGATGTGTCTTGGTGTGGGCCTCTTGGGTTCTTCTTGTTTGGGAATCTCTGTGCTTTCTGGACTTGGATGTTTCTTCTCCGGGTTAGGAAAGTTTACCACCATTATTTCTTCAAATAGGTTTTCTGTCCTTTTTCTCTATTTTCCTTCTGAGGCCCTTATAATGAGAAAATTAGTAAGCCTGATGCAGTCTCAGAGGGAACTTATATGCTGTTGTTATTATTATTATTATTATTATTATTATTATTGATTTTTTTTCTTTTTAGTGTTCTGATTTGGTGATTACCACTATCCTGTCTTCCATATCACTGATTCACTCTCCTGTTTCATCTAATCTGCTTTTGATTTCGCCTAGTGTATATTTTTTTCATTTCAGTTATTATATTCTTCAGTTCTGATTGGTTCTTTTTTAAATTGCCTCTCTATGTTGAAGTTCTGTGTTCATCCATACTTAAGTATTCTTATGATAATTATTTTGGATTCTTTATCTGTTAGGTTGCTTATTTTCATTCCATTTAGTTTTTTTTTTTTTTTCTGGGGTTTTGTTTGTTCTTTTATTTGGAACATATTCCTTTGTCTCATGGTTTGGAAGAGTGGCTTTATTTAGAAGGTGTGGGGTCCTGTGGGGTCCAGTGGCTCAACCCTCCCCCTACTGCAATCAGAGCCAGATACTCCAGGAGTGTCTCCTGTGTGGGATACATGCAGCCTCCTATTGTTGTTGAGCCACAACTGTTGAAAGAGTGTGTTTGGGTGGGTTTGGCCCCCGACTTGGCTGGCTACAGAATTTGGCTGTGACTCCTGCAGATGCACAGGTGTTGGGGAAAGACCACTGACTTGGATGGCAGTTGGGTTTGGTCGCGACTGCTGCCGATTTCCTGGTGCATTATATAGGCCTGCGGTCTGGGTGGCTGCAAGGCTGGGTTTCTACTCTTGCAGGTATGTTAGTGTGTGAAGGCTGATCCCCTAAAGCAGGCCACCACTTTAGAGGGGATCCAGAGCAACCTACTATGTGCTATGAGGTGGGGCACTGTTTTGGAGTGGCTTTGGTGCTCACTGGCTGGGATGGACAATTTGGGTTGAGTGGGTCATCAGGGGAATGCCAGGGTTGGGTGAATTATTAAAAGGTTGATGGAGAGTGTTAAACCTGGAGCCCACCAGCGTGGGGTTGGGTAGGTAAAGTAGAGTAAAACAAAACAAACCAAGAAAAAATGACACCCACCAATACTTCTATTCCCAGAAAAAGGTCAAATAGATCCCCACCCCTCTAACACATGACCCAAATTTAGTCAATATATCTTCTTCATGTGTGACCCAGGCACTTTTCAAACTGCTTCCTTTGTGCTAAGACTCAGAGTGAGTGAGTTTGTACAAGGGTCCTTTTAGAGCAAAGATTCAGTGTTTCATAGCCTCTCAGCTTTCCCAGATGTAAGCTTTGCTGGTCCTCAAGAATAGATGTTATGGGGACTCTTTTTTCCCATGTATGTTCCCCAAGCTGTGGAGCACAACATGGGTCACAGACCCTTTGTTCTTCAGAGAGGACCTTAGTGACTGTGTTCTCATTCTCACTTGTGGGATTAAGGGTATGGGTCCTGACCAGGCAGTGTTGCTGCCTCTCTTACCCATTAAATGTGGCTTTTTTTAAATCTTCAGTTGAAGAGAATCTGTTCCTCTAGGCCTCAGTTAATTCTCAGAGAGAATTGCTTTATAAGTAATTGTAGTTTGGGCATGTTATTCGGGGGAGATGAACCCAGAATCTTCTACTTAGCCATCTTGAACTCATCTCCCAGGTATGTCTTTTTTTTTTTTTTTTTTTTTTTTTTTAAGATGAGGCAACCCTTTTTGACCTCACAGATTGTAAGGACCTTGTCAGCTTATAGTCCCTTATATTTTTAGGCCTACAGCACCTAGTCTTCCTAGGTGGTCTCCCAATCAAGTACTAACCATGCCCGAACCTGCTTAGCTTCCGAGATCAGACAGGTTCGGGCTTGTTCAGGGTGGCATGGCTATAGAATGTATGTCTTTTTTGATATGAGGCACAAATCAAAAGAATCTCAATAAAGATGTTTCTCTGACTCTGTCTGACTTTTCTAGTGCTTAACCCTTGCTGATACTCTGAGTGGTATTCTTTTACATGTTTGTTTTTTTTTTTTTCAATCAAATAATTGCTTCCTGTTTTTTCATTTTAAAGCTAAAATTGACCACAAGAAATATTTTCAGATATCTTCAATTAAAAAAATAAAAAAACATATGGTGTAACAATGACTTATTTACCCCTATGTCATGAATACTTCCATAATAACTTTATGAATGAAATAAATTACTTGAAATTATAGGAGAACTTTACTTTTGAGCATCTGCTATGTTCCAGGCACTATGCTAAGACTTTCACATAGGTTATTGTATTTCATTTTTACAACTACCAGATTTGGAAACTGAGGCTTAGAGAAAATGGGAAACTGGTAAAAACGATTATCTAAATACTGAAAACTAAGGTTACAACCCTGGACAATCTTAAACTGATTTTTTTTTTTTAAGAACTGAAAGTTTTTGAATTGTCTATTGCAATCTATTTGCTATGTTAATTTTATTTTCTATAACTGTATAATGGACTTCGATACTTCACAGGTGAGTTCTTTCTTATTACTATCTTGACTTTTTCTGTTCCTTGAGCTTTAGTATGAGCTATTCATGTTTCATAAAATTCCTATTGGGATTTTTAACTGAAAGCATACTGCATCCACAGTTTAATTAATTCTTTGCCCTCTTTAATGGTTCTATCCTCAAGAAAAATTATTTTCCCAATATATACAGATCTTCTTTTGTCATATCATGTTTTGTAAATTTCTCCAATTTTTTTCTTAATTTTACGTGATACCATATAGTTTTGTTCCTTTTGTGAATGCTACCTTTTAAATAATTCTGATATTTTATTATTTGCATATTGGTAAGCAAACTTGCTGAATATTCTTATTTCCTGAATATGCTTCTGGATTGTTTAAATTTTCTAGATGGGCAACCACATTATCTGTGGGTTGTTTCTTCTTTTTGAATCTTAGCTCTTTTTTGCCCACTTTGAAATTGAGTGTATTGTTGAGTAGAAGAAACATGGATAATGTACTGCCTTATCATTTTCCTATCTTTAAAGGGGATTATTTTCAATATTACCCTTAGCATGATAGTATTATAGCTTTTTGGTAATCTTTACCAGGTTAAGGGGCTTCTCTGCTATATTCAATATACATAGGGCAATGGTGAACTACTTTTCCATTCCTGGGCTAAACCCTGTTTGGTCATGAAGCATAATTAATATATGCATGCATATATCTATATCTATCTATATCTATATCTATATCTATATCTATATCTATATCTATATATGTATATACACACACTATGCATATATATATGTATATATATACACACACACACACATCACAAATTTTTTTGCTGTTGAGAAAATCATTTTTTAAGTGTTTTATTTTTGTTTTGTTTTATTAGAATAAGCCTTTTTATTCTGACTAGCTTTAATATCTGGTATTCTGCATTTACAACAGGATGTGCTCAAGGTATGGTCCTTCTTAGGACTTATTCTGGATGTTCAGTTTGAAAATTCATGTCTTTCATTACCTCTGCAAATTCTCAGCCAATGTACCTTTGAATATTGCTTCTCTCTTGTTTCTAGTCTCTCTTACTGTAGCTAATGTTAGATAAATTTTGTACTTTCTTCCTGGATTACATTTAACCCTTACACTTATATGCTAGGTGGTGAAGACAGTTCTGCCAATCTATATATTCTCTATTCAAATATAATTAATTTTATTCTGGTCATGATATTTTTATATTAAAATTTCATATGGGTTTATATAATTTTTATCTTTTAATCATTTGACTTGTGTTTTACAGTCTCTTTTTAGAGCATTGCATTATTCCCTTAGGCTTGCAGGTTTCTATTTTCTTTTTTTCATCCGCCAATACTCAATACAAACAGTTTTTCTTGTTTTTTGTAAATCTTATTTCCAGGGATACTTGTTTTTTTTTTTTTTTATCTATTTGTAAATCTTACATGGTCTGTTGCATAACAAGTCCTCTGTTGTGTATGTATGTTTGCATTTACTGGGTATCCTAGGAGAATTTCTAGCTTAAGATCAAGTTGTAAATTTCCTGGAGTGTTAATTTCCATATCAGAAAAGTAGTATCCAGGACTACTGAGACTTTCTTTTTTCTACCTAGAGCCCAGGTAGAAAAGTTTATTTTATTGAGCCAGTGAGCGTATTTTTCTGGTTCAGTTTAATGAGGATACCACCTTAAATAGGAATTTATATCAACTCCCAGCCTTGTACAGGCCTAATACCTATCTCCTGTTCTTATGTGAACATTAAATCTTAAGGATACAGTAAATCACTAGTTCCACTTTCTTCTTCAAACCTACCCCATGTCAGCTTACTTATTAATTGCTCTTGCTTTTATTTCCTTTGTTTCTGGCATCTGGGATTTCTTTTTCTGTCTTGCACTGAGCTATGTATGTTTAAAAGTTAATTACTTTTATCTAACATTTCTATGTACTTGTAGTGAGAAGATTTTTGAATTAGTTTTGTTTGCCAGCTTTCTGGAACAAGAACTCAATAAACAGCAAACTAGAATTACTCTTTCGATCATATAGAATCAAATAATAGTATGTCATAATACATATTATTTCATAAAATATAGTTACTGAAAAGAAAATAGAATAATATCAAACACTGTTTTATAATTTATGATAGCCAAGAATCCATTAATCTAACACAATTATAGATTATATGTTTTACATACTTTTTTCCACATAATATCTAATTTATCAGAATTACAATTGTATAGCAATGGAAGTTTCTAGTGTACTTTTTTAGCATTATGTAAACTTTTTTCTCATAAATATGTTTTAAAATCCAGTTGTAAGCAATTTATAGTAATTTATTATCATTCCCTAAAGTTGAATTTTTAGCTTACATCCAAATTTTGACAATACAAAAGATGCTACAAAGAGCATCTTGAAACTTGTTACCTTTTTTTATATTTAAATTTATTACTCTAAAACAAGGACCTAAAAATAACATTTTTTTAGTCAAAAGACATGATCATTTCTTGTGGCTTTTCTTACATATTTCCTATATTACATGTCTTGTAAAATGGTGTGCAGGCAGATAACAGTATCCCTGAATAGTTATTCAGATTTAATACATTATCTTCAGCACTGACTTATTTTATATTTTTTACTTTAATGATTGCAAAAATATTAGATTCATTTTAATTTTCACTGCTTTACTGTGGATAGACATTTCCTGCATGGTTTTTCTTCTATATTTCTTTTATTTCCTCCTTATAAGAAAGGAGGAGAAGGAGGAAAGGGAGGAAGAGATTCCTCCTCTCTTATAATTTGTTTTTCAGCTTTATTATATGCTTATATGTATATTATTTATTTTTTGAGTTGATATTTTTGTCATACATTCATATATTAATGTAACTAATCATCATTTGTAACCCCAAGTATCACTCTTTCATCTCCTACACATACGCATGCATCCAGACTTTTTCTATTTTTTTTTTTTTCATTTTCTGTATAGGGAATAAACATATGTGCATTTATTTTTCCCATGTTTCAAAGAAAAGATTATTAACTCTTGATCCATTTGGAGTGTTGGTAACATGGGGAAGATGCTGAGTGTGTGTGGGAAGGCTACTGTGGAGAATAGTAGCTTTTTGAGGTTAGATAGAGGTAACTCATGAAAGAAGACTGACACAAAGCCTCTACTCTTGGGTGCTTCCAGTAAGAAGGCAGCATGAAGTAGGTATTTTAGAGAGCAGAGTCACTGAAGGACAGGGTGTTGGGAGTATTTCTGAGCAACAATTGCATTTGCTTACTATGTGAAAGAAGAGAAAATATGCTTAAAATTCGTGGTCAGAATTTGCTACTCTCACCACATCTTGTTGATCAGCTGTCTTTTATATTGCTGCTCTGTGGTAATATCTCTAAAAATGCTTTCGATTTGTTTGGAGTTTTCCAATAATAATGAGTTTGATCACCATTATATTAATAATGAAATCAATAGAAAACAACTTATTAAATGCTGTTCCAGAAATTATACAGGTATTTTACATACAAATTGTTTAATTCTTAAAGCAGCTTAGTAAATCGAGCAATGTTATTTGCCTTTTTGCAGATGCTAGATCTAACATCCCAAAACTACTGAGTACAGTCATGTACAACTTTTCAGCCTACTTCTGTGCTGCTGAACTTGTGTGCTATTTTCCCACTCTAAACTATTACCATGAGCATTGCACAAGAGAAAAGAATGGAACGTTTACTTGGACTTCCTCATGGTGCTTGGGTAAGGCAGACATCAGGGCAATTGGCCATCCATTCTGAGTGAAGACAGATGGGTTATGTCTGGTTACTGGCTGGAGTGGGCAGAACAGCAGGTGAACCTCTCCATGGTAAACTGGTGCTACCATCCATGGATCTCGAGAACTATAGTGTTCTCTATCATACTATATGCTCTCATAGGTTTTTTTTTTTAAGAAAAAGTGCATCTGCAGGACATTTAACTTCTACATTACTTACACCTGCTGGCTAGTAAGTTGTGATGTTTGACATGAAAGTTATTTTAAAGCTTTATGTGAATTGTGCTTCTAATATTTCCCTTTCTCTGAATTTCTATCTGGTTGACATAATTTTTTTTATTGATAATTCTCCCTTTGTTTTGAAAAGCTCATTTTACCATTTTAAAAATTTCATGTGTGGTTTTTAGTGTTCAATCTGCATTCTGTTTTACATTTCTGATATTCTGTTTCAGTGCCAGACCCACATTGTCATAAGCATTGTTCTCTGCTAGGATTTATTATTCACCAACAAATAACTGAGCAGCAGTGGTGTCTATCTGCTTACATTTAAATCTTGACTCCATCATTTTCCCTGTTCAATTTCAGGCAAGATATTGAGCTTTGTAAGCATCAATTTTCTCATATAATTAAAACAGGTGCCATAGTAATAATAATACCTTCTTCATCAGATTTTTGGAAGATTAAAACAAATACTATAAGAAAAAAGTGTATCATTCAAAAAATTATAGGCAGGAGGCCTATTGTATTTGTAGTAGCATTAGCAACAATAGCACAATAATTATTATTATTTGTAAAGTTTCACTCATGTTTTTTCCACATATCTTTTGTAATCAATAATCATAGTTTCAAAAACTGTTTTGATTGTATTTGGAATTATGCTCTACTTATGTATTTATTACATTTATAAAGTATTTACTATTTGGAATTATTATATAATTTTTCCTATATTGCAATTAGTTTGTAGTATTTAGATTCTATATATAGTTTTATTTGTTGAAATTTTGTTAAGCTTATTTACTACCATTTATATGGTATTAATTACATGATTAGGCCCATGATATATATTTCCATTTATTTGCATCTTCTTTTAAAACTCAATAAAATTTTATCAGTAGCTCTTTTTTTTTTTTTTTTTTTTTTTTTTGGTTATCCAGAAGAATTTTTTTGCTTCTAGTGTGCGTGGCAGGGAGATCAGCTAATAAGGTAATAAGGTTAATCTCTGATTCCATTAGATTTTGGATTTAGAATCATAACAAGCTCACTGGGAATATTATGCATACCTATTATATATCTTTTTACTTTTCTTCATCTTTGGTATAGGAAGTGCATGTCTATCTGTATGCTTTTCTTTCCTTACAGCAGTTATAATGATCAGAAATATTTTTCTATTACAATGTTAAATTTTTTAATACATTTGTAGCTACACATCTAATTTATGTGAACAAATACTTATCTTTTTTTAAAATAAGGGGTTATTTCTCAATCTTTGCATATAGTAATCAACTTCCATGTCCAAAGTTCTCTCATTTGTTATCCTTTGTTATTTTTTCAGCCTCTGAAGAATAAAAGGGGTATCTTTGTGGTAAATATTATGCAAGTTCACAGGTCTAAAATTGTCTTCTCATCTTCATATGTGAATGACAACTCACTTGGGTAAAGCAGAGTTCTTAAATCATACCTTTTTTTTGTAAGACTCTGAAGTTATCTATTACTTTCTGATGTTGACTGTCACAGCAGAGAACCCTGAAATAATAATGGTTTGCCTTCTTTGAAAGATATTTGCTTTTGTTCCCTTAGAAACAGGAAAGATTCCCATTTTCTTGAACTTTAAGATAACTTCCTTTTTTTCCTCTGACTTTCAAGTGAACATATTTTTTAAATTACAACAGAATCCTGTAAAACCAGCATTCAGAAACTGTTAATGAATATTCAAAATTTAGAAATGTATATGTACATAATCATATCATGACATCTACATTACACTGTCTTAGAGTTCTGTATCCATTTTGACTCAGCATTATGTCACAGACATTAATTATAACATCACAAAAAGTATAGAAATTTTAGGAAACCAATAGGAACACATCATATGTGATAAATTTATATAAAGATAATGACTACTATTCAATTGGGTATCACCAATGAGGATATACATACAATTTATATAGCATTCCTACAGTCTATTAAATTTATCGATTCAATATACTTTAATTATTTTAGTGGCCTTACAAAACTGTATTTATTTCAATGGCTTTGTTAATATTAAGCACTTTTATATACTTGTGTCTCTTTTTACCTCTTTCTGTATGTATGTATAAATGTGTGTGTGTGTGTGTGTGTGTGTGTGTGTGTGTGTGTGTGTGTATGTGTGTGTATAAAATGAAAATGCTGCATGGGATATTACTAAACAGAAATCCATGCAAGCATTTCTACCTCTTCTCTTAGGAAAGATGTTTAGAAGTGACAAGGTTTATATTGTCTTGTTGCTTATAGATGCAGTGTATTCCCTTTTTGATCTGGGAGTAGATATCATTCTTTCTAATAAACCTCTTCATTTGATTACTAACATAGTGAACTATCTAGGTTTAATATCAAGTGATAATGGGCAAGCCTACTGACACATAACTAAAGGGCTGATCAATCCAGTCTGCCTTACATAATGACCATAGAAGAGAATGAGAACCCATCTCTCTGTGCCTATGAAAGTTCCAAGCCTCTGCTGTTCAGAAATTTGGACAGAGGCTGTATTAGTGGCAGTATCTTTTGCATTGAGAGAGCAGGCTAGATGATGCTTTTACCTTTTGTTTCTAAAATCATAACATAGTTGGTCATTCCAGTAAGTACCACCATGACATGAATTCTAAATGTTACTTTTCCTGAGCTAGTATATGAGGCATATATTTGCTGTTACTCTCACTTTCCCCTTCCACTGGAGTGGTAGTTTGTATCAATGCTTACATGATTCTGGATTTTTGTTTCAAACGTTTTTATTTCAGTATATGCTACAGATTTCTGTGTGTATGCTAATGTGTGTGAATTTATTTAGATCCCACTGTGGGTCAGGAAAGAAGAAAAATGAATGATCAAAAGGAAAAAGAGAGGCTATTTTCTATGGTATAGTAGTTTTCACAAACTCTTAATAAGTGTTCCTTGGAAAAGTATTCTCTTGTCAAATAATTTTAAAAATGTTTAATTACACAAATTTAAAATGAATCTATAGAGACTTTAATATACTAAAGTGCATTTGGAACTTTTAGAATTCATTTTACAATGTTACACTACTTTTCCCAGCACAGCAAAAAATACTTCCTATAACTAGTGTTCCTTGGGACACAGTTTGTAAAATGCAGTATTTTTTTTTTTTTACTCATAACTTTATTTTTTTGCCCCAGCTACCTTGACCCCATCTCACTGAGCTACTAATGACAGCCCACTTCCACTATTCTGAAGGGGGAACTGGTGGAAATAAGGACATCTTGTATTCTTATCCTAGATGAAAATATTTCTGATGCCTTGTTTCCCTCGGACAGCTTGATATATATCCTGGTTATATCATATTATGTATAGCACAGTGTAGGATGCTCTGAAGAGCACAGGCTTTTGAGCAAGGCAGACTGAATCCCATACCTCTTTGGTTTTAATTACTAGATATGTGATATTAAGTGAATTATATTACCTCTCAGGGTCTCATTTTCATCATTATTAAAGTGGAAATAATATTACCTTTCTCAAAAGTTACTGGGATAGATATGACTCATTTCCAGATTATATATAGTACTCCTAGAAACATATATAAAAAATACCATTCAAATGGCCAATATTCACATAAAACTATTTTTAACATCAGTTCTTCAACAGAAAAATGCAAATTTAAACTACATTGAGATATCAAACAATATACCTAATAGCATGGCTATTTACTGACCATATAAAGTTTTGGCAAGAATATTGAAAAATTGGAACACTCATTTGTTTTAAAAAACTCTTTGGCAGTTTCTAATAAAAGTAAGAACATGTCCGCCCTGAATTATAGGAGTGCAATGAATATTAAGCATTCATGGCAGTTTTAGCTATAGATAAAATCAGCAACAGAAGGGATAAATGTGGCATATTTTTAAAATGTAATGCTACACTACTGATATGTGTAGGAACTTTGAAGGATCTTTCAGAAATAACCCAAACTTAATAGACTATATGATGTATAATTTCATTGATATTAAGTTCTTGAGCAAACAAAGTCAATGTATGGTAATAGAAGTCCAAATAAATGTTATCTACATTGAATTGGATGAGTAATGACTGTAAAGAGGCAAAAAGGAAACTTCTGAGGTGATAGAAATATTCAATATATTAACCCAGGTGGCCATTTCATTGATGTATACACATATAAAAATGCGTTCAGTTGTGTATTTAAGACATGTGCACTTCATGTATTTTCATTATTATGCATTAGCTTGATTAAAAACAAAAAAAGGTGATTAGAGTAACAGTGATATACAATATATGTAATATATAATATTGACATTTACTAGATCCTCAGTAAATTGAAGCTATTTTGGCTTTTGTAAGTTGGTCTGAGATTAATATAAAGTCATTTTGAAGAGAAAAATGTGTTTCATATTCCTAGCTGCTAATTAAAAAAAATAGTTTTGGACTACTACCAATTTATAAGTTGAGATCAGCATACACACACACACACACATGCACTGTGAACTTTCTAACATGGATAGTCTTAGAGACAGAAATGAGCTATATTCTGTATCATCTGCAGGATGTTTGATGAAAATTAATGAAGAATAAAATAGAAAGACTATACATTATTTACATTGCATTATTCTCAAAAGATAAGTAGTAGGAAAAGGTGGCAAATTGAAAGAGATTCATCTCTGAAACTGGAACAAATCTGGTGTATCTGAGCCAGCGTCAAAGCCTAACTTACTAATTTGTCAGAATGTATGTCCTTTTTCTAGATAATAGTGCCTTCTATTCGATGACTATACTATAATAGTTGTTAATAAAAACAAGCAAACACAGAAGAAAAAAAATAAAAATTGATAGTTTCTTAAGATATAGTTAGAATCTCTGGATTTAATGTGTCTGAGGAATTAGATTTCTATCTTGATCTTAAAAAAAATTAATACAAATGAATTTAAATGCTTCCACATCTAATAATGCTAACCAAAACTATCATGCTCAGTTATTGCCTGATGGGTTCAGCACACATTATGCAGAGGCTTTGATTCCCTTGGTAAATGGAGCTTTAAAAATGGTTATCAGGTTTTTAAACAATGGTAGCTATGAAATGGTGTTTTAAAACAGCACTTTAAAACTACACTCCTTTAATTTGTTCTATTTTCCTGTTATGTTTTTATAGGTTCCCATTTCTCCTGATGCTGAAATTGCTTAGCCTTATCAAGTTTTATGAATGGAGACACAGTCTTAAGTACTTTATTTAATGAGTTCAATCTATCTGAGCATTTCATCTTTATGTGATAGACAAAGACTACAAGATTTCCTTCCACATGGTTCTAGTGAGCCTGAGGCATAAACAGTTTTAGTTCGCTTATAATAAACAAAACTACATAATAAGAGTATTCAAAGGAAATAAAGGATCAGAAGATTAGAAACAAAATTCTGTTTTTTGTAGCTCTGCATTAAATCTTGTTTTGTGATTTCCTAGCAGTCCAAGCAAAAAAGGAAACACAATTGGTCATATATTTCTTAAAATCTACTTCAAGTAATCAGATTCAGTAGGCATAATAGACTTTTTTTCTTATAAATGAATGCTGGAAAAGAAATTATACCATGGCAATGCTAAACAAATTAGTGAACAAAGCTTTATTGGCTCTCAACAAAAGACGAATGCTTCTCATGAAGCATCTAATCAAATGGTATGCTCAAGTATGCTGAAGGGTGGTAGAGCTAGAACGGAGAGAGAGAGAGGGATGGAGGGAGGTGAGGGGAGAGCGAGAAGGAAGCAGGCAGAGGCCAAGCTCACAAGATGAATGAAAGCTAGTGTGGTAAAAACTTAGTTGATTCCAGGACTAAATTGTTGATGTTGAGTGTAAGGTATGGCTGAGGCAACTGTGTGTAAATATATCTAAAGTCCAACAGATCTTTGGACATGCAGGTATGAATTTAAAGGAGAGATCAAAACAAGGATTGTAGAGAAAGATGTTTCTGCTTAAGGTATAGTTGAGTACATGAGATTTCCAAAGGGAGAATAATAAAGAGATATAACTAAACACTCAATTTAGTGATAGAAAGGTTTTAAAAGTCAAAAGAAGGGGAAAGACCTAGTGTAAGTGAAGTAGAGAAATAGATTTACTTTGTCCAAATTAATGGAGAGATTTTTAAGAAAGCTGTGGTCAGCTATGGTATAAAGGTTCCAAGGGAGACTAAAAAAAGTACATTGTCAATTTGAGAAGAAGAACAATGCTTACCTTTAAATGAGTTTTCTTTTAATGTAGAAGACAGAAAACCAATGACAAGGTAATAAGGGGTTAGTTGGATGATGAAAAGAGGACATTTAAAACAATTAAAAAATTCATTTCCGATACATTCTTTTGCCCCTGTGGAAAAACTACTTTAAAAATATTTCTGTGCTCCTCTCAATCTTAATTCTTTACTTCTTACTGAGACTTCTTTTATTTATTCCTCACAACAACTGTTTTTGCTGTCATATATATGTGTATGTGTGAATTAATTAACTAATTAATATAGAATATACTGTATATTGTATAGTGTTACATATTATATAGTATATATTATAATGCACATATATTTGGCAGAGGCTTGAGAAGAAAATAAGATCAGTATAAAGATTTTTAGAATTAAATAAAATAAACCTGCATGCATACTTTGTGTACAGGGAACCCAGTAAATGGAAGAAATCTCCAAAGGAGAGACTAATAAATTGATGCAAGTTCTGAATAAGGCTAGAAATCAAAGCATAAAGAAAAAAGCCTCTAGATGAACACATACTCTAAGATAGGAACCATGGAGAGAAGTAATAAAAAAAAATGAAATAAATTTAAGGTGGAAGAAGGAGAGGTTCTATGTAATAGTTTATAACTTTTCAGCAAAATAAGAATCATTAGTTGACTATAACAGTGGGGCAGGGAGGGCGGAAATGGGTATTGAAGATAATTTCTTTTGGCATAACTATTTTTAGTGATGATAAAAGATAGGAAATTGATTTTAAATGGAAAATAAATTCATCTAAATTTATTTTTCAATAAATTAATGGAGCTTGGAAAACAAGTATTTTAATGATCAAATGGAAAGCCCCGTGATTGTCTCCAAAACCATCAGCAGCTAAGGATATGCATGAAGAATGGAGAAGGGCAGTTATATCTGGTATTGAGAACAGGTGGCAGATAGTTAAGAAAGTGGGGAAATAGCTGAAAATGATAAAACAGAAATCCAGGTAACTAGATTCTGGATATTGAGGAATGGAAATTTATTTAGTAGATATAGTTTATTAATTTTTTATAAAAATAGACTCAAATAACTGGTGATTTCCCCCACTATAGGGCACTAAAGATAGGGGGACGGTAACATCTTGCCTTACGCTTGTTTTCAGAAAATATGTAGTTTAGTCATTAAAGGGCTTTATATACCAGTCTATTGTTTGGGGGATAGCCTCTCTTAAAAACATAAGAACAACAGTTATGGTGACAGAAGAAAATTTGACTTGCATGGTGAATACACAATGCAATATACATAAGATGTATTATTGAATCGTACACTTGAAACCTATGTAATTTTATTAACCAATGACACCCCAATAAATTCAATAAAACAAACAAACAAAAAAACTAAAGACAACTAGTATCAGGTTTCAGTGGCCAAAATCTGTGGGCAAATGGTATACTCGAGTATATTAGGGACAAGCCTTAGAAAAACCCTACTTCAGGGTGTTTGTTAAATAACAAGGAATGCAAGTCCATTGTAGTTTATTGAATCACTTTGATTTTGGCTTTCAGAAGACTTATTTATTTCTTTAGGAATCTGAAGCAAACCAATAGAAAAAAGTATATAAATTGAGTCAATATAAAGGTGTGAAAACAATGTAGATGGCAGGGTTTGAAGATTTGGAAAATGCAGGAGGACAGAGTTCATTGGGGAATTCCTGCTAAATTAGTTATATATACTTTATTTCTTCACTGATTACTCATACTTGTTTCTTTTTATTTGGATTTTTCCCTGGTTTTACAAGAAAACTGCTTTTTTGAAGTTCACTAATATCCTCCTCTGCACCCTCTCCCTTTTTTTTTTCATTTACATAATTGAACTCTTAATAACCTTATACTTTGGCTTCTATTTTGCTTTCCTTTTTGAAATCCTACCCTCTCACTACTATAAAAAAAGTATTATCCTTGAAGCCTTTTTATAGCTTTGAATATTTGAATATCCCCCTCTCACTTCTCTGGGGACCTATTCTCTCCCTGCTTTATAAGTGTACTCATTGCACAAAGCTGTTTTACTAAACTTATAAACTTTCACCCTCTTTTCATGCTTAAATAACTCTTGCTTGTTTCTGTAAGCAAAAAAAAAAAAAAAAAAAAAAGAAAGAAATTTTAAAATATAATTTTTATAGTAGGCATTGTTCTTTATGTTATTAGTAATTAGTAGCATAGAATTTTGGAGGCATTATACTCGATAAGTTAAATGGAAAGATACCTGACTACTATGAGTTTTAAAGATTGAACGTTCAATGAATAGTTGTTGATTAATAAGAAATTCACATGTATCTGCATGTTCTATGGACTATAGAGTCTTTTATATGTGTTCTATTTGAATATAATAGTTTATTAATAAGGGCTCTTCAAAAGACTAAAAATGTACTTGAACTAGTAGCCGCTTATACTAATCTCATTGATGAGATAGAAATTGAAAATTTGAAGGGACATCGAAAGAGATAAAAGATATTTTTAAATCAGAAGCTTATAGGAAAGGCCTATTTTGCTCTTGGGTATGCTTTTATTTTCCTTTCTCTTTCTTCCCAGAGAAAAAATTAGCTGTGAAATAGTACCTTGAACTGTTAATGTGAAATCCCTGTGCTGTTCAACACACAACTAGGGTCAAGTTTAGTTTTGTTAAATTTTGATCAGATTAATGTTCTAATTGCCATTTAAGAACAGTCTAGAAAGACAATCTTTAAACCTTAAAATAAGGATTAACAAAGCATTGATACTAAGAATAAGTAATTAAAGTAGGACTAATTTTCATTTGGAAAAGACACAAATCTTTTGAAAGCCATTATATTAGTGAAAAACTTTTGCAGAGTTTAATATAACAATAATAGGAACACTTTAATAGCCCCTATATTGTGCCACATACTTATCTCGGTGCTGAATGTATTAGATTCATTTAATTCTTTAAACACTGTGAGGTAGTTTACAGATAAAGAACTGTGGTGGAAACATGCTCGAGGTCACACCAGCAGGAAGGGAAGTGGAAGAGCCAGGCCTCCGACACAGGAGTTCTGGTTAAGGCTCTCATCCACACTAGTAAATTCCATTTCAATATTCAAAAAGGAAAGTTATAAATGCCATAGGACTGACTTTATTGTGTAATATAGAATGATGACCTGTTAATCAAAGACCACGGCAATTTCATTAAAATGAATTCTCTAGTAAACTGAAGAATAAGAAAATGGGATTAAGTAGAACAATGGTTCATTTTTCCTCTGCCCCAGAGCACCCTAAAAGTGTTTTGTTTGTAATGGAGTCTCAAACTGATGTTTATTGAATTAATTAATATTTTGCTACTTGAGGTGTTTTAAAACTGTATAGTGACCCAAATTGGCCAGAAATAACAAAATAAGCATACTTAAATACTTTTTAAACCTATTAAATGTGGTGGATAAAAAGGTCTACTTCTTGAATAAAGTGTCAAAATTATTTATCAGATATTGTTAAATGTCACTTATAAAACCTTTAGTGAATTAAATGTAAGTGTGTCAAAAATATAGGTTTTTATCTCTCAGAGTACTTATAGATTTTTATAAATTAAATATGTTAGGAGTAATTAAAAATGTGGAAATCTAAGTAAATAACCATTATTTTCTTATAAAAAATTATTAAATATTTCAAAAGCAGTAACAACCAACAATTGAGTAAGACTTAATGGTAGAACAGCAGTCACATTTACTGAAATCCTTGTTCTGAATCAAGCATTTTTATAGCAACAAATGCCAATACAATCATTTTAAATAATGGGTACAAACTGATCACCACATGTACTGAGGAAAATACATTAGCCAGATGACATGACAGCAAAATATATGATCAAAATTTAATAATGTAGTTTTTTTTCCAGCAGCATTAGCTTAATTTGAACTGGAATTTGACTTCTCTCTTACTTTTTGCATACTTAAGAATTCATGAAGTATATACTACAGATTAGGGACTGTAAATTCTGGAAGACTTTAATAAAGCAATAAATAATTGTGGTGCACATTTTTAAAATCTCTCTGAGTTATTGACAAAGAGCATAACTTCAAGAATACAGACTGCTCATAGTTCCCAACAGCAAGCTAATATGATAATTAGATAAAGGAGTTAAGCATATATTTTATCATGTGATATACACATGAGGCATTTTTAAATCATGTTGGTTTTTCTTTAAGTTTAACAAGATTTGAATGAGTAGTATTTTCATTAAATAGATTACTAAATTAAAACATTTAGCAAAGATTCTAAATTTAGGAAAGCATGAAATATTAGTAAGAGATAGTAATGTGCTTAGAGGATCCCCTCTTCCTTTACTTGGACAGAATGAACTCTTTTGGGTATGCAAGATGCCCTCTGGTGTGACCGATGTCCTGAATGGAACATAAGATTGGGAGAGGGGTAGATGCTGACTCTTCTCACTATGCCAGTTATTAGGCTGGCTTCTTGGCCAAGTTAAACTTTCTTAGTTCTAATATCATCATATACAATATCTAAATAAAAGTAATCCCCATTTTAGTCGATAGTTATAAAGAGGAATCAATTCATACATGTAAATTTTGTACTACAATGTGAATTATATTTCAGGTGTCCATTAATATGTGCCACCTTACCCACTTCTTATCACTTATATTTGCTATATTTCAGATGAACCACCCTTTACCAAATATTATATTTAGTGCTCATATTTCTGTATTCTTCTCTGTCCTTAACAGATAAAAACAAGTCATTGCTTGTGTATAGTGTGATTAGTTATAATGTTGCTTCTCAGTGCTCCAAAACGTGAAATGTGGGAAGCTGGGAAATGAAGGTGGGGATGGTAGAAGATAATTTAATGTGAAGAATTAATAGATTTCAGAAAATACTGGCAAAGACCATACCCGATGGCAGAGGTACATGTTTCCCCCAAAACCCATAGAAGCCAGAATGTTCAGATAGAGGCATCGGTATATAAAAAATGGAGAGGATTAACAGTACCATTCCAGTGCCTAAAGGTACCTTCAGCCAAGGTTGATGAGAGCACAGGATCCGATAGAGAATGTGGTTGGCTAAACATAGAATTTTCTCATTAATTTCCACAGCAGTTGTTTTCTCTGCATACTGTGTGCTCATGTAGAGACAGCTAAATCAGCTAACAAGGGCACTAAATTGTATTGCTTGTACAAGCTCAGAAATGGACCTCCTTTTTATATCTGCCAGTGAAGATCAAATACTTTGTTGGGTATCAGGGAATCTGGAATGGAGACTCTTATTCCTAAAAGCTGCTACTATTATAGGACTTGCTCTGCCAAGATACATGGGATTAAAGTTGGTAAGAGTTTTCTCTCTGAACCAGTAATTTTCAATACATATATAGGAAGATTATTATTATACTGTTCCAAAGTACTTAGATTTAACAGAAAATAAATCAGCTTAATACCCTTTGTAATTACATGAAGAGTTCTGTAAATGTTCTTTGCTTGTGCATGTATAGATTAGTCCCTGTATTCTATATAACTGGAAGTACATAATTGTGGCCAGTATGTTATGGGATAAACATTAGGCCCTGCAATTTCATATATATATATATATATATATATATATATATATATATATATATATATATATATATATATATATTGCAGTTCTTTTCAAAGTAACCAGCGTCTTCATAGATTCACAAAATTTATTTTATTTATTTTACTAAAATCATTGAGGCAACACTAGTTAAGATAATTAAATAGGTTTCAAGTGTGCAATTAAATAATGACATATGTATATTATTGCATTGTTTGTTCACTACCTAAAGTTAAATTTCCTTCTGTCACCAAATATTTGACCCCCTTTAATATTGAAATAATTTGTCTCCATGTGCAAAAATATTCTGAGACTTAAGGACTTAAGGGGGTTATCAGGCAGCAGGTTTTCTTGCAAATAAATCAAACATCAAAATAAGAGAGAGAGAGAAAAAAGAGCGAGAGTGAGAGCGAGAGCGAGAGCGAGAGAGAGAGAGAGAATGAGAACAAAAAAAGAAAAAATCAAACAATGAGTGCAGTGGCTTCTTGCCGTGCACAAAAATTGTCTAACAACTTCACTTAGACACACTTATGTCATATTTTATTTAATGATGTATTTATTGCTCTTCAGGTTGAAGATAAAACTTTTATGATTTAAGAAAAATCTAGAATATAATATATTTACCATACTATTTCATTTTCTTGAAGTCTTTGGGAAGTATATTGGGTCCCACTAAAGGAGGACAATTTCAAAATACTTCATCTTTTAGCTCTGTGATGGTTGTCACAGCAAAGGAATTGTTTTAATAAAAAGTTCAGCCAAACCAACATCACTTCTCAATAGTTCTTACATTCATCTCTTCTTGACTCCCTTGAACATTCCACAGAGCTGCAATTCTAGACCCTTTATAGTTTCTTCAAAACTCCATCTCCTATTATACCTCTTTACCCTCAATATATTTAAAAGATGACACAATCTGCTACAATAATAGGACAGAGCTATCAAATGTGACTCTTAACTCTTGTATTTTCTTCCATCATATCTGTATCTTCATATAGTTTCTCTTCTACCTATTCCAAAACAGGAAAAAGGACTTTTCTTTTTCTAAAGGCTTGCCCTGTTGTCTTGAAGTTGGATACCACACCCTCTGGACATTTGTAAATCACCTTTATGGAATCCTTGCTATTACTTTCTCTTTTGAATAAATGCATTTTGGAGTAAATCAAAACAAGAAACAAACAAAATAAGACACTACTGCCAATTCAAAATATCTTCTTTTTGTTCTTCTTTAGCACTAAAACTCCGGAAAGTAAAGCTCACATTTTTTTTTTTTTCCACTTTGTCACACTCCTCATTTTATCTTGACTTTATACCTGTCCTTCTGGTACCTATAGTAATCTCTAGGCATGGTGTTTTTATTTGTCGTGTTAGTACTTTCCAAATTGTGTTCATTTGTTTAACCCCTGCTCTCAAGCCAGCCCTTGCCTCTGACTCATTGTTTTTCCAGTCACACAAAGCAAAGTCTAAACATACTTCAACTTTTCTCTCCTGCTCCTTTTCTAAGTATTAACAGTCCTCTATGGCTAGATCTTCTATATGATTTTGAAATGTATTCCTTTCTTTTCTTTTCTTTTTTCTGTTGCCACAGCAATAGTTTAGGTCTTAATTTATTTCATTGCTCCTATTGCAGACAGCTCCTCATTAGTTTCCTCGTTTCTATCTTCTGTCTGCTGCACCTGCCTAAGAAAGTAACTCCAATAGTATTCCTCTTCTGCTCAAGTTCTTCAAAATAAACAATTGCAACTCAAAGATGTTCTAACTCCTTCTCAATCTACAAGGCCTTCTGTGATCTGGCTGTAATTATCTTTGTGGGTTTTGCAAACACTGCTTCCGTGTAATTAATCCTTGCTCCGACCATAAGAATTTCTTGGTTTCTGATGCTTTTTTTGCTCTTGATCCCTTTTGTTTCTTTTCTTAACAAGACATAACCTTTTTACCAGGGCACACATCTATAACTTTGGAAACACTGATGCTTTTACTCTTTACTGATCTCAGTCAAGGTCCACTTTTGACCCTGCAGGCCAGTGGCCACTGGTTTGCACCTCTTAAGAAAATTTGTATTTTCTGCTTTCCATTTTATTTATATAAAATTATTGAGGTGCAATATTATGCATGTGCAATTTCTACTACTATCTTAAAATTTCTGTGAGAGAAATAGCTTTCCCATTGTTAATGTTTCATATGGGAAAATATTTGTTTAAGTAAAAATCAGTTGATTTGAAACAAACAACATCTTTTATTTAGAAAGATTATCTGAGCATAATGCTTCCAAAATCACAAGACAATTTTATTTCATTTCAGTGTATTGGAATTGAAAGTTTCTTTTAGGTCTTTCTTTTGTTTTTTATTTTGTTGTTATTCATGGAATCATAGGCTATTTTATTACCTTCTAAAACAAACATTAACATTAATCTTTATATTTTGTACTATTGACATAGTTGATGTGTATCATATCTCTAGTGGAGTATTCATTTTATAGATGCTACCATATTTCCTTGATTGCAATAATATCATGTGTCCTAAAATTGTGATATAAAGAAAATTAACAAAAATCTATTACCTATTATATTAATATGATCTTGGAAAAGGTAAATTATTCTGACTATATATTTTTAATATTTATGTCTATAAAGTTTTTTTTATCTACTTACTGTTATGGAACTATGTATTATTCAAATAGGCCTTAGTCCCCTTTGTGAGATATCTTTATTTTATTATTTAAAATTGATGTCTTATCTATTTTGAAAACATCTAAATTTCATATGAATTAAATCTCACAGAAAATAATGTATTTCAGAATAAAACAGAACAGAAGTGTTCAAAGGATTTAAAGTAGGCAATACCAGGTACCTACATAAACTAATAACTTTCTTATTTGGTTTCTAAGTATTCTAACAGTTAAGAAAGAACTATAAGCATGTAGAGTTAAATGGTGAATGGATAATTACTGACCCTATAATATGAACTTGGCAGGAATGTGAGTTTTGAGCATCTGGTTTAAGGAAAGCCACAATCAGATGCAATGTTGCCTGTTATTATAAATGGTATAAAGCAATGTATAGGAGATACCAGCAAGTGAATTGATGAAAAAGCAAACTCTAGGATTTCTTTTAAGAGGTTGTGGAAATATTATTCATGTGGGCTTGTGGTAAATAGCTTTATATAGTTCTAACTTCTAAGCATTTTTTTTTTTTTTTTTTTTTTTTTACATCTTCTGAAGTCAGGCACTTTATGAACTAGCATTGTATTTGGCAACTAATGGACACTGATATTGAGGAGAAATCCTAAGGGAAAGGCAAATACACCTCACTGAAAAGCTCTTTACTAATAAATCTGATTTAATTTGGGAATATCTATCTGCATTTCAAGCAAAGAAAAAAAAAAAAACATGTGGAGCATCAAGTAATTAACTTAAAGGTGTAAATGGATATATATTGAAGTAAGGGGATGTGTTCGAAAGGAAATTTCAATTACCTTACTCAGAACATTTCTTTTTTCAATATTATTGTGAAATGTTTCTTATATCATATAAGAAAAATTTGTAGGGGATACTAGCATGTCAAACTGGGTTTGATTCAAGGGACAGTTGGTGAACACTGCATTGGGTATGGCTTGTAGTCTAAGAGAAGTTATTAGTTTAGAAGATTTACTACCGCAGATTGAATCTTGCATCTCACCATAAACCCAATTTATCATCATACATTACTTTATCAGATAGTTCCACAAGATAGAAAAAATATGCTGCAGGTTTCATTAATTTTTGGCACATGTGACTGGATTCTAAGACTATATACCCTCAACATTAACATTTTATTGTAAACTGACTTTATTTCTACCAGTCCACATAATACAGGCCTATATCTCTAATAAAAAACACAAACTTCATCCAGTAGAAGGTTTTTTCTCCTTCTTAAATTGACCACATTGGAAAGCAGACTTCAATTTCTCTGTCCATTTCCCTAGTTATCTTAAAATGTAGAATTGTGTGCAAAAGGAGGAAATTCTACCTTACATTTATGTTTTTTTTTTTTTTTAATTTGTATCCTGATAAATTAGAGCAAAGATACAGTTTCTTCTCATGAAGATAGAATACTTATTTTGACTTTACGCTTTGGCAAACATGAACACATCTATATAGTGGAAATTTTAGACTTGAAGTCTTAAGTTCCAGTCTCCTGCTTCCAGATGAGACAATTATTTTTTGACAATAATAAGTCAAAATTACTAAGTACATACTGTTGTTAAATATTATTTAAAGCACCTTATCTATATAAAATCATTTAATTCTCAAAATAACCCTACGGTGAAAGTACCATTATTATTCTCATTTTTAAAAGTTTAAAAAATTATTTAACATCTAATATAGTTAGCATTTTCTTTACCTTATGCTTCTTATAAAAAGAACATCAAAACAGATCTGTGTGTATACATTCATTTCTAGCACATACATTTGCATAATGCATATCAAGATAGCCTAATTTATTGGTTGTACAAAAATATAGTAAATAATTTGGATGTGACTATGTACTACATTCTAATAATTAGTATATCTCTTTTTAACTGCTTCTCGTTGTAAACTATATTTAACAATTGCTTACAGGCAGAAATAAAGGCTTATTTATAGTCACCTTGCCTTTCCCTTTAAAATTTACTTTTAATCTATAAATTTTAAAGTAAATTTATACTTTTTACAATAAACCTGAAGTGCCACTGATCCCATTTCTCTGTTTGCTACCAACTTCCCTTCTCTTTTAACCCTTACTATGCTATTTTGCATATTCTTGAGGAGGGGAGACATAAGCAAATCTGAGACCCCTTGTTAACCTTCTGATGTCTTCAGAGTCATCTCACAGAATCTGTTGGATTACTCCTTCCCTATGCCTTCTTGAAAACCAAAATAATACCAAATTTATCCTTATAGTCCAACCACTAATAGCATTTAATTACCCTTTAGATTTATATAATCCTGTAGTTTGGTACTGATCAAATTAAATTGCAAGCACTACTTAAATCTGCAAAACTAGGGCAAATCTCTTTCACTTTGTTTAATACATTCTCTCCTGGATTTTAGGTTTGGTCTCATAATAAAAGAATGGTGACTTTTCCAAAGACTAATTAAATCTTGGTAGAAAGGTAGATTGGAGAAATGTTTTGAGTTACATTTACTCAGTGATCAGTAAATGACTGCATTCATTGTATGCTGACTGAGGATACGAGCTCAAATCAACTAGATTTAGCTAATCTCAAAAACTGGATATTTTAGAATTCTGTCAGAAAATCACGTATAGTTGGTGATTGCATTGGTTCCTCAAAAATATTTAGCCTATACTAAAAAAAAAGAGAGACATTTTTCAATTTTTCAACTTCTTCTTCCAGTAATTTTCTCTGTCATCAGACATACTTTGTCTTGTGTCAACAGACAGATTTAGCCTTGCCAACTGGTAGCTGATGATTATAATTGGCTAATAGATAAGCAAACATTAAACAAATAAACTAGAGACTACCTCTTTGTATAATACTTATGCTACTACTGTACTTATTTGCATAGGCAAACATTAAACAGAGAACACCTATTTGTATAATAAATACTAATGCTACTAATGTATTTATTTGCCTTGTATTTATCGTACTCAAATCACTCATATATTTCTACATTCTGATTTGTTAACTTCTTGTTGAATGTGGAAGATATGAACTGGTATTGCAAAGATTTTTAGAATATTGTCAGTGCCATTCATTGGTGGTTAAGTGAAAGTGTAAACAGATGATTATAGCAAAGGCTAAGCCTGATAATAAGGGTAAATCAAGGTGTGATGGGGACACCAATGAAGGAATACTTTCATGGAAACGATTGGAAAGTTTCCCAAGAAATGATAACAGTTATACAAGGGTTTCAATTATAAGAGTAATAAGTCTGTTGCATGGCAAGGAAAAGAAAAGCATTCTGAATGGGGAAAAAATATTTGAAAAGTAAAGCAACCTGAAAGAACCTGGCATTCCTAAGAAAATTCAAAATATTCAGGGTGTCTAAACTACCTGATGCATTGGAGAGAAAAGAATGAGATCATGCTGGTCTCATAGTACTTGTAGAGAGGTAATTGGAGATCAAATCAAGAAAGACCTATTATCCTATGTTTCAGATATGGACTTTTATGTGTGGAAAACATTGGGATAAATGTAAGGCAACCAATACAGAAGACTTTCATTTAAATCCATCACTCTAGTAGCATTATGCAGTAGGGAACAAAAAGGGCAGGAAAGCAAAAATTTGGGTTGCAAATGATGAAGGCATGAACTAGATTATAGTTTTAGAAAGTTCATATGTGCATATTTTTCATTCTTTAAAATGTTTTTGCTCTTTGAAGTTAAGCTTTAAAATTATTTTTCTTAAAATACAAGTACCAAATGTGTGAATATAGCGATTCAGGACTCAGTGGTTTCAACTCTAGGAGTTTATATTCCTCTCTCAGGATCCTTCTAGTTATAAATCAGTACCCTTAGAACAATTCAGCATTGGAGTTTGGGGTTAAGGAAAATGGATCTAGACATACTTTCTGTTCCTCTGCAATCTTAGTATTTGTTTTAATTTCAGAAACTGTCACCTTCCCAAAATGATAATCTGTTAAAATTGGCTGTTTTTTATCATATTATTGGCTGTTAAGGTGAAAAAACCTACCTGACCTTGATTTCTTATTGCCTTTCTTTGGAAATTCTACAGCCATGATTAATGAATTTGCTACTCTTTAAATTTTAGTCCCTTTTTGCCAGCCTCTCTACTGCTATCTTGCTCTATCTTTTTCTTTGTATCACAACTTGATTTTTTTCTTCCTTTCTTATCCATTTATTTTCATTCATTTCTCCAGACCACTCTGTCTTTGCATATGAATTACCAGAAAGTTTCCAACTGTTGCTTAAAATATTTCTCTGGAGTTTTCATATCTGTATTGATGTGATTTATATGTCAGTATTTTATAACAAATTATATTTTGAAGAAGTTTTCTTTAAAAATTCACAGTAGTAACATTAAAACTCAATGCAAATGACAACAAAAATAAAGTTTTTATAGTCTTGGGAAATATTGTTTTGACTTAACATGCATTTAAGGGAACACCTAATGCTACAAACCAAAAATATTTTTGTTATAATTTTCTATGATACACTCAGTATTATTCTAGTAAAAAAGTATTTTTATGTCATCAAAGTGTAATTATTATTATATTATTAATATTAATAGCAGTAGATTGTCCACCACTTGTGTAAAAGCCTGATTAGGATATTTATATTAGTAGACCCCAAATTTATATTTGAAACTATTACATTATCTTTATAACTTTATCCTGAAGCTATTTAAACACACACACATACACACACACACACACACACACACACACACACACACACATACATACACAGATCAGTACTTGGAAAATTTCAACCCAAATTATAAATTAAGATAGATTAAAAATAAACAGCACAGTGTAAATAGATATATCAAAGAAGACACATTACTAGTGAGAAAATAGATATATCAAAGAAGACACATTACTAGTGAGAAAAAAAAAAAGTTAATGTCCACCACCTCCACCCCCTTCACCTGCTCTCTTTTTCACTCCCACACCATCACAGAGAAAATAAAAAGCAGGGTAAAGAGAGGATGGTTGAGGAGAGAAGAGAACATAATTATGGAAAAAATTTACCTCAGAATCTGTGGCTTTCTTGTTTTCCTATTTGTTTGTTTTGTTCTTATTTTGTTTTATTTATTTATTTTTTAAATTCAGTGTATAGTTTGCACAAAAATATTCCACATTTGGTTTTGCTCCTGGTCATAGTGAGTTTCTGCCTAACTTAGTCAAAGCATTGAGGTCAGAGAGTTTCTCATCCTATTTTTTACCCTTAAATATGTGTCCATGTCCACTGCATTCTGAAGAAATATTTCAGTGTGACTTCAATGTTAACTATCCTATGTTTTTTGTCTTTTTCATGTTAGTAGTTTTTTTCTTGAATAAAGTAAAAAATCTAGATGCAAGGTTTTTGTTGTTGTCGTTGTTTATTTCTTTGTGTATTTCTTTGTTCACAGCTAACCATAACCAAAACGCAAGTTTCTCTAGACTTAGAAAGCAATAACAGTACTTGGAACAGGCTGTTTCTCCCTAGTTGAGTCATGAAAAATCTTCAGGGGTAAGCACTCAACATATTACTGCAACAAAACATGCTAAACCAGGACCAACACCTCTGTATTAGTTGACTATTGCTGTGAAATAAATGAAATGACTTAAAGCATACCGTGCATTGAGAATTCGAGTTGGGTGGCAGAAGAGTCTCCAAAGCAAGAGAGGGTGAGCTCCAATGGGCAAGTATTTTTCAAACCTGTGCTTGTGTCACATTCATTAATGTTCCATTTAGGAGCCAAGTCATTTGGTCTATGTAGTCAATCCAAAAGTCTCTGATGGAAGGGACTACAGAAGTCTTGGATACAGAGATGGGTCTTATTGGGCCATTATTCTCACATTCTTCCATGGCCTCTCTTCTGCCATCTCTTCTAGCTCAGAGGAATTGTGATCATAAAGTAGTGATAGCTATCCATCACTCAGAGGGCAGACAAACCTTTCCTGTACATTATGATAATCTATGTTCTCTATTATAAGAAAGTCTGAGTTAGTGAGCTTTATAATAGAAGATTCCAGATGCATTTATTTTGTCTTCTCCAATATGCCAACCACTGTGCTAAACTGTGAATATAGAGATCTTCAAAGAGATC